>CM067350.1:618424-688424 GCA_034190875.2 Urechis unicinctus
CCTCGATTTAGGTGAGTTCCCTCGTTTTAGGTGAGTCACCTCGATGGGACGGTCGTATATCTTCAGCCTTGTATTCAGGTAGGGACGTCAGACCAAATATATTGCTGATATATTGATTTTTAGAAAAAACAAACTAAAATGAAGTTGGCACAAAATGGCATACCATATTGGGATCGGATACAGCAATTTGCAAGGATATATGGACAAATTTCCTTGAAAAATTGACCGTCCGAACTCGGTCGGGCTCGATAAAAAATGCAAATTTTTCAGAAAACAGTGGTTTACACATTTTAAAATAGCTTAAACACACTTATTGTATTCAAGAGGGTAAAAATAGGATTGACACAAAACGGTGTCAACCTACATGCATCTCCGTCTCTGTCTAAACCCAGCAGACTCGTGCTTTGACATGACTTATTTGTCATATATATACATTACTGTTTCGTCTGCGGGTTCTCGGGCGCTGACTGTGCGATGTTCCCTACTCTGATCTGTCTTGTACAACGGGGTGGGGGGGGGAGGGTTAGCTCAAAACTGTTTACAGTTGACGTGCCAAATACCTCACGTGAAATTAATCCGTGCAGTAGTATAGGGAGTAGCGGTTCTGGCACACCAGTCTCATATGATTATGACACACCTATCTCATATGGTGCAACCCAGAAAACACACACACACAGGCTGACTCAAATGTGCGAGCGGTACTGGCACACCAGTCTCATATGATTATGACACACCTATCTCATATGGTGCAACCCAGAAAACACACATATACAGGGTGACTCACATGAGCCAGCGAACCGCTCGCACCCCCCCCCCCCCCACCACATGAGCCCAGCCCTTCCAGCCCCTATTGTATAGGCCCACTAAAGAGGGCGACAGCAATGTCAACCATCTACAACAGGACTCTGAGGAATAAGCTCTTCTAAACGACTCACGCGCTCCAAAAGGTCCTCTTACTTCGATTCCAATTCCCTCACCTTCTCCTCTACACCAGGACCCTGAGAAATAAGCTCTTCTAAACGACTCACGCGCTCCAAAAGGTCCTCATACTTTGATTCCAAATCCCTCACATCATTCTCAAGGTACACCTACTCCTCCCATATATGTTCCACATCTGCTTGCAGCTCGGCCACCCCAATATGTTCATCGGTGCTCATTCTATACCTCAGCCCTCATATGTTCAACATATCGACTCGTGCCCATAGGCCAGAGTGTCTACACCACCTGGAGCTATCCACCGCTTTGAGTCAAAGGGGGAGAGAGACACCTTGTTAACGTGGAGCCCATATATTTTATGGCAGTCACTCCTGAGCATGTTCATTCCGTGGCGAAACTGCTTCTGGTCGAACAGTGACTCCACGTACTGAGCGTGTCGTAGATGCTTCTTCATCACCACCTTCTTCACACCCTTAGCTCTTTTTATCTCGCCCTCATCAGACATCAGGATAGAGTACATCTTAGGGCGCAAACCAACGTACTCCTTGATGGGCACGCCAGCGCACTCATCCTTCATCTTACCCAGAACCTTTTTGTTTTTGTCACTGTGTAGGGCATGAGAAGGGTCAAAGTTACTAGTGTCAAAGAGATGCCCATCCTCCCTCATATCAGCATAGACGTCAGTGGTACGGATCTCAAGCAGCAGCGAGTCTGTGTCTGTGTAAAGCAGGTTAATATTACTGTCATATCTAGCCTTCATGGTATTGTAGTAAAAGTCATACATCAAGTGCTTGGAGAGGTCCAGAATGCACATGCCAACGTAGACCGGGCGGTTCAGCACTAAGCGAGTCTTGTGCATATGCAGGGCAGCTAGATCATCGTCAAACACTTTTTGTCGAGCATAGGCGGGGCTGGCCACAAGCCCACGTATTTTTTCTTTTTCCGATGAGCGCACAATCTTAACGTCAACTCGCCTCCGGAGATTCTCCATCATTTTATCAAAGACGGAGTTATTCATAAGTTTATAGAGATCCTTCTCAAAGTCGCTGTTGGCGGCCTTGCGCAGATCTGTATTCATCCTTATGTAAGGCTCCATCCATGGACTCTGGTCAAAGACAAGCGCACGATGAATCTTGGTGAGTCTCAACCCCAAAGACAGATATAGCTTGAGGTTCCTGTAGTGTACCACATACTTCTCCTTGTTCCGCAGGTTGGGCACCAGCTTTTCAACTCCATTTCCGGTGCTCCCCAATGCACCTAGTAGATCTTTCTGGTAGTCTGACAACCACTCATTTTGAACAAGAAGCCGCTCCGGCGCTAGGGGGTAATCGTTGTGTTCCTCATGAAGCGCAGCAGAATACTCCAAGTCAACCTCAAGTATATACCCCGTTTCAGCATCATCGGGATGGTCCTGGATCTCTAGGTTCTCAGGCCGTTCCACCCACTCAATACCCGAAGTAGGTAGGGCTTGGCTCATCGCCCACACATACAGGTTGTTGGCATCGAGGTACTGGATATAGCTCGCTGGCTTATCCTGCTCAAAGCCCTCCACGTATGGGTTGTTCGCTTTAGCGTGGCGATGTTATACCATGCTTATCCCACCGCGCAATAAACAGGTGCTTGTCATAATCGGTGAGAAGCTCGAGTTTCACCCCTGTGCTCTTAAGAAGCGCATCCCACGACAAACCGGGGTTGGTATAGTAGTGGGCCGGATCCAACCCGTATTGCTTAAGACAGGTTTTGCGGAATGTTTCAAACACATCGGCCAGGAGCAGTACATCCGTGCGTAAGTAAAGGTCATGGTAGTCCCCCATGTTTTTACAACCGAACGCGTTCCAGACTTTCTGGGCGTGTTCATAGTCTGCAGCAGATATACCCTGTTCAGAGGGCTTGCTGTAGAAATCATGGATCGGCGGCAGTGGAGCATCAAACTTATCCCAGCCATCCATGAACTCATAGGGATACACTCCCTTACGCAGCAGCAAGCGCCGCTTCATCTGGTCTGGCTCGTATTCCTCCGTCACAGCAAAGGCATCTGGGTTGTTAGCAGACACAAGCTTGTCGAGCGAGGCCAGGAGGAACTGTGCACTGTCAATGAAGCGCAACTGTCCGACCGACAGGGAGATATACTTCTCCATGTTATTTGGGATGCAGTTGATATTGCCCTCCACTTTGCTTATACCCTGCATCAAGAGATGGGAGTCGTAGCCCCGCAGGTTATGGAACACCACAGGGATGGGTGTTGTCTTGGGACTCAGCCGAAGTTTCAGGTTACACACGTTATGGGCTGGCCCTCTGTACAAGCCTGTTATATGGCAGTGATCGCGGACAGAGTCACAGCCCAGTTTTTTCTTGCACACATGACAGTGAGTTGCAGCCTTATGTGCCCTTCTATCCTCTCGAGTCATCCGCATAGGGACAGGCTTGGACAGAACTGCTTTGATCTTTTGCTCCTCCTGCTGCAGAGCCTGTAAGAACTTCTCCACAACATCGCTTCCTCTATAAACCACAGGGGGTTCTGTCTGCCCATCACATCGGACAACCACATAGCCGTAACCACATGGCTCATGCTCCTGTGTTCTCTGCGTGTTGCTCTTACCAGGATTAGGCGCAGGTCCCGGAAGCTTCACTGTGAGCGCCTCAAAGTCGGCATAGATAAGATAGGGGGCAGCAAGCTGTTTCTGCCAGTTCTGGAAGGATAATATGTTCTTCCCTTCCTCAGGCATGTCAACTCGCACAGCAGCCTGCCCCATACCCATGCACTCAGGTTTGTGCGCCAGGAGCAGTTTCTCAGTGGTGTATCCATGCAAGCATCGCTCGCAGAAGAACTTGCGGTGCTCGTACTTACTCTGGTCATACAGCAGGCGGTTCAGGTCTTCGATCTGCGTGTAATGAAACCTACCGTCCTCCTCAATCAGCATGAGGTTTATACATGGACCAGGCTGTCTGCTGATACGGTGAAAGATGGTGGCCTTTCCATCCCAGCCAAAGACATTCAAGCCGCCTACTTTAGCATGTTTTTCTATCTTCTCAATCTGCGAGATAGGTGTTGGATAGTCCACGCCTTTTCCTTCTAAGAGTCTTAAGAGCGGCTTAATGTTATATTTCGATGGTCGCTGCGGGTTCTTGGCAACCGGGTGCAGAGCCGCTTCAATGGAATATAGAACGCAGTGTGGGTCGTTTGTGTTTTTTACGTTTCTAATTGCCTTCTTTACCGCCAGCTTTCTCGGCAGTTTCAGGTAGGAGCCACCTTTCAATGGCTGGTAGTTGGCAATATCAATCCACAGAGTTGTGACCGCCTGAAACTCCCAGCCAGAACCTTGGTTGGTCCACTTCTCCAACCGCTCTTGGATATTAGCATTGCACTGGTCCAGCTCATCGTTAATATCTTCTAGGGAGAGAACCACCTGCTGCTAATTACGCAACACAGGCTCAAAATAATCAGTGCTGTCATCATCGGCGTGCTTGGAGAGTCTTACCTTAAGGGCAAACTGACACTTGATTCCACCTAGCTCTTCCAGCTCACCAGTCAAAACTTTATGCATCTTCCGACGCATGCCCTTAACGAACATCATAAGGTCCGAGCTAAGGGGGTGAGACTCAGGAACGTTCATCACCCATCCACGCAAATTTTTTTTTTAACAGCCCACTTAGTCTTCTTGAAGGCAAGACGCGCTGTGGGGACTGGGGACTGGGTTGCGGGGATGTATGGGGCAGGGACAGGTCTGCGTGGGGCAGGGACTGGTCTGCGTGGGGCAGCAGTGGGGACAGGGGTGCGTGCCACCCCAGCCTTGAATCTAGCAAACATCTCCTTGTATGTACGGTCATATTCATTACGCACTTGGAGTGCTTTGAGTGCAACCTTAGAGTGTGGATAAGCAGGCTTAAAACCGTGAATTGAAACATAATCATTTTGGGCTTCACGTGCTCGCTGATTATGAGTCATGTTTACTATACAGTTCCATTAGTCTAAAAGGGAATTCGTTGATACACAAAAGGCAACAACAATACAGCAAGCGGACTTTGACCTATGCAGTAAACACACGTCTCTGACAAGGTGCCAAGCTTCGTCGCACATAGCCGCCAAACCATGTTGTTGACAGCGCCACAAGATTTCTATTTTTATACAGTGGGGAATCCCCGTTCAGTGGCGCCGACTGGCGTGTCCCCAGCTATAGGCCGTTGTGAAACAATCTTTTGGGCAAGACGAAGACGACTGTGGTTGACTTTATCGAACCCACAATCCATGCACAATCCTACCTTATTATTTTTTATAGCCTTCTGACAACCCGTACAAAGACGATTAATGACACCATGTTTTATCTTATATCTGTGTAAGTTAAAAACTCTTGCTCTTGCGTACAGGGCCTGTTACAGGGGACTTTCTTTCCGAGCAATATCCATGGGCACTTATTGTCAAATACTACCATTGTTATATATATAGATATCTATTAGTCTAATTGGTAATACCGTCTGGCGGCAACTGGGTATCGGACGGCACCACAAGCAACTCCTCCTTTACAAAGCCACGGAGAGGTCCATCCAGCAAATAGTATAGTACAGGCTCACCAGATTTAGTTACAGAGCTTCCAATCCAGTAAACATTGAGTGACCACACAGGGTCAGTGGCCCGCCGCCGGTGGTCTTGCTCTGCCTCACCAGGCTGGTAGAGGTAGAAAACGCCAACATCAGAGGAAAGCTTTTGCTCTTTGACCCCCAGAGGACGCCCTGGTACGACTGCCGAGGGCTTTTGTGCAACTCGTTTTGCCTTTATAGCATCTTTAGGTTTTTTCCCAGTCAAGCGGGTCACCTCATTATTTATCGCAGAGACTACAGCCTGCAGTCGAGAAACCCACTCAGTCGATCGTTTTCCAGTATCCCTTAACTCTACGGCATACTGGTGACCAAAGAGTCGTTCAGCAAGGGTTCGGTTAAAGCGTTCCACTATACCCTGGTCTCGATGGATATTCACATGGCCACGCCTGACTGATACTCCATGTTTTACTTACAGCTGATTCGCTGCACCCATAAACTCCCGTTCGGGGTCCACCTGAAGTAGTTTAGGCCAATGCAGCGGTCCTCGTTTGTATATCCTCTCAAGTGCACCTGCGACCTCCTTAGCCTCTTTTGTAGTCAATGGCTCAGCCGCTTTGTAGCGCGAGGCCACATCAACCAATGTTAGGGCATACTTGTAAGTCCGGCGCTTCACAACGTCATGAGGAAGAAATAAGAGATCGGCTTGGTGAACCTCATTGGGGACAGGGACAACAAACTTTGGCCTGGGAATGTGTTTTGGCACTGGCAGGTAGATTTGCCATATAGCTTGCTTTGTTAGCCACCCCCTGGCAACTTCCTCAGAAACCCTCGCTTCTGTCGCAAGCTTCTTGATAGCAGTAATGCCTTTCCAGTATCCCTTAGGACTATAGTAGATCTCTTGCATGCGACGATCCATATACAGTAAGCGTTCGAGTATCCAAATGACCTACTTAGCAAGCCTGTATGCAACCAGCCCAGTCGCAGCCATACCCAGTATAATGAATGCCACCTCACGCCCCCTCTGTTCATCTGAGGGCTCGTAGAAGTCTGAAAGCTGAGGCTCAGAGCCCAGCGGGTCGACGGTTTCATTCGTAATTAAGGCGTACTCACGCATAGCCTCGTCCGCATCCTTAAAAGTATGCTCGGCGTGGCCCTGGCGACGCAGTTGCTCATTGATGAAGTCTAAGCGCTCAGTTCTCTTCTTGGCCCATGCTGCCTGAGCAGATTGAAGCAGCTCGATTGCCATATCATGGCGTTTACGTTCCGCGTCCACTTGGCTGCCTCGTAATTTAGAGAATAAAAAGTTGCTCCCAGAGAATGCAAGGGCGTTAACAAGAGCACCCCCAACAAGTAGCGCGAGTGTGGCCATTACTTCAGTATATCAACTGGTAACATTCCTTGTTTAATTAGCATATCCTTTGTGGCCATAGCTAGTGATACATCGGCAACAGCCATAGCCAGGTCCCGTGGGGTGAAATCAAGACGTGGCACCCCACCACCCAGAGCCATCTTAGCAAGCTTGGCATAGCCTATTGAAATACCGGAAACAACTACACCGTGGTACAGAGCGTTGACGAGCATTTTTCCATCAGTAATTGGTGTTGTCATCTTATTCCATATAAAACAGATCCTTTAAATGAGCGTCTGGAGGCTTTTGTACCACAACCTGTTTAGGGTGTGAGGCTACCATCTGGTGCCTGTAACAATACAATGCCAACACGCCAACACCGCCGACAACCAAAGGCATAGCCCATGTTGGCCACGTCCACCTTTCCATAGGTTTGCTCGTTGATATTGGCTCGACAGCTTCATCTCTACCATCTGTAAGTGCTGCCTTAGCCTCTCGGAGCTCTCTCAGAAGCTTATTTTGATTGGCTTTTCGAGCTGCAGCACCCTTTCGTCCTGCCGCAACCCTTTTAGCGTTTTTTGTCACTGACGTTATCTCCACCGGTGTTGTCTCCCCTTGATTCGTGTTCGTTTCTTCCATGTTTACTTACTAAATTTATTTGTCCAATTGACAGCTCTTAGTAAGCACCTGTTATAGCGGAGTTAAGCACATGCTATAGCGGAGTAAAGCACATGCTGTTTCAGAGTTAAACACATACTATAGCAAGGAAGTGGTGTCTTCCTCTCCACCGGCCCCTGTTGTTTCGGTGCTTGTTTTTCCAAATTGACAGTGCTTAACTGTTGTTAAAGCCGCAGTTAAGGGAGCTAAAAACATACCATAGCGATGATATAGCTCACAAGTGGCAGTGCTTAGCGCGTGTCCAACAAACGGGTCCGTCTCGAGGTCAGTAATTAGCCTTGGCGGGTGTTCTGGTGGGATTGGTAGAAACATACAAGCAATACCTGAGTACAGCTGTAGCAGTGTCTGACCTAGAGTACGTGTCATGCTGGCACCTAGCCGATCCTCGTATATCACATACAGCTTTATGATCTCTTCATCAGACATTGATTCAACCTGGTCAATTGTAAGGCACTTCAAACCAAGGTACTGACGGGCCTGACCTCCGGCTATGATGGCAGCAAGCCTATCTCTCTTAGAAGACATATTTACACCAGAGGTGCAACTAGGTTCCGCTCCCCCAGACTTTGTCTCCACTAAGCCAGTCGAGTCCTGTTCAAGGAGTTTATCAATAATGGTATCAGGATCCATGAATATACGTATACGCCTTCGAGCTTCAAAATACTGCACCGCAACCCAGATGAAGAAACCTAAATTGATTACTGAGGCAGCGGCTGCTATCAAGGCCAATATCACTTCAATCGACGGCATATGCAGTAGGCTGATCAGTCTTCAGCAGCAGTTTTGCGTGCTTGGTCTTTGCTAGTAGTTGGCGTACTGTGGCACGTTCCTCCTTTGTTGGAATTACATCATTTTCACGTAAGGCGTCTTCAAACGAGTCACGGTCCTTGTGTGTGAAAGAGCACCATCCAGCGAGTCTGCTCACGTAAGTCCGTCAACACAGAGTTGTACTTTTGGGTGAGGACCCAGACACTTTGTTGCGCATGGCGGCCGCTAAAGGCCAGTTCGGATAACATGTCTTTCTTCTTGGTTAGGGCCTTTGTTGCCGAACAGTCATCAATAATGTACAGGGTTGGCTCGCCCTTAAAACAATGGTAGAAAGCCCTCAGGTGGTCATGGAGCCGCTCCCCTGGATCAACCACGTACACCTCTGAATCATCCCACACCCATGACCTGTTACCATACACATCGGCTACGGCCTTGTCCTCTTCCTCGGTATCAACCTTGTCTCCTGCACCCAGTCGTATCTTAGTTGCGTTTCTATCATCTGATGTGTCAATGCCCTGATACTGAAGGCCCTGTCTCTCCTGTGCTGTCCGCCACAAGTCGTGGTAACAGTGGTACATATCGCTGTCATCAATAGACATGACCTCATTGCCAGAAATCTTGATTGTCATTTTCTTAACCACGGCGCGACCCAAGTTTTGCACAACGCTGCGGTTAACATCAGTCGAGGTCAGCGTGATTGTAAAGGCCAGCCGTGCTGTCCCTGGAACAATGACGTCTTCTGCACCTAGATTTGGGAAGCGAACCAGCAGTTGTTGGTTCTGATCAATAGTGCTTGGATTTTTTGTAACGACTACAGATTGTCGCACGCCCTTTACCCCAAGGGGTTCGCGTATCCGGCGGTGTGGGTTTAGTTTGCGTCCGTAAGTACTCGTCATGTTGAATGTTTAATTACACTTATATCTTTAACACACAGACATGGAGTTTGATAACCCAGCATTTGACGACCCAGAGGAGGAAGGGGCTATGGGAGGGGATAGGAATGAGACTAGCTTTGATGATGAGGAGACTAACCTGATTGACGAAACTTTAGATACGTCGTACTCGACTATGCCACCATGGGCTATTACTGAAATGCCTGCTGGGTTAACAGAAGATCAGGTGGCTTCCATAGAAGAAACTGAAGTCTTAGTTAAGAGGTGGAAGAAGGCAGTGTCTAAGCATGGGCTGCAGGCCACTCTGGAGTTTAGATCGTCTCAACAAGGTGACCTTTGGGTTAAGTGGGACAGGGAATGGAATCTTCTGACATGGAAGAACAATCCAAACAAATTCCTCTCTCCTAGGAGTATCCTAGATTACGGTGGTACACCGCTTGCTCGGGCTCTTGGAGTGACCACTGAACTATCCACAGAAGCATTAAAAGCCCTACAAGGCGTTGACGAAGCTGCTGCTTTAGCAGAAGCTGCACTTCCGAAGTTAGAAATGAGCAGCCTTGAAGCTGTGACAGAGCAAGGTGGTGTGGAAGAAACAGGATTCATAGAGGACGTTCATAACACCATCCAAGACCTAGGTACACAAACAGACAACGAACTACCACTCAGAGAGCTTATTGGGCTTGACAAGGCTATGCAGACTCAGAGGGGTGAGCTGGTCAACAACCTAGCTAAGATAACTGAGATTGAAAGGGATATAGACCGGCGGAAAGCTAAAATGGCAAGCCTGGAGGAGGAAGGGAGGGGTGATAGTCGAGCATGGAGATTCCAAGCAAATGAGCTTGCAGAGCTGCAGGACCTGCGGAGTGCCCGTATTGAGGCTGCCTCTGAAAACCGTAACCGTCTAAGGACCCAAATTAACCGCATCAGGGAAACGATCAACAGACTTCTTAACGAGGACACAACGCTAGCTGAGCGTGTACGCGACCTGTTCCGGGAGCAGGGTATAACAATCGCCTCCATACTCACTGCGATTGGATTGGCAATCTCGACCCTTGTAGTTGCTTTGACGGGCGGAGGGAGCACTAGTCCAACCCCGTCACCAACGCCGACACCAGCTGATAAGCCTGGTTTAAAGGAATGGATTAAAAAACAGCTGAACTCCTTGGCAAACGTCCTGAAGGGCCTAGCCGGTAAGGCAGCAGCCGCCCTTCCAGGAATCATTGGATCCATCGTATCATGGCTGCTTACGTCAGCTGCAAAGGTGGCTGGTTGGATGGCAGAACATGTATGGGCCGCAGTTGTGGCGGTGGGGGGAGTTATCCTCCTGATACTCCGTGACTTACTACGTAGCAAACCAAAGCACAGCTAAGCCTATAGCGATTCCGCCTATAATAAGAGCGGTTTTCTCATCCTCGTGCGCCCCACACAGACCGGTCTCGGCCATAGGGGCGGGCCCTGGAGAGGAGAGTTCCATATCTGTATCTGTATCTGGCAGAGGGTCAAAGCTTCCTCTATCTGGAACCACCTGAACCGAGTTGACATCAGCATTGCTGCCTATCTGCTGCTCCTCAGTTGCGATAGTAATCAGATTGTTGTACCCAGCAACGTCTCCAATGGCGAGGCTCATATCAGACGGAGCCATGTACAGGCCCGTTCCAAACACATAATCAACCTTTGAGGAGGCATTCTGGAGGACGTTCTGATACCGTCGGATGGATGATGGAATATCCACTGGGGAGTTGATGGCATCCTCAACGTTAGCCTGAAATTGTTTTTGGGCATCAAAGGACGTTCCAACACCTAGTATCTCTGAGCGGGTGTGCGCCTGAGCACTAAGAATGGCCCAGACATAGGTCCGAATGCTGTCGTTAATTCGCTCAACGCCGGTCTGTGTAAAGCCCTCAGACGTGTCCAGTATGAAGGTACTCCAGGCCTCGTCTGCTTCAGGTCCCTGTGCTAGATGTAGAACAGCACCCATTTTCTCCTGAAAGGATTGTAGGTTACTCGCGTGAGCAAAACCTGGCTTTGTATCCTTTTCCGCCTCAAAGGCCATCCGTGTAGGGTCATAACGAACGTTTCGACCAGCAACCTTGACGACACTCCCGTAACCATACGCATCATGTGCATATAAGATACCAAGGCCACTATTAGCTACGGTTGCCTTCTGGCGCCAGTCTGTGTTTGGTTGAACACCAAAGTTAGTGCAGAGTCTCTCATATGCCCTCTTGTCATATGTATTGTTATAGGGGTCATAGGCATGATCCTGAGGTAGAGGCGCTTGCAGTTCTGCTAATAGGCGACGCACTGTGTAATAAAGGTGAAAGGTGTAGAGAGCTTTCACGAGTGGAATCCCAGCCTCGAGGTGGTCCTGAGAGGACACGCCGCAGCCGCTGTTACCGGCGGCACCTTATAGTTACTGAATAGATCAGGAAACTTTGCTGTGAATGTACCACCATTGTGAACAACTTGAATTGTTTGTCGGGTTAGTTTATCTCCCACACCATATGTGGCTGGATACACCCCGCCCGCACCATATGGGGTAGCTTTTCTATTGAAACTAAAGGCTTGTTTATTCATAGTGCTATGTATCACACTCTGTCAAATGTTCAAAGCGGCGGCGCTGTGTCCCTGCAAAAACCTATTGACAACACTGCGGGCGATCTATGTGTTGGCCTAAGGTCAATCACGTATACTGTGGGCTGGTACAATCTAGAATCAGACGAGAGCATTGCATGGCGGTCAAGGAATTCAGAAGAGAGAGGATATGCTGCATTAAAACCAGGCCTCAGGAGCTTAAGGCTTCTTCAGGAGCATATTACACCATTAGGTATCAATTTGGAGGTTGATGCTGTAAATGGGGTTATTAGCCTAACAGTTCCAGACAATGTGGGTGCGCACATAACAGGCGGAGTGTTAACAATGTTGGGTCTTGACGGCTTCAGTGGGGGGTGGATACCTTCAGGTACTTACATAGGTGACCGGCCCATCAACTTTAGCATCTTTAACACAATTTATGTTCACCTTGATAAAGTCAGTACCACACACAACATGCTAGATGGTGCACCCACTACGCTTCTTGAAGTTGTTGGCTTAGAGGGTGGCTCTTTCGGTGATATTATAACCACGAACATCGCTAATCCTGTCTGTAAGCGTGTCACTAGTGGAACAGTGCATGAGTTAAAGGTTCAGTTACGCGATAATAAAGGAAGGCTATTAGATAACCACGACTTACCTGTTAGCGTTGTTCTTAAATTTACAAGATGTCAATAAAAACGAGTATTTATGGACCTAGGCAAAAACCGGCAAGCACTGTTCAGGGTCGCCGACCTATCGGAATATGCCACAAAGACCTATGTATCTATTGGTGACTCAAAAAAAATGGATAAAAGTGGCGGTACTATGACTGGAGACCTTGAAATGGGAGATAATAAAATCGTTGAGTTGGGAGACCCGACTTCACCAAAGGATGCTGTTCATAAAAAGTATATTGATGCTGAATATAGACAGCAGAACAGGTACCTGAGACGATACGTAGATGAAAAGACGAAACCACTCATTACTATATGGGCAGAAGCAAGTGGCCCCCTTCGGAGAGGATATGAGTGGTCGTTTGGCCATGGGGCTAGGGGTCGAGACTCACAAGACTCAAGCTGTAGATATACCATGTTATGTAATGGCAAGATCATTCGTATGGGGTTGTCTTCGGGTGTTGGTGCTGATGCTGGTCCTATATCAGTCGTTCCTGTTATTAATGGAACGAATCAAGTGGTAGGAATAAGTAAGCCTGCTAACCAACGGGCTGTTGTAATAACTTTAGACCAGTCTTTACAGCTAGAACAAGGCAACATTATTAACTTTTATACAACCACACAAAACAGAGGGGCGACTTGGTCTGTAGCTTCACTCCTAATTGAACTTGATATATAGACTTATGTATACAAAGACAGTATGAAACAACAACCAACGACTGCACCGTTAAATCCGGAGCCTCCTCCATGTGATCTGAGGCACTCCTATCGGCTGAATGAGATCAGTCTTAAGAAGCAATACCTTGATAAAGAAATTGAAAAATATGGTGCTATGTACAAAAAATATAGGTGTGCAGTAAACTCAGTGGACGCTGTAGACACTGCTTTAGTTGCTGTGGGTATGTGTCTTGGCGCAAGTGGTGTAGGTGTAATGTCTACAATAGTTGCCATTCCTATTGCCACAGTGTTGGGTGCTACTGGAGCCGCATGTGGGCTACTTGTAATTGCTGGAAAATTTATCAGTAGGCGGCTGACCATTAAGTTAAAAAAGCATGACAAGATCCGCATTCTCGCTCAGAGCAAATTGAATACCATTGCTGACATTGTATCGGCGGCGCTTGAAGATGGGTATATCTCAGATGATGAGTTTAAGCTCGTTTCGGTCGATATCATGAAATATAGTCAAATGAAAAGTGACATTAAAGCAAAATGTTTGAAAGCGGCAGAATCGCCCCCTAGACCTGCTAAGGTATGACCCGGACAGTCCATTTGAAGTGTGGGGGGGTTGCTAGATATAATGGAGGCGGCGATAAAATCTTTCTGCAACGATCATACTGGAGTCAAACAAAATACGGACCAGTGGGAGACCATGAGGAAGGGCTGCGTTGGAGGAAGTGACTACTCCTCTATCATAGGGCAAAACTACTTCAGCAGCTATAGCAAGAAGCTGACAGAAAAAACTAGCAACGGGGGTGTTCGCTTTAGCGCACCCTGCCTCTGGGGTACGACTTTTGAGGAGGTTGCAATTGCGGTATTGGAGAAGGTGTACGACACCAAGGTCTACGGAAATAATATCTATATTGATGGCGGCGCGACGGCCTACTCTCCGGATGGCTTTTGTGTGCTCCCAATCCGGCAGGCTGGAGTGGATGCTGTCTGTCTGGGGCATCCTGAGGAGGTTGTGCTGCTCGAGATAAAGTGCCCCTACACTCGGAGTCCTGGGAGGGTGATTCCGAATATGTATAAGCCTCAGGTTCTGTTGGGGTTGCACCACAGTCCGGTGGCGACCATCGGGGTGTTTGTCGACTGCGTTTTCAGGTTGTGCTCCTTTGAGGACCTGGGGAGAGCTGAGACGTATAACCAGGTGTATAACAAGGATCGGAAGAAGTATAAGGAGACGGTGGCTTGGGGGTGGGCAGGGGTGGAGGGGCTTGAAGACGGCGACTATAGTGCGAACGGGAGATTTAATAGTTGCCTGGGCTTGAAACAGGAGCATCACGGTCCTTGGTTGGGAAGACCGAGTGGGACCACAGAGAGGCCGACGGGGGCTTTCTACTGTTGGAAGCTCTTTACGATGAGATTGATAACCGCTCGTCCCGATCCCGACTTTATCGAGAAGAACGACGCTAAGGTTGCCCAGTTTATACAGGACCTCAACCGCGTGAAAAATGGAACTTACAGCAACGGTCGCAGATATTTATCACTCAATGACCTCTATGGTGACTAACTACTGGTGTGGGCCTATACCATAGGGGCTGGAAGGGCTGGGCTCATGTGGTACCATGTGGTGGGGGAGAGGTGCGAGCGGTTCGCTGGCTCATGTGAGTCACCCTGTATATGTGTGTTTTCTGGGTTGCACCATATGAGATAGGTGTGTCATAATCATATGAGACTGGTGTGCCAGTACCGCTCGCACATGTGAGTCAGCCTGTGTGTGTGTGTTTTCTGGGTTGCACCATATGAGATAGGTGTGTCATAATCATATGAGACTGGTGTGCCAGAACCGCTACTCCCTATACTACTCGTGCCGTGTTTCAAAAATCATGCATTCCGGTTATTCGGTGTATCGAACCGCAACTGTACAGGTCCCTGTTCTATGATCGAACGCACCTAGTACAAACAAAATCGGAAACAGCGAGAAATCATAACAGTATTTGCACATCATAATGTTCTCTAACGGAAAAGCGGAAGTTATTCCGACTGCACGTGCACGCGAAGTGGAAGTTCATGTTCGGCAACAATTTACAGGTCGTATGCTTCGTGTAGAAAATTTGGTATATACATTGGACCATATATAAACGATGATACATTGGGTATACTTTGTGTACATGGCGTATTCGCTTTATACATTAGTAATAGGCCCTGTACATGTCGTAAAAGCGGTATACAGGCTGTATACGGGGCGTATAAACCATGATTACACAGTCTGTGTAGAATTACGCAATGACGAGGCAGTGACGTCTAAAGGCCCGCAGGCATATCCACTTGTAACCATACTTCGACTTAAGTAATCTGTAGCATGTATCACCGGTGATATTTTCAGCATATCTCACTAGAATTGCGCAGTGAAGTCTAAAAGCCCTCAGGCATATCCACCTGTTGCCGTACTTCGACTGAAGGACTCAGTAGTATGTATCACCGGTGATACTTTCAGCATATCTCACTAGAATTACACAGTGTCGTACCATTGACGTCTAAAGGCCTATAGGCATATCCAGCTATCATCGTACTTCGACAGCAGTAATCTGTAGCATGTATCACCGGTGATACTTTCAGCATATCTCACTAGAATTACACAGTGACGTACCAGTGACGTCTAAAAAAGGCCTATAGGCATTTCCAGCTGTCACTTTCAGCATATCTCACTAGAATTACGCAGTTAATGGTATACCAAGTATACCCCATTTGCAAGTCCAACAAGTATGCACCCTGTATACCCCCTACATATCGAGCATACGCCATGTAGACCTAGCTGGGATACCAGAAGAGGTTGAAGGTGATTTATTGGTTCTCGCAGAAGAAACTCTCTTGGTGTTAGTGAGGGGGAGTTCGTATCTCGGGCAGTAGAGCTTTGCTTGGAGGTGACCGGTGTGGATGACCTCAGGTTGTACGGTGAATGGGACCCCCTGGTAGAGGTGGGAGATGGCTGGGCACAAGTACCAAGCAACTACTGCCATGGATGCAGTCTAAAGCCCTTATAGTGAGAGTAGATAGCCGTTGGCAAGGAGAAACAGGATAATGAACACAGTATCATTCATATTTTACCAACTGTTACAGAATTCTTGAGTAAAATGAAATAAATGACACAATTTAATGTTATTCATCAGACAAACATTCTCAAAAGAAAAATAAGTTCTGCAATAAAACGAGATATTATGTATGTCCAAAATTGTATTAGATCACTATTATGTATACAATATTTATATCAGTATTATATATGCAATTTAAATATCAACAGGTTACAGATTTAACAATTTCATGAAATGCTGCCAAATAGCTACCAAGAGTAATCCTAAGTCATCTGTTCTTCAAGCGAGGTTTCCTCGTTGTTTTCTCAGGAGAAACAGGAATGTCATAAAACACATGGGTGCAACTTTCGTTTGGCTCGCCCATGTCCCCCCTCTCTCTGCTTTACTTCTCGTTCTGGTTTTGTGTAGAAAAGAACATTGGCATCATATTCCGGTTTAGCTTTCTGACTTCTCGTTTTGGTTCGTTTCTTGATGGCGGTGTCTTTCTTGGTCCTGGCTGTTTTCTCTGGCTGCTTCAATGGAGCCCAACCATCATCAGAGGACGCATCAATCAACCGCTTCAAAGGTGTCCTCGTTTCACTCCGGCTTCTAGTTTTGGGAATGACGCGTAGTTTAATCTTTCTTACAGAGGACTCTTTTGTTGAATTCACCGGTTTGACAGAGAGAGGTCGTTTTGTGCCACTTGGAGTTAATCGCTTCAAAACAACCATTGGTTTGGGAAGTGATTTGAAAAAAGCATCAAATGAAGGACTTGTGATATTGAAACTAGAAGAATCAGGTTTAGAGCGTGAAATTGATGGGGAGAGTGTTGCTGCATCAGGGGGAAAGACAGCAAATAAATTTGGTGACGAGTGGATTGAAGAGCTGTCATCCAAAGATTCATTTCTAGTATGGTCTTTGGTTCGAACGTCGTCAACAAACAAGTTGGGAGATATATTACTCGATGACGTTTCATTTGTGGCTTTATTGCAGAGCGACTCCTCAGCATGATGGTAACTGACTTAGGATTTGTTCATTGACAGTGTACCATCCTCAGGCATGATTTCAATGGTTATTGTATCAGGACTTGGACTGGATTTCTTCATCTGTTCATGATTTTGGTCAGGGACGCAGTTGGATACAACACTATTAGATTGGTCACCAAATCTTCTCTTACTTCTGGATCTCCTCCGCGACTCACGAGAATGTTGAGCGAGGACCGGCATGTACAGCAAACATTCTTCATGGTCAGATTCCTCGTCACAACTGTCACTGACAAACGAATCACACAACCCCCTGCCCTCCATGCTGACCCTGCGTCTTAAGTTGATGACACTGCCATTTTTCTCAACAGAAGCCTCTGCAAGCTGAGCCAGACTCAGTAAATGCTGGCTGTCTCCCTCGTGTGAGTCAACATCACCAGCAGATGGTCCGGCCACTGACCTCACACTATCACTGCTGGAGGATTCACTGGTGTTACAACTCTCATCATCCAACATAGATTCACTATCACTGCTAGTCACCAACACAATAGGATGCTTCCCGGCGGTATGTCGCTGCCCGCACTAACCCCTAAGCTCACCACACAAATGCTTGAAGCTTCCGAGCTTACACAAGGTGTGGTATTCATCTCTACTACTTTGCTCATTTCATGAGATCCACTCTGGTTGGGCCTTTGTACCTGGTTTTCAGTAACATCCACATTAGGTCTTCTGCTGAGTGGCTTCGAGGCTCAGGTGAACAGGTGTTGCAATGCAAACTTGAAATATCCTCCCGGGGTAATTTATCATGTAATTTCACTGAGGATAAGGAAAACTTGGGGACAGAAATTGGCTTGGAGGTGACCGGTGTGGATGACCTCAGGTTGTACGCTGAATGGGACCCCCTGGTAGAGGTGGGAGATGGCTGGGCTGCATTACCACTAGCAGAGGACCTTCTAGTGACCACCCCTGTGGTGGCATTATTCAATTAATAATGGGTGCTTACAGGCAGGGGAGGGGTGGAGAATGGCAGATCTGGTGAAGATGACTCATCACTGATGGTAGGTGGGTGGAGAATGAAGCGCAGAAAGTTCATGAGCCACCTAAACAAGCCTTACACTCTTTCTGGGAGTTTTATCAGCGACAGAAGCAACAGTGGTGAGGTCAGTGTGCTCCTGAGAAGAAAGGAGCAGCTCAGGAATATTGTCTGATACAGCAGGTGTGTGAGTGGCCGATGGCGTCTTCTCAACAGACAGACTTCCCTCTATGGTAGCACCAGGATTGGATGGTGTAGCCTCTTTACCACTAGAATCTGTGAACTGATTCTTGGAGGTAGAGGATCCAGACGACTTTTCACCACTCAGAGACGGTTGTGGAGCCTTCTCGATCTGGCTCTCTTCATAGTTGAAGGCCAGGGAGCAGCCCACTTGTACAGACATGTCTGCTGTGGTTTCGGGAGGATGGGGAATCGTGGAGCGACAGAGAGTCTCCCACCTGCACGGAGATAGAGCTTTTGCTTTTTATTGGTGTCTGTGTACCACGCATTAGAAGCCCACGATGCTCCACTTGCTGAGGACCACTGTCTGAGACAGGGTCATCCGAGATGCCGCTGGTCAGACTGGAACATGACGCAAGTGGTACTGCAGGACGTGATTCAGATGCCGCCTCTCTCGTGGAAGGTGAACCAAGCCGAGAAGAGCCTGCTCCAATAGAAACCACAGGTCTGCCAAGAGGCAAATGTGAATGAGATGTGTCCACATTAGCATTGGATGACAGAGCCTGCTGTGGGAAATTATTCGCCTCTAGCATGCTAGGTGCAAAGGACTGTGACTGGTGAAAAAGATACACACTCACTTCATTAAGATACAAATATTTAGCGCCAAAAGTATGGTAACAAAGTTAGTTAAGAGGAAGAAAAAACTGTGGAATATAATTTTTCATTTTCTACACTACCATAAAATCTTATGAATGGAAACCAGATATCAGTTACTTAAGAGGGGGTACATCTTATATAACTGATTATATGGTACATTATAGCTGATTATATGGTACAATAGTGACATATAACATACTCCATTCTTTTATCCATGCATGGCATAGAGCAAAGCAAGTTACCTGGTATCTGTGAGAGCAGTGCTAGTTGGTCTGGGGGAATAATGAAGTCCTCCACAACGAAATCACTCGACATGCCGGCCCATCCTGTATTGTTGCTGCTCTCCTCAACAGAGTCTGGAAAAAGAACACAAAATCAACACGTCACGGTGCACCAGCTATCATCCTAGTAACCCAAGCTGCCATCAACCACACACGATGCTGCCGGAAATAAAAAAAAAATTCAGGTTTTTATTGTTTTATAATAATAAAACAATAAATTTAGATACTTGCTTTCATGATTCATAACATCAAGTATTACAATTTGATTTTGGTTTGATAATCTGACACAATTCAGTACTTGCTCTTAGCGTTATTGAGTGTAAGGTAATCATATAACATGGTGTTATACCCCTTCACTCACCAGCAGTGGGCTGGGATGACCAAGGCCATGAAAATTGGTGGCCATATAATTATTTGGTAGATCATAAATTATCAAAATTCTAAGATTTTATTAATGTCACAGGTGTAGTCACATTAATTCCAAAGAAAGTTGCAGTCTTTACAGAAATTAACGTTATCATATCATCAGGAGTAGACTGCCTCTAGGGTAGGACATGAAGTAGCAACCCTGGAAACTGTTTGACAAGTATGGAGGCCCACAAGTTTTTAACTCTGCGCCTAACAGCCTTAAGTCTCATGATGTGCCAGTTGTACATAAATCTGTTATGTAGCCTAGATACCATGACATTGAATAATGGGGACGTCGTATCACAGTGCCTTGCCCCGGTCAGCCCCGGTCGAAAGGTAATATCAATGTCTACTTGGGCGTCTTGTAGGGCTATGCCTCGGTCGGACGTCGAACAATTTCAACCAGATCGTTTTTAGACTGTTCAGTGTTCTGTATACATGTCTCGTGTGTGGCAAATGCACATTGTCATGTTGCCTTTCATATTTTGGAAATGAAAATTCGATATTTTATTAGATACTGTCGGCGATTATATTGATGTCCGAGTAGACATTACCGTTCGAAGGTGTATCGCTCAAAACCTCTTGATCCTCTGCCCTTTGTCCGGCGCGATTGATCCATTCTGCGGCATTCAATTGGTGTGGTACAGTTGGTCACTTGCAGCCTGGCAGTTCCACTTCCTCGTCTCGCGTTGATCAATGTCACGAAAGTGATCACCAGCTTCCTCAAACGAACATAACCATGTTTGGTTAACGCCCGGCGGTTAACGCCCTTTACTTGCTGGCATCTTTAAAAGTAGCTTTCAGGTGATAATACATCTTTTGGATCTGGGCTTCATTAGGGAGGGATGCCGGCTTGCGGAGGTCTCGTGGGTTCTTTTCCTTTAAGACATATTCTGCGCAAATACACATGCAAAGAAAGATGGTGAGCTGAATACTTCCAGCAGGATGTCCCATTGTGTGAGGGTGTTATGGGCTATTGAAATACGAGCTGCTTGCTTTATGAGGGTACCAGTGGATATTCCCGGCTTTACCTCACAGTCGCAACTGTAAATGGCAGATTCTAACCTGTCGATGCGCTCTGATTGAAGAAGCTGTTTTAGGTCTGAGACCCCAGTGATAACAAGCTTAGCGAGTCTTCACATTTGTAAGAGGCGACAATCAGGGGGCAACCTTTTGACCGTAGGTTGCGACTCGTGTTGGTGGGCAATGGGATCCTGTGGTGGAGCGGAGAGGCCCTTACGAGGGCCATATCCTCAACACACCACTATGGCCAGGATTTCACCTAGAAGAGAGGCTGGAATGGCCTTGTTCAGTCAATCGGCTGGTGGCGACTCGCCATAGGATAATCGTTTCCATTTTATGTTTTCCATCTCCATTTTTTATTTATCTTAGAAGGCGGCTGCTTAATCAAGTCAATCTTATATATTAACCTTTCCTGGTACTATATAACATATGATTGTTAGTGTGCCGTTACTTTCTTTACCTAAACCTCAAGCAAAACAAAACTCCCTTAAAAATTAGCGTAAGATTCAGTAACTCACTTGGTTGGTGATGGTGTCACTATCTCTGACAAAGAGCCCATATGTCTGGCCTGCTGGTACAAGGGTACTGCTGATTCTGTCATTGAAATGATAAATGGTTGATTTTGATGATGATCAATATGACCCAATGAAGCAGTGGTTATATTTCATGAAATTAACTCTATTTGTTATCGTAGATGTCTTTGTAAAGTGAGTGTGATGAATAAAAGCACTACAATTTGTTTTAATGAGTAAATTTTATTATAGGCAGTGCAATGATAGCATCATTCGAGGAGTAAGCATTTCACAGTTAACAGCTACCTAACTACAGTTATGAACCGCCTCTTGCATATCAAAACATTGCATTAATATTGCAACCAAAAGGCAGATATTCTTGGTATATATGGTGTACTTAATCTACACTATATGTACAACACTTTGGTATATAGTACAGATCAAGTGCTTGACCTTTAAAAAAGCTGAAACAAAAGTTATCTATTTACTTATTTTGATATTTCCTACTAAAGTAGAAAATAATAAAAACAGATATGCACTGCATGTTTGAGATGTTCCATGTATGTCTGCTCTTCGTGCTGGGGACTGTTGCCGCTGTATTGCAGTCAACTTGCAGTCTAAAAGGAAATTAATTATTTAAATGATAATGCTTTTATATGGGTTACCAGCTACAATAATGGTTTTAAACGTATAGCCACATGAAACTAATGATATTGTGTTTATATAAATAAACCCGAGATAACCTGATGTGCCTGATGCAGTGGTTGTAGTTTCATAAGGTCGTGTGATTTTTGTTATATCAAAACCTAGAATTTGTTAACATAAGAAACTTTGAAATATACTTCAGTCTAGAACAGTAACTTACTACTAACCTTTGATGAGTATTTTACACCTGGCAAATCAGTTTGAGATATCTTGTACAGTATCTTTGAGAGTCTGACATTCTTCAGCGTTTGGCAACATTTATTTAATGCTTTTGTTGCCCACTAGAACTGTGCCTCTTCAGAGCAGCCAACTCGTGTCCTCACTAGTATAGCAATATCGGTTCATTGAGGGTGTCCTCATCTGCAGAGCAATAAACATGCCTTGAGTGTGTCCTAATATACATGCCTTGATTGTGTTCTCACTTGTATGACAAAATACATGCCTTGAGTGTGTTCTCACTTTTATGACAACATACATGCCTTGAGTGTGTCCTCACTTGTTTAGCAAAATACATGCCTTGATTGTGTTCTCACTTGTATGACAAAATACATGCTATGAGTGTGTTCTCACTTGTATGACAACATACATGTCTTGAGTGTGTCCTCACTTGTATAGCAAAATACATGACGTGAGTGTGTTCGCACTTGTATGACTACATACAAGCCTTGAGTGTGTTCTCACTTGTATGACAACATACATGCATTGAGTGCGTCCTCATTTGTACAGCAAAATACATGCCTTGAGTGTGTCGTTCTATTACGAACAGTATTCACTTAACTTAATTGTGGTCTCTTAAATACACCGTTAACAAGTTCGTAGTGCGTGACCTTGGGTCAAGGTCAAAGGTCATAGCGATACTTGTTCAAGCAGGTTCATCGTCCGGAGAGACACGAGATTTAGGTCTCCCTCACTGAACTTTAATTTCTTGTCTCCCTTCTTATGTATTAGTACTGTGCGTCCTTGGCAGAGCACCTTTGGGATCCTTATTTCCTCATTTAGCATTCTAAGGATGCTTAGTCGCAGAGCTCTTCCCGCCGCTGGGAGGCGACTGAACCAAGTATATTGAAGCCCATCTGGACCGGCGGCTGAGAGGTATTCGTTTGGCGACGAATGAGGGACATTGGCGAAAGGGTATTGGCGTGTTGCAGCTATTCTTGAAATGCCGGGTTCTGGAGGTTCTCATCGCTAGGGGAACCTACTACTGATCTTCACTGGTTGCTGTCTCTCGGCTATGTGACCAGCACTCGCTAGGGGAGGATCAAATGACACCGACCTGACTGGCTTTACAAAACCAGTCAACCGTAACCTTAAATAAGTCCATCACACTTTGCTCCCTTTACTTACCGCCAAGCCAAAATTTTACACGAGGAGAACTGGACAACATCATGGCCCATTTGCCAGAGCCAGTTCTCCTCATGAGTGATTTTAATGCCCACAACTCTTTATGGGGCAATACATATGATGACGGAATTTTTAAATGATAGATCTTTTAAGGTAAGAATTGGGACATCACTTGGTCAGGATCAACATGGTCAGGAAATGGGGGTCCCACAGGGCAGCATTCTTGTTGTCACACTTTTCAATTTAAAAATCAATAGCATCACAAAAGTTCTTAAACCTGAAATAGAAAAATCACTTTATGTAGACGATTTTCTCATATCTTACCGATCCAGCAGTATGACCACCATAGAACGCCAGCTACAAATCAACCTTAACAAAATTCAGAAATGGGCAGATGAAAATGGTTTCAAATTTTCCACTACAAAAACAGATGTGTACATTTTTGTCACAGAAGGAGCCTTCACCCTGACCCAGAACTAACCATTAATGAAAATCCCGTCCCTGTTGTGGAAGAAACCAAATTCTTAGGTATCATATTTGATTCGAATCCCATATTAATTACATCAGGAATAAATGTCTCAAGGCAATGAATCTTCTAAAAGTAGTGTCCAAGCTGGACTGGGGAGCTGACAGGCAGGTCCTGCTCAGGCTCTACCGGTCCTTGATCCCCCTGTGGGTACGGGGGTAGAATAGGTCCACTGTATCCTTCTGCATGTCGTAAGAGGCGACTAATAGGGGTTAGGGTTAGGGTTGGGTTAGGGTTAGGGTTAGGGGGTTAGGGTTAGGGTTAGGGTTAGGGTTAGGGTTAGGGTTAGGGTTAGGGTTAGGGTTAGGGTTAGGGGGTTAGGGTTAGGGTTAGGGTTAGGGCGTGGGTGATGTCCACATAAGCACCAGAACCAGACCACTTAAGCACCGAAGCGGTCAACACACGCACCAACGCTCGGTGCTCAAGTGGTTTTCTCGGTGCTTGTGTGGTTTTTCATCGGTGCTTGTGTTGATTCCTCGGTGCTTGTGTGGTTTTGACATGTTGGGTACCTTGTTATTATTGGTTGCCGTTTTATTATGTTTATAGTTTGCTTATTTCTTTCTTTTGCAATCACTAGCGGAATATTTAGATTTTCATTATCTGTTTCCCCAACTCGTTTTGGAGTCTTTCGAAAGGGTGATATTACGGTTCAGCCATCGCACTTGCAGAAAATGAAACTTAAACTAGCTTATAGTTTAGCCGTTATTGATAAATTTTGAGTTGGGGAAGATGATTTGGGTAATATTTACTCTGCTAAACAGTTTCCGCATGGTATTCAACAGTTAACTCCTCAAATTTGCATAATATTTGATATTGTATCAGGCAACACCATTTTTCCAGTTAGGGTGATAAGCCACATAAGCACCGAATGCTGAATTAATTCCACTTCACTATTTTGGACGGTTATTACTTATAGTTATTCTCGGTTTTTCTCCATTTTACTCTCGGAAATACTATTATGAAATCGTAACAATAAATTAATAATCAATTTGCAAAGGCTCGGGGGTTCTTATACTCCTATTTTCTGAAAACAAAATTTCTTAACCAGTGTTAGGGTGATAAGCCACATACGCACCGAAGTCATTGCATCATGCAAAACGCACGTGCTTTTGAAATTCGAGCTATTTGCTTTGAATACTGGATTTTAACACACAACTGGCGTCGTAAGTATGTTATTTGTTGATTGTGTTTGCTATGCTAAGTATATTGACAAATAACACCATGATATTATGGGATAGGAACATGCTGCTGCTTGATTTACGATGTGTTAATGAGCGATAATACAAGAAGATGTGAAAATATGAATGTAAATGGATACATGACTAGCTGAATAGTATTATTAGACTTTTATGTATGTACAAATGTATGTATCCATGTATTTATTTTATGTATGTATGTATGTGTATGTATGTATGTATGTATGTATGTATGTATGTATGTATGTATGTATGTATGTATGTGTATGTATGTTTGCGATGTATGTATGTATGTATGTATGTATGTATGTATGTATGTATGTATGTATGTATGTATGTATGTATGTATGTATGTATGTATGTATGTATGTATGTATGTATGTATGTATGTATGTATGTATGTATGTATGTATGTATGTATGTATGTATGTATGTATGTATGTATGTATGTATGTATGTATGTGTGTATGTATGTATGTATGTATGTATGTATGTATGTATGTATGTATGTATGTATGTATGTATGTATGTATGTATGTATGTATGTATGTATGTATGTATGTATGTATGTATGTATGTATGTATGTATGTATGTATGTATGTTGATGTATGTATGTATGTATGTATGTATGTATGTATGTATGTATGTATGTATGTATGTATGTATGTATGTATGTATGTATGTATGTATGTATGTATGTATGTATGTATGTATGTATGTATGTATGTATGTATGTATGTATGTATGTATGTATGTATGTATGTGTATGTGTGTGTGTATGTATGTATGTATGTATGTATGTATGTATGTATGTATGTATGTGTATGTATGTATGTATGTATGTATGTATGTATGTATGTATGTATGTATGTATGTATGTATGTATGTATGTATGTATGTATGTATGTGTATGTATGTATGTATGTATGTATGTATGTGTATGTATGTGGTGTAAATTACTTGTATGTATGTATGTATGTATGTATGTATGTATGTATGTATGTATGTATGTTAGTATGTACATGTATGTATGTATGTATGTGTGTATGGATGTATGCTTATGTAGCTTATTTGTATCAGTATATTGATGGCATATGGCCCCAAAATACAAAATCATGTATGTACATATATGTCTCAAATAGACCTTGGTTCTGAGTCAGACATGGTCCTATTAGGTATTTAATACTGAATCAGTTAAGTATTGCAAGCAGTATTGGGGCATATTTAGGGGGCCTCATACTACTATTCTGCTCACAATGTAGTGAAATCATGACCTTAGCTTCAAAAGATAGGTAATTGACATTATACAGTCCAAATATGCTTGTAGGACTAGAATATAGACTTGTTCCGAGTCATGCATGGTCCCACTGAATACTTAAAACCAATATCACAAGTCTTACAAGTATATTGTTCCTGTAAGAGTTCAAATACCATTATTCAGCTGATCAGGTAGCGATTTCGCTACATCAGAATAGTTGTATTAGACCTCCTTCAGTCACAATATGCTTTTATGACTTGTCATATTGGTTTTAATTACTTAGTTGGGCCATGTGAAGGTCAGTTCCATCCAATAATAGTTAGTATTTTACATATATCTCAAATTTCAAGTGTGATATAGCTTTTTATAGCTTCCTATATCAGTTTATTGATGGCATATGGCCCCAAAATGCAAAATCAACAGGATATTCTCAATTAACACACTGCAAGCTTCAGTTTCAGCATACACCACTGTAAAGCACCAAGCAACGCAATGAGCCTTGTCTCAGTAGGAAGAGCTACGTCTCATACACGGGTCCACTGATGCACATTATTACTACTCGCATAAAGTTGGCATTATTTAGAAGTGTACAAGCTATTGACTTTCCCCATGCCAATTCACAACTCAAGACAATGACATTGTCGCCAGCTGAAGAACCAAGAACGCTGTTGTCATCACTGCCCCTATGTAAAACACTCCAAGCCAGCTTACCATAATTTCGTCGACTAGCATTCCTTGGCACTGTACGGTTTCAGTTGGTAGCATCTTCACACCCGCTATGGCAGCCAATTGTGGCAACGATCTTTTCTTGCTTGAAATTGATCCAGTAAATTACTCGCTCATACAATGCTTTCAATCTGATTTTGCTCAATCCAATCCCTCACACAGCATTTCGCCTCTTGAGCCGACTGAAGTCAAACAATGCTCCTACATTTCCAGAACACGGAATCAGATAAAGGAAGTGGCGCGAAATTGTCGGAACTAGCCAATGTCATTTCTTAAACTTAGAACGCTAAGGCAAGCATGTTCAGTCAGTAACCGAGGCAATATGCCCAACACAGGCACTGGTTTTTTGATCCACATTGTAACCCCGACGTGCAGCGTTCATTTCGCCTAATCCAGGACCTCGCCATTGTTAGCTCTGCCCGTTGAGCACGCAGACTACGCCTTGGAGCCACGACGGAAGCTCAGCGGTCTGCCTGACATGGACGCGAATGACAACACTTATGATACTGACAATAGCCGTTGTCATCATAGCGGTTACTGCCTCATCATAATGGCTAAGCTATTGAAGATATGCATTATGATCGTTTTGCAGGTACTGCATGATGAATTCCCCGAGACATTTACTGCCAGAGCGCGACCATCAATAACACTGTGTTATATCTGGCTATGTAATGACATAAATAATGTCATAGTTTTATTAGATCTTTCCAATAGCCACCCACCTCCCTAACAAGCCGTCCGCCTCCCTAACAAGCCACCCACCTCCCTAACAAGCCGTCCGCCTCCCTAACAAGCCGTCCGTCTCCCTAACAAACCGTCCGCCTCCCTAACAAGCTGTCCGCCTCCCTAACAAGCCACCCGCCTCCCTAACAAGCCGTCCGCTTCCCTAACAGACATCCGCCTCCCTAACAAGCCACCCGCCTCCCTAACAAGCCGTCTGCCTCCCTAACAAGCCATCCGCCTCCCTAACAAGCCATCCGCCAAGAGAACTCCCACCAGAACTCTCACTATGCGAGGTCAAAGTTACAGGCAGCACTCCATTTCTAAACTTAAATTGGACTAGCACGCTCTGCGCAAATCGTTGGCTCTACCTTCCATGGTCCGGCTTCCAACAAGTTGATATGATACAAGATTGCGACAAGAATAGAAGTCTATCTGGTCGTCAAAGAGGATGCATCCAAGGTAATGCATTACAGAAGCAGAAACACCCTTTTGGTTGCATCAACGGAGATGCGCAAATTGAACCCGACCATGACAAATAATGCCTTTTTATTCCCTTTGCGACATGCACCACAATTGTCCGCTTGTGTTATTTCCAGTGTACCTGTGTAAATATGTTGGTGCATACATAAATGTAGTAAATAGTTCCACAGCAGCACCACACCTGCTAGGTAAGGCCGTTCCGTGCCAGCTATATGTGCTTGTACGTGTGGCAAAGCAATGCAGGTATCTCTCTCAAATTACATGATTGTAATATTCAACATTGCTGCAGCGTCTTGTCAGTATCCAGGTATCTTATCACAGAGAATTATTTCAAATTAACTTTGAACGATTCCCATTCTCCTTCCATACTTCCATAAGTCGAGTTACATCATACCTTTGCTAGCATAACCATTATTATGTTTGTTCGTATTATCCTTTTGCATTCACTCGTATGCGTGTTAATTGAATGTTTATCACGTTGTACAAATCATCCATCTTAGCTGTCGATCAGTTGCCAGTGGATGGGGGGCAGAGGAGAGTACACTTGCCCTTTCCCGTATTTCAGGTTGACTATCTGGTTCCTGTAGAGGCTCAATCCTTCTTTGTTCATTTTTAGGAATTGTCATTCTTGCTCCATCTTTAGGAAGTGTCATTCTGGCTCCATCATATTTAGGAAGTGTCATCCTGGCTTCATCTTTAGGAAGTGTCATTCTGGCCCCATCTTTAGGAAGTGTCATTCTGGTCCCATCTTTAGGAAGTGCCATCCTGGCTCTATGTTTAGGAAGTGTCATTCTGGCTCCATAATCTATAGAAAGTGTCATTCTGGCTCCATCTTTTGGAATGTCATTTTGGCTCTATCATCTTTATGAAGTGTCATCCTGGCTTCATCTTTAGGAAGTGTCATTCTGGCCCCATCTTTAGGAAGTGTCAATCTGGCCCCATCTTTAGGAATGTCATTCTGGCTCCATCTTTAGGAAGTGTCATTCTGGCTCCATCTTTAGGGAGTGTCATTCTGGCTCCATAATCTTTAGAAAGTGTCATTCTGGCTCCATCATTAAGAAGTGTCATTCTGTGTTTATCTTTAGGAAGTGTCATTCTGGCCCTATCTTTAGGAAGTGTCATTCTGGCCCTATCTTTAGGAAGTGTCATTCTGGGTCCATCTTTAGTAAGTATCATTCAGGGTACATCTTTAGGAAGTGTCATTCTGTGTCCATCTTTAGGAAGTGTCATTCAGGGTCCATATTTAGGAAGTGTCATTCTCGCTCCATCTTTAGGAATTTTCATTTTGCTCCATCTTTAGGAAGTGTCATTTTGGCCCCATTTTACTATACGTGTGTTTGTTTCTCAAGCTTCGTCATTGCTGCATGTTGACTTGTTACTCATTCAACTTTATTTTTACCCATTGTTATAAACTTGATACTGGAAGTTGTCCGAGCATATTGATATAACTTTTAATGTGAGAGTATTCAGGCATTCACAAAGTAGCCTGAGTTTATAGTTTGGCTACTTTCAGCATGGGAGCAGCCCGAGTATATAAATATATCGCAACTTTGAACGTGGGAGAAGCCTGGTATGCACAAAGTAGTTTATAGATGTGGCTACTTTCTGCATGAAATTATACTGGTATTTAATATATGTGACTACATTCAATATATGAGTATACTCTCGTCTTTTTGTTCCTTCCATGACAAATTATCCCATCTATGATTCCGTCAAAATTTATCAGATTTGTGCACTATTTCAATAATATCCCAATAAAGATCCATAATAAAAATGCTGTATGTCTTGTTATATTTACCTTGTATTGCATTAGTAGCAGTACATGTACACAAATCAGGCGGAAAAGACGCAAGAAAGGCCACAAAATCGATGACCATAAGTGACAAAGTTCGTTAATGCGGTTTACTCTGCTGTTGATAAGGTCGATAATGTGGTAACCTCCACTGTTGATAAAGTCGAAAATGTGGTTCACTCTGCTGTTGATAAGGTCGATAGTGTGGCTACCTCTGCTGTTGAAAAAGGTCGATAATGCTGTTATCTCTGCTGTTGATAAGGTCGATAATGCGGTTATCTCTGCTTTTGATATGGTCGATAATGTGGTTTCCTCTGCTGTTGATAAGGTCGATAGTGTGGTTACCTCTACTGTTGATAAGGTCGATAGTGTGGTTACCTCTACTGTTGATAAGGTCGATAATGTGGCTTCCTCTGCTGTTGATAAGGTCGATAGTGTGGTTACCTCTACTTTTGATAAGGTCGATAATGTGGTTACCTCTTCTGTTGATAAGGTCGATAGTGTGGTTAGCTCTGCTGTTGATAAGGTCGATAGTGTGGTTCTCTCTGCTGTTGATAAGGCCGATAATGTTGTTCTCTCTTCTGGTGATAAGGTCGATAATGTGGCGTCCTCTGCTGTTGTAATGGCCGATAAGGTGGTTCCTCTGCTGTTGATAAAGTAGATAATGTGGTTCTCTCTGCTGTCTCTCTGCTGATGATAAGGTAGATAATGGTGTTTTCTCTGCTGTTGATAAGGTCGGTAATATGGTACTCTCTACTGTTGATAAGGTCGATAATGTGGTTCTCTCTGCTGTTGATAAGGTAGATAATGTGGTTCTCTCTGTTGTTGATAAGGTCGATAATATGGTTCTCTCTACTGTTGATAAGGTCGATAATGTGGTTTTCTCTGCTGTTGATAAGGTAGATACTGTGGTTCTCTCTACTGTTGATAAGGTCGATAATGTGGTTCTCTCTGCTGTTAATAAGTTAGATACTGTGGTTTTCTCTGCTGTTAATAAGGTATATAATGTGGTTCTCTCTGCTGTCTCTCTGCTGTTTATAAGGTAGATAATGTGGTTTTCTCTGCTGTTGATAAGGTCGATAATATGGTTCTATCTACTGTTGATAAGGTCGATAATGTGGTTCTCTCTGCTGTTGATAAGGTAGATATGTGGTTCTCTCTGCTTTTGATGAGGCCGAAAATGTGTTTCACTCAGCTGTTGATAAGGTCGATAATGTGGTTACCTCTACTGTTAATGAGGTCGATAGTGTGATTACCTCTAGGTGTTGATAAGGTAGATAATGTGGTTTTCTCTGCTGTTGATAAGGTCGATAATGTGGTTCTCTCTACTGTTGATAAGGTCTATAATGTGGTTCTCTCTGCTGTCTCTCTACTGTTGATAAGGTCGATAATGTGGTTCTCTCTGCTATCTCTCTACCGTTGATAAGGTAGATAATGTGGTTTTCTCTGCTGTTGATAAGGTCGATAATGTGGTTCTCTCTACTGTTGATAAGGTCGATAATGTGATATGGTGATAAGTTCGATAATGTGGTTTCTCTCTGGTAGCTGTTCTCTCTGCTGTCTCTCTACTGTTGATAAGGTCGATAATGTGGTTACCTCTACTGTTGATAAGGTCGATAGTGTGGTTACCTCTGCTGTTGATAAGGTCGATAATGTGGCTTCCTCTGCTGTTAATAAGGTCGATAATGTGGCTTCCTCTGCTAATGATAAGGTCGATAATGTGGTTCCCTCTACTGCTGATAAGGTCGATAATGTGATTACCTCTACTGTTGATAAAGTCGAAAATGTGGTACCTTCTGCTGTTGATAAGGTCGATAATGCGGTTAACTCTGCTGTTGATAAGGTCGATAATGTGGTTACCTCTCTGCGTGGCGACTTGCACAGCTATATTCCATTGTTTTCTGCTGTGGGAACATTTCGGTTCTGCTGTCGCATCCGATAACATTCTGTTGAGATTAATTATTACTGTAATCATTGAAAAAAATTTCTCATCAGGAAGCCATTAAAGAAAATACCCCATCAGGTAGCCAAGCTACAAACTCTTTGATCAGCCTACGTAACAGGTAATCAATAAACCACTTGTCATCCTAATTGACGCGAACGCACAAAAATAAGTAGCTTCATTATAGGCATCTCTTACTTTAGAATCACAGAACTCGACACAGATTCTTTGTACACGATACACCCACTCTTTAATTCAAAATATGAAAAACTGCCAGTCTAAATATGGAGTTGTGGAGCCGCGTGGCGACGCGATCTTGAATGAAGCAGCAGCACCGCTATCAGCACAACGTGACCTCGTCTGTCACTCTAACTCTGCTAGGTTATTCTGCTTGGATTGTTGGAGTTTTGATCGAGATCAATACTAAAAAGGGCCGTGTTATTAGACGCGGGGTAGGTGGTGTTGGGTGTCATTAAACACGGGGTAGGTTGTGTTTGGTATTACGAGACACGGGGTAAGTGGTGTTGGATGTCATTAGATGCGGGGTAGGTGGTGTTGGGTGTTGTTAGACACGGGATATGGTGTTGGGTGTTACGAGACGCGGGGTAGGTGGTGTTGGGCGTTATTAGACGCGGGGTAAGTGTTGTTGGGTGTTATTAGATGCGGGGTAGGGGTTGTTTAGTGTTATAAGACGCGGGGTAGGGGGTGTTGGGTGTTTTTAGACGCGGTGAAGTGGGTGTTGGGGTAGGTGGTGTTGGGTGTTATGAGACACGGGGTAGGTGGTGTTGGGTGTTATTAGACGCGTGATAGGGGGTGTTGGGTGTTATTAGACGCGGGGTAGGTTGTGTTGGGTGTAATTAGACGCGGGGTAGGGGGTGTTGGGTGTTATAAGACGCTGGGTAGGTGGTGTTGGGTGTAATTAGACGCGGGGTAAGTGGTGTTGGGTGTCATTAGATGCGGGGTAGGTGGTGCGGGGTGGTGTAGACACGGGATATGGTGTTGGGTGTTACGAGACGCGGGGGTAGTGGTGTTGGGGGGTAGGGTGTGTGTTGGGTGTTATTAGACGCGGGGTTGGGTGTTGGGTGTTATTAGGGTAGGCGGGGTAGGTGGTGTTGGGTGTTATTAGACGCGTGAAGTGGGGGTAGGTGGTGTTGGGTGTTATTAGACACGGGGTAGGTGGTGTTAGGTGGGGTTTGGGTGTTATTAGACACGGGGTCGGTGGTGTTGGGTGTTATTTATAAGACGCGGGGTAGGGTGTTGGGTGTTATTAGACACGGGGTAGGTGGTGTTGGGTGTTATAAGACACGGGGGGTAGGTGGTGTTGGGTGTTATAAGACACGGGGTAGGTGGTGTTGGGTGTTATAAGACACGGGGTAGGTGGTGTTGGGTGTTATTAGACGCGGGGTAGGTGGTGTTGGGTGTTATTAGACACGGGGTAGGTGGTGTTGGGTGTTATTAGACACGGGGTAGGTGGTGTTGGGTGTTATAAGACACGGGGTAGGTGGTGTTGGGTGTTATAAGACACGGGGTAGGTGGTGTTGGGTGTTATAAGACACGGGGTAGGTGGTGTTGGGTGTACGGGGTAGGTGGTGTTGGGTGGTAGGTGGTGTGGGTGTTATAAGACACGGGGTAGGTGGTGTTGGGTGTTATAAGACACGGGGTAGGTGGTGTTGGGTGTTATAAGACACGGGGTAGGTGGTGTTAGGTGTTATTAGACGCGGGGTAGGTGGTGTTGGGTGTTATTAGACACGGGGTAGGGGTGTTGGGTGTTATGAGACACGGGGTAGGTGGTGTTGGGTGTTATTAGACACAGGGTAGGTGGTGTTGGGTGTTATAAGACACGGTGTAGGTGGTGTTGGGTGTTATTAGACACGGGGTAGGTGGTGTTGGGTGTTATTAGATGCGGGGTAGGTGGTGTTGGGTGTTATTAGACACGGGGTAGGTGGTGTTGGGTTGACGTTTGAACTGATCACTAGGGCGGCATGGACGAGAGAAATAGTTGTCGGGTGCTATTGATTGGATGTGAGTGGTAGCTTGTCGGCTCGCATTCTCCCATGGACCTCGCTTTGTGGTTCGTTCATCATATGCTCGGAGTGGCCAGGGACGCCACAGCAGCAGCAGCAGCAGTTAACGTTAGGCCTCATCTTTCCAAGACAGAAGCAATTTTGTGATTAATTTCGGGCTTGAGTCATGCAGTTAACGTTGATGCTGTCGACACGGAATGAGCCTGGGTGTGGTGTGGAATATAGCTTTGGCTTTTTAGCTTTCTCGCCGTATTTATCAGTTACAAGTGAACGGCAAGTGTGATTTGAGTTGAGATTAAATTGCTCATTCCTCACTTATATCATCGAGCTCTGGGAATCAATTGGTGCTAAGGGAATATCATCATTAGCAGGAATACACCATCCTGAAAAACACCTACCAAGTTCTGCCTGTCATATTTGCCAGGTGTCCGCTTCTGCTTACCTGTGTTGCAGCGGCTGACGGCAGGGCCGTACGTAGTTGCGGGTCTGTGTGGATAAGACGGGGTGAAATCTTACCTAATCTACTACAGGTGACATCGACGCAAGTTATTTATCAACCGCACATATCCGATAAGGATCTCCACAGGATTACTAGTTATTATGACACATGCCATAATGTAAGAATTAGCCATGAAATAACATCTACAGGTCAGGGTATCGTTTCTCATTGGGACCAACCGTCGTCCAGATCGACGTCACCATGGAGGAGTCCACATCCCCTCTACACACCAGACATGTCGCCATCGCTGGCACCAAGATCAGCAATAGAAGCCCGCCAAGCGATTCCCCGTTTGATAACAACAGAAACAATAAACTTCCTTCCAAAATGAAAAGGGATCCAAGCTTACCGGACAATGGGGACGTTTGTCGCGCGTTGCCACTTGAATGTGCTGATAAAAACGCTAACGTAACGAGTGCATGTCAAGGGGAGGGTCCTAGAATTGAGGACACCACAAACGAATGTGCTGCCGCGTCCAAGGCCAGTACGACGCGAGGGGGCAGCAAAGGGGATAGGGCGATAATGGAGAATAAACGTTATGGTAAACCGGTAGTGTGTCCATATCATGGCCACAGTCCCACGCCGCGACCTAATTCACACCACAACGAAGCTGCGCCTAGACCTATTACCGTTAATATACAACAGAACATTCTAAATAAAGCTAGCACTGAGAAGCATCAGCCGGAAGATGTCAACTTGTCTCGCAAGCAGTTAAAACAACAGTCTAATCACCAAGGCGCTCTATGTAGCCGACCCGAGCCTCATAAACCTCCCAATCAACCCTCCTCGCTTCAAATTGACAATTTTGACAAGTATGATTTTGCTAGCCTCTTCCCGAAATGCCACTCCGGAGCGAGGGTGCATTCATCATCCCTGACGTCACGCGTAGGTGACCACAGAGCAATGAGCACCATATTATCGCCCACCCAACCGGTACCCTGTAAATTGGACTGTGCTAATACCGTACCGATGAAAAACGCCAATGAGTTCTCTGTCAAGACTGTCGACATTGACAAGGCAAAAACAAGATCGAAATCACGTTCAAACCAAGGTCGCGGCGGGTGTTTGCTATGTATGTCCAAGAAAGGTAGGTCTAATTTGAATAATTGTGTGTCTTTCTACCTCTTAATTGAAAACAGACTTGGCATGAATGATGCATTATGAAAGCAGAGTGTATTTGCCACATATGCGGATGGAGAGGGCGCTCGCGTCTGTTCTTTTTGCGCCTTCTGTGATGGACGCATCTCTCATTCGGCCTGATGTAGTCGTCAAGTACGCCATGTACGGCATGCGCGACCCGCTCATTCGGCCTGATAGAGTCGTCACGGACGCCATGTACGGCATGCGCGACCCGCTCACTCACCACACAGTATGGGCAATGCCTGTTTATTTATATTCGTTTTTTATTACTCTTATTCCGTTCCTCTCTCAGTCTCTGCTCTCTCAATGTTATGACCGTTAAAAACCCATGACCCCAAGTAACTATGACCTTGCGAGATCAGGTGAACTATTGCTGCGTAAGGTAAGTATGGGTCAATGACCTGATGTTATGCTTCATCACAATTCAGACGTGGTAAAAGCGGCTTCGACACAAGCTCGCTTCCATAAACACTAGCTGTTTTCCTCCTGGGTTAGGGTTACCACCATACCCCCACCTACGACACACGCTCTCTTCCATAAACACTAGCTGTTTTCCTCTTGGGAGATGTGGAGAATAATGACGCCTTTCCGTCATATCCCAGAGGAGCAACACACATCATGAACACAGCTGGTCGGCCGCGTGCTTTTGTTTACACATGGATGGAAGGCTATCCCCATGTCTGGCGGAAACCAAGCCGGGTGTTGTCGCGTTTTTATGCGGCCACAATCATTGAAAGCAATGCAATAAACTTGTTTAGTAATCTATCATCGGGTAGTTTGACTTGTGGGCATTTGTGAACCCAAGGCAGGCGAATGAGGTGGGAGCCTTGCCTTACAGTGGTGGGATGTCTTGGATAACGGGGTTGGGGGGGGGGGGCGTCTGAACGGCAGCAGGGTTTCATCTATCTCTGCAACTAGCGCTCCGTCCGGCTAAGTTGCCATCGCGATGGTTTGGAAATGATCTCGCGATGGCATTACCAGTATTACGTGTCGGGCAAATGGCTATTGACACAATTAGTCACAACTGTCAAGATTTCGATACTCGTGATATGGCGTAATGCATCATATATCGCAAATTGCAATATGGGATTCTCAACATGCCGCGTGGATAATGGATGCTAGAGGCGAGCGCCGTACCTCTACGCGCTTTGAACATTTTGTGAAAAGCCCCACTCCGCTTTTGCCACATGAAGATTGTTCACCTTAGCGACGCGAGGATGTAAGGCGCGTCATTGGTCGGAGGCTACTTCGCCTCAATGATTGTGCGATGTAGAATCTTATTAAAATGGAGCATGGCGGCGATTCTTCACTGTCGATCTTCTTGCTGCTAACATGAAGTGATTATCAATTCAGTTGCATCAGGACGTGAATTTCGTGCTGCATACCAATATTGGATGTTGGACAACTGTAAGGTATTTGTTTGCCCTTGTAGGAGCAGGTTAAGCTGCAAGTGGTCATGGTCGTCCAGCATTCGCTCCTGTCCTCGTTCCGCTACATCCGTGCTAATGAAGATATGCTGGAGTCCAGATCACTCCATTATTATTTAATGCTTGTTGGTTAGTTTTAAGTTTGGCTGCTAACATAACGTTGGGTTAATATTGTGTTAGGGGTCACCACATTCGCTATGGATTACAGCGAAGGTATCAAAGGATATTGCATGACGCTTTAGCAATTCCGAGAGAAAACGATATGTCAATGACAACGGGAATACCGATGATAACAATTATATAACGGTCATTTGTTCAGGAGTAACGATCTCGCTGATTAGTTATTTGTCCTGGAGTAACGGTGTTGTTGATTGGTTATTTTTCCAGAGGTAACGATGTCGCTGATAGGTTATTTTTTGTCCAGGGTTAACGATGTCGCTGATTGGTTATTTGTCCAAAGGCAACGATGTCGCTGATTGGTTATTTGTCCAGGAATAATGATTGGTCATCACCCTTGAACATCAGATAATAATATTCACCACCAAATTGATAGAAGAATAGTTTATCTGTGTATTTGTATTGGTTGATTTTTTGTCTGTACATCACGTCCCGTGATTAAGCGAATAATCATTTGATGGAGCTCCTATAATCGGACACATTATACTGTTCCCTACATACTTACATGATTGAGGTTGTATGCAGTGTTACTGGACGAGTTCTAGAGCAGCCTATGTTAGAAAGCACATCTCTTCATTTTATTGAACTTCCTTAAATAGCCAGTGATGCGTTTGTAGCATTCAGATGTTATCCTCCTAGGAGGGTTGCAGAGGGAGGTCATTCAGATGCTATCCTCCTAGGAGGGTTGCAGAGGGAGGTCATTCATTTCACCTCAAGGTCTTTCGTGTGTCGTTCAGTGCGAGAATTGGGCTTCTGTATGGTGTGAATTGCGAGATTACATTGTGTGTGTTGGTTTATGTGTCTATAACAGCCATTTAAGCTGTGAATGGAGGTGTATGTGCGACCGATATACGACCAATAGCATTTGCTTGACTGCAAGGCGTCTGCATCAATATTGCAATCAGCTGAAAGGGGCTTATAGAGATCGTCAGAGGGAATCAGAATGCCATTTATGGAATGCACAACCCAATATGGCGGGATATAGCAATATCAGTGATTAAGATTCTGTCACCAGCTTCACTGAACTAGGAATCGCCTGCTTGGGCTGACGGCCAGCTTGATGGCGATGATTTCAGACTTCCCCTGGACTGTTTCCACGACAAATGCGGGCGTACAGAGGCAGAACATGGTACCCCACCTCTTCGTAGCATGTTCCATATGGCTTTTAACTGCCCAACACGAATTTGCCAGGGATACTTCAGTTGATGACTGAAATTCCCAGTATACAAATGTACTATTACTATATATATATATATATATATAGATATATATATATATATATATATATATATATATATATATATATATATATATATATATATATATATATATATATATATATATATATAAATGTATATATATATATATATATATATATATATATATATATATATATATATATATATATATATATATATATATATATATATATATATATATATATATATATATATATATATATATACAGCCTTCATTACAATAGTCATAGAAAGGTCTCCGTTCTAAGAACATTATCACATGTTTCATACAATTATTTTGTTCACCAATTTGGAATCATCTCGCCTAATGATTTGAATATAAGCGTTACTTCTAGCCGTTCGCGGTCAGGATGGTCATTTTATTCGGACGAAGGTTACAATTGATGTCAATTAACGTACTACTCAACAAAACACTAAACGTGAGTAGATGTTTTTACGTCGAATATTTCAGTAACACTGTCTTCAGATGCTGTCTAATATGATGCTGTCTAATATTTGTAGTCCTCTAATATATTGTTAAAAAGCTATATATTTGGCGCATTTTCTGCCTTCCAGCTATGAAATGAAACAAGACTTTATGACCTCTGTGTGAAATATCAATGCATGCTGTTCTCGAAGATATATAAGAATACAGTTTAATGCTATAACAGAATTCGTTGCCATCAAAATATCACTTTAAAACTACTTCAAAGGCGTTAATCGCTAGTAACAGACGTCATGTGTTTATGCAAATGGGTTCGGAGCGATTGACATCATTATTATAATGATTGACATCATTATCATAATGATTGACATCATTATTATAATGATTGACATCATTATCATAATGATTGACATCATTATCATAATGATTTTTAATCAATGAGTTTCCCGTAATAACATCAGCTGTTTTACCCAGAGTAAAACCTCCATAACCTGCCTTCTCCCATCTTTCAAAGAAATAACATTGTAGTGCCGTGCAATAGCGTGTGAACATTTCCCTCCATTTTCATTGTTCCATCAACCATTATGCACAACATTACACCCGATGCGACACGATTAGCCTTACGCCTGGCACTCACCTCATGTTGCCATTGGTATATTAGCGAATTGTGCCAAAGGGTTAGGGTTAGATAATGCAATCAAGACACAAAACACTCGGTGGGTGGTTCAATAGATAATGCAACACAGACACAGAGCTCTTAGTGCGTGGTTCTGTAGATAATGCAACAAAGACACAAATCCCTCAGTGGGTGGTTCTGTAGATAATGAAACACAGACACAAAGCCCTCAGTGGGTGGTTTTGTAGATAATGAAACACAGACACAAAGCCCTCAGTGGGTGATTCTGTAGATAATGCAACAAAGACACAAAGCCCACAGTGGGTGATTCTGTAGATAATGCAACACAGACACAAAGCCCTCAGTGGGTGATTCTGTAGATAATGCAACACAGACACAAAGCCCTCCGTGGGTGATTCTGTAGATAATGCAACACAGGCATAGAGCCCTCAGTGGGTGGTTCTGTAGAAAATGCAACAAAGACACAAAGCACTCAGTGGGTGGTTCTGTCAAATGCCATCGTAAAAATATCTGATCACGGTTTATTATGATTGGCAATAAAGACGGCGGGCATTTCATGTCATCGCATTGGTTATCGCCCCGGGGCCGATAACGCTATGGGATGGAGGGAGATCTTACGATGGCAGAGTAAAAGGCGATGAGGGTGTCGGCAAGCCAAGATAAAAATCATCTGGAAGTGGTCGGATAGAACGAAGATACCATTGATTTATTAAAAATGGACTCATTGTCAAATAATCATGTACGCAATTATCGTTTAACTGTGATTCCCAACAGCCGGCTACCTGGAATACTCCATTTTCCGCCCTTGTACTACCAAACACATGCATCTCATTGAAAACGTGCCCGAATAAGAAAATATTAAATGTGGTATATTTGATAATCTTTTGCCAGAGGTTAATCCCTAAATGACCAGATGATTCTTGGCAATGGCAAGTAGTATTTAGAGTATCATAATGTGCAATATTGCCGTTCTGACTCCAGCCGACAGTGAAACAGCCCTGAACGCAACGTTGACCATCATTTGCGCTGGTAGTAATTTCAGTGCTCTTCAAATATATGGCATATGTCATCATGTGTTGTTATTGCTACCGGAATATTATTTATACCATTTTACACAAGATGGATGTACGGCCTAGCCATCTGTTGGAACCCCCAGTGGGTGCGGTAGTAGAATAGGCCCTGTGCCGGTGACGGCGAGGAGGTCCACTAGGGAACTTCTTTATTAAGTATCATAAATTGACATAGAAGCACCTCACGTGCGGCACCAATCCACACCTTGATTTCTTGTGGCGGAGTTCAAGTTTTTGGAAGGAATTATCCTTCAGGACATAAACGGTATCAAACCGGCCTTGCATATAAATTTACAATATAACGTCGTGTACGTTAAAGAGTATACAACTTGATGCATCCGCCAAATACCTCCCTTTATGACATCGGCGGATTTTCTTCATCTACAAAACTCATTGCTAAATTCGTGATAAAGTTAGACATTGGCGTCAGCGTTGGAAAGTTGGGTAATATTTCACCTTGTACTCCTGAAGGATACATAGGCAAGGTGACTCCACTTTATAGATGTTCTATATTATAAAGGCGACGTGTCATTATTATATATATCTTCTATATTATACAGGTGACGTGTCATCACTATTTTGATGTTCTGTATTATAAAGGCGACGTGTCATCACTATGTAGATGTTCTGTATTATAAAGGCGACGTGTCATCACTATGTAGATGTTTTGTATTATAAAGGTGACGTGTCATCACTATGTAGATGTTCTGTATTATAAAGGCGACATGTCATCACTATGTAGATGTTCTGTATTATAAAGGCGACGTGTCATTATTATATATATCTTCTATATTATACAGGTGACGTGTCATCACTATTTTGATGTTCTGTATTATAAAGGCGACATGTCATCACTATGTAGATGTTCTGTATTATAAAGGCGACGTGTCATCACTATGTAGATGTTCTGTATTATAAAGGCGACGTGTCATCACTATGTAGATGTCCTGTATTATAAAGGCGACGTGTCATCACTATGTAGATGTTCTGTATTATAAAGGCGACGTGTCATCACTATGTAGATGTTCTGTATTATAAAGGCAAGTAGATGTTGAAATAGCTATAATGTATCATTAGCCTATATCAGTAGATGTTGGCAAAGCTACAATGTCCCATTAGCCTACATAAGTAGATGTTGGAACAGCTATAATGTACCATTAGCCTATATCTGTAGATGTTGGAACAGCTATAATGTCCCATTAGCCTACATCTGTAGATGTTGGAACAGCTATAATGTCCCATTAGCCTACATCTGTAAATGTTGGAACAGCTATAATGTCCCATTAGCCTATATCAGTAGATGTTGGAACAGCTATAATGTCCCATTAGCCTATATCTGTAGATGTTGGAATAGCTATAATGTCCCATTAGTCTACATAAGTAGATGTTGGAACAGCTATAATGTCCCATTAGCCTACATCCGTAAATGTTGGAACAGATATAATGTCCCATTAGCCTATATCAGTAGATGTTGGAATAGTTATAATGTCCCATAAGCCTACGTATGTAAATGTTGGAACAGCTATAATGTCCCATTAGCCTACATCTGTAGATGTTGAAACAGCTATAATGTCCCATTAGCCTATATCAGTAGATGTTGGAACAGCTATAATATTTCATTAGCCTACATAAGTAGATGTTGGAATAGCTATAATGTCCCATTAGCCTACATCCGTAGATGTTGGAACAGCTATAATGTCCCATTAGCCTATATCATTAGCCTATATCTGTAGATGTTGGAATAGCTATAATGTCCCATTAGTCTACATAAGTAGATGTTGGAACAGCTATAATGTCCCATTAGCCTACATCCGTAGATGTTGGAACAGATATAATGTCCCATAAGCCTATATCAGTAGATGTTGGAACAGCTATAATATTTCATTAGCCTATATCTGTAGATGTTGGAATAGCTATAATGTCCCATTAGTCTACATTAGTAGATGTTGGAACAGCTATAATGTCCCATTAGCCTACATCCGTAAATGTTGGAACAGCTATAATGTCCCATTAGCCTACATCCGTAAATGTTGGAACAGATATAATGTCTCATTAGCCTATATCAGTAGATGTTGGAACAGCTATAATATTTCATTAGCCTATATCAGTAGATGTTGGAACAGCTATAATGTCCCATTAGCCTATCAGTAGTATGTTGGAAACAGCTATAATGTCCCATTAGTAGTAATGTTGGAACAGCTATAATGTCCCATTAGCCTACATCCGTAAATGTTGGAACAGCTATAATGTTCATTAGCCATTAGCCTATATCTCAGATGTTAGTAGATGTTGGGCTATAATGTCCCATTAGCTACATAATGTTGGAACAGATATAATGTCTCATAAGCCTATATCAGTAGATGTTGGAACAGCTATAATATTTCATAGCCTATATCTGTAGATGTTGGAAGCCTATAATGTCCATTAGTAGATGTTGGAATAGCTATAATGTCCCATTAGCCTACATAAGTAGATGTTGGAACAGCTATAATGTCCCATTAGCCTACATCCGTAGATGTTGGAACAGCTATAATGTCCCATTAGCCTACATCCGTAAATGTTGGAACAGCTATAATGTCCCATTAGCCTACATCCGTAGATGTTGGAACAGATATAATGTCTCATTAGCCTACATAAGTAGATGTTGGAACAGCTATAATGTCCCATTAGTCTACATAAGTAGATGTTGGAACAGCTATAATGTCCCATTAGCCTACATCTGTAGATGTTGGAACAGATATAATGTCTCATTAGCCTATATCAGTAGATGTTGGAACAGCTATAATATTTCATTAGCCTATATCTGTAGATGTTGGAATAGCTATAATGTCCCATTAGCCTATATCTGTAAATGTTGGAACAGCTATAATGTCCCATTAGCCTACATCCGTAAATGTTGGAACAGATATAATGTCTCATTAGCCTATATCTGTAAATGTTGGAACAGCTATAATGTCCCATTAGCCTACATCCGTAAATGTTGGAACAGCTATAATGTCCCATTAGCCTACATCCGTAAATGTTGGAACAGCTATAATGTCCCATTAGCCTACATCCGTAAATGTTGGAACAGATATAATGTCTCATTAGCCTACATAAGTAGATGTTGGAACAGCTATAATGTCCCATTAGTCTACATAAGTAGATGTTGGAACAGCTATAATGTCCCATTAGCCTACATCTGTAGATGTTGGAACAGATATAATGTCTCATTAGCCTATATCTGTAAATGTTGGAACAGCTATAATGTCCCATTAGCCTACATCCGTAAATGTTGGAACAGATATAATGTCTCATTAGCCTATATCTGTAAATGTTGGAACAGCTATAATGTCCCATTAGCCTATATCAGTAGATGTTGGAATAGCTATAATGTCCCATTAGCCTACATAAGTAGATGTTGGAACAGCTATAATGCACCATTAGCCGACATCAGTAGATGTTGGAACAACTATGTCTCATTAGCCTATATCTGTAGATGTTGCCTTCAAAGCAGATCTACCGCTAAAAACAACACTTTTGTGAATATCCTAAACCTCAGTTGTTATCGTGTTATTTAGCTCACCTATAACCTAACATTGCAGCTCGACAACAGTCGTCTGTCCTATTTCGCCTACTCATCTTCACCGTACCCTTCTAATCAACACCGTACCCTACTCATCTACACCGTACCCTACTCATATACAACGTACCCTACTCATCTACACCGTATCCTGCTCATTTAGAACAGACCCTACTCATCTACACCGTACCCATTACAGCTCATATACACCGTAGCCTACTTATCACACCGTACCCTACACATCTAAACACTACCCTACTCATCTACACCGTAGCCTACACATCTACACCGTACCCTACTCATTTACACCGTAGCCTACTCATCACACCGTACCCTACACATCTACACACTACCCTACTCATCTACACCGTAGCCTACACATCTACACCGTAGCCTACACATCTAAACCGTACTTTACACATCTACACCGTAGCCTACTCATCTACACCGTACTTTACTCATCTACACCGTACCCTGCTCATCTACACCGTACCCTACACATCTACACCGTACCCTACTCATCTACACCGTTGCCTACTCATCTACACCGTACTTTACTCATCTACACCGTACCCTGCTCATCTACACCGTACCCTACACATCTACACCGTACCCTACTCATTTATACCGTACCCTGCTCATCTACACAGTACACATTACAGCTCAACTACACCGTACCCATTACAGCTCATCTACACCGTACCCATTACAGCTCATCTACACCGTACCCATCACAGGTTTTGGACCACTGGATATTAAAAAATAAGCCTATTGTAACCGGGCCACATGCTTAAGGAAGCGTGTAATGCGACACATGACCAAGTTTAGCTGAATGACGTAGGTTCTGGTTTTTAGTTAACGTAAACCTTCATCGCTGATCCACAACTCAGTCGACACAAATAGTAACGCTCACTTTAATTATTAGGCTGATTATTCACAGGAAGCCAAAAAAGCTAATCATACACAAGAAAACATAAAGCAAACAGACCTTAACGAACAATAGCGCTATTACATCCTTAAAGCAAACAGACCTTAACGAACCATAGCGCTATGGCATCCTAAAAGCAAACAGACCTTAACGAACAATACCGCTATGGCATCCTTAAAGCAAACAGACCTTAACGAATCATAGCGCTATGGCATTCTTAAAGCAAATAGACCTTAACGAACAATAGCGCTATGGCATCCTTAAAGCAAACAGACCTTAACGAACAATAGCGCTATGGCATCCTTAAAGCAAACAGACCTTAACGAACAATAGCGCTATGGCATCCTTAAAGCAAACAGACCTTAACGAACAATAGCGCTATGGCATCCTTAAATCAAACAGACCTTAACGAACAATAGCGCTATGGCATTCTTACAGCAAATAGACCCTAACGAACAAAAGCGCTATTACATCCTTAAAGCAAACAGACCTTAACGAACCATAGCGCTATGGCATCCTTAAAGCAAACAGACCTTAACGAACAATACCGCTATGGCATCCTTAAAGCAAACAGACCTTAACGAATCATAGCGCTATGGCATTCTTAAAGCAAATAGACCTTAGCAAACAAAAGCGCTATGGCATCCTTAAAGCAAACACACACTAACGAACAATAGCGCTATGACATCCTTAAAGCAAACAGACCTTTACGAACAATAGCGCTATTGCATCTTTAAATCAAACAGACCTTAACGAACAAAAGCGCTCTGGCATCCTTAAATCAAACAGACCTTAACGAATCATAGCGCTATGGCATTCTTAAAGCAAACAGACCCTAACGAACAATAGCGCTATGGCATCCTTAAAGCAAACATACCTTAACGAACCATAGCGCAATGGCATTCTTAAAGAAAACAGACCTTAACAAACAAAAGCGCTATGGCATCATTTAAGCAAACAGACCTTAATGAACAATAGCGCTATGGCATCCTTAAAGGCCATCAGCAGCAGCAGTCCTGTTTCATTGTAAGGCCTTGCTTTCTTCGTCTACACCCATTTCTTGTGCACATTGATATCATGCACAACCGTTACAGAGATCATTTCCACCCCAATCTACTTCATACCTTAAACATTTGTGTTGTGGTTTTGATGCGCACGTTTGCTACCCACCGCATGTTTACGATTCAAATGCAGCACTACTTTTGCTTTATCGTAACACTATATTCATCAAAGCAAAGCTCAAATTAACTTTGCACCAGATATGCAATAATAATGCAAAGCAGAGTGGTAGCAATGCCCTGGCTGCGTGACGATTGGCCGTATTCATCAACCTATAACGATTGTTCTAGATATTACACCACACAGCTCCGCTTGGCTACCTGTTATGGTAGAAGCATATCTCCTCACTGTTCTCCATCAAGCTAAATGACTCTAAGCAGCGTGACAACGACAGCCGAAATCTTGCGTAATATTACGATATCTCTCAACGATACGCGAATTTCATGCGGAGCAGTAATCCGCAGTCAAATGAAGCGCGTGTTGATGTCGCCCGCTACCAGACCTAACTACCGCTGCGATTCCGACTGCGACTGGGAAAAGAAAATACTGGTGGATTTCCAAACCTTCACTGCGCTGACATATATAGTGAATAGCATGAAAATGAACTATCCCTGGGTATTCGTCACTACCTTACCGTACCCAGTAATGTTTCAGGATCCTCAGCGTTTCTCATTGTACACAAATCGTCAACACTTTCGCCGCTATTCCTCCGTTTAAGCTAAGGTCAATTCTTTTTAAAGACAACAACGCAGACTATTAAAGAATTTCTACCTTGACCAAGTTAGCGCTCACGTATGCCTTCTATCAAGTTAAATGTGAAAGAATCATTGAGGTTAACATACAAGCTTACAGCAAGGGCTTACGGTGAAGGTGACAATGTAGACAATCAAGCTGATATAAGCATTGGAGACAATCCTTATGTTTGCAAAAATACCTCCTCAACTTCTGGTGAATGATTCGACACCCAATTGACCACGACTGTATAAAGGGCATTCTCGTACATCAGCAGTATTGGGGTCATAGGGTGGAGCCCCGTATTCGTTGTTTCTTCACCGTAACCCCTTGTTATTACCTTCATAAGGTGAACATATCTACTTGCTACATTTATTCAGGAGATGCCTCTCAACGTGAGTATCATCGTAGTGTGATCAGCGCCTCCACCAGGAATGTATTTGTCTAGTATCATTGTGGTGTGATCAGCGCCTCCACCAGGAATGTATTTGTCTAGTATCATCGTGGTGTGACCAGCGCCTCCACCAGGAATGTATTTGTCTAGTATCATCGTGGTGTGACCAGCGCATCCACCAGGAATGTATTTGTCTAGTATCATCGTGGTGTGACCAGCGCCTCCACCAGGAATGTATTTATCTAGTATCGTCGTATAACCTTCCAAACCCCAGTCTGGTGGTGTGATCAGCGCCTCCACCAGGAATGTATTTGTCTAGTATCATCGTGGTGTGACCAGCGCATCCACCAGGAATGTATTTGTCTAGTATCATCGTGGTGTGACCAGCGCCTCCACCAGGAATGTATTTGTCTAGTATCATCGTGGTGTGCCCACCAGGAATGTATTTGTCCAGTATCGTCGTGGTGTGATCAGCGCCTCCACCAGGAATGTATTTGTCTTGTATCATCGTGGTGTGACCAGCGCCTCCACCAGGAATGTATTTGTCTTGTATCGTGGTGTGATCAGCGCCTCCACCAGGAATGTATTTGTCTAGTATAATCGTGGTGTGACCAGCGCCTCCACCAGGAGTGTATTTGTCTAGTATCATTGTGGTGTGACCAGCGCCTCCACCAGGAATGTATTTGTCTAGTATCATCGTGGTGTGATCAGCGCCTCCACCAGGAATGTATTTGTCCAGTATCGTTGTGGTGTAATCAGCGCCTCAGGTAGAGGTCACTTTCCCATTTGTAACTTGTGCCTATCCGGAACAGATCAACAGATACGTTGTATGTAAGACGTTCCTTTCAGTTGTTTGATCTTCATCCAATCGTTTCTTCCCCTGGTTATCTCACACCTGGACTGCTGATGTAGCGCATGCGCGGTGGTGTTTCTGGTGAGTTCATCGGTATAAGCGATCAATTACGCTCCATATCAGAAATAAACGAATGAAATATCTGATATTGTCCAACGCTAGCTGTCGATGAGGGAGCATGTCAGAATGTAGCACTGACGTCAGCACATACCTGCTAAATGGGCGGGTTTTTGTGCATATCGTGTGGCACTCATAGGAACGTTTAAAGAACGTTAGCTTGTCGGGTCACGAAAGAGTGTATATTGTGTAACGATCAAGGAAATGCTAGATCCTTCTAACAGGTTGAGTACTTACCCTATGATTATACCTGTTCACCGGATCTGAACACAATATGACGGCACACCAAAACGCATAAAGGAAACAATCCATGTCATCGTGTATGGCTGGCCAGTCGAGACCAAAAGCAGAGGAAATAGACGGCGAGTTAACGCTTGACCATGCAGAGTGTCCTCCTATGAGCTGCTGTATTTAGGAGGCGGAATATTTGGCGTTCTATGACACGAACCACAGAAGCACAGAGGATGATAGGCACAATATTGCAGTAGTAGCTCTAAAGTGCTGTTAACGGTCTAAATAGTGTCTGTTTTTACCGCCATGTGTATTAATGCTCAATACATTGTTATCACCATAAACGGACAAACCTTAATAGTACTGTCTTATTGCCAAAATGTTTCGGTTTAACCAACCAATTTTAGTTTAACCAATCAGCTTTATGGTTTCATCACATGTCGAGTTTAACCAATCAGCTTCATGGTTTCATCACATGTCAATTGCTTACGTGAATAGGCTACATTTGATTGTGCTGTGGATTGTCTCTAATGAGAATCCACTGCGGCTATTGCACAATCTAACTTAAAGTGTATACTTAACTTTAGTCATGAATGTTGATCATTACATTTTATACCGACCTATTGCCGTGCGATAGGTGCGAAATGTGACCAACTCAAGACGTATTACAGTGCGATGGTGCGAAATGTGACTAACTCAAGCCGATCTCAAATGACAGTTTGGCTAAGTGTGGCTTACAACAGCGAGGAGAGTTGATTGCGGTGCGTCAGCGCTGACTCGGCACACAACCATCGCTGTGCGTCAGCGCTGACTCGGCACACAACCATCGCGGTGCGTCAGCGCTCACTTGGCACACAACCTTTGTCATCGCGGTGCGTCAGCGCTGACTCGGCACACAACCATCGCGGTGCGTCAGCGCTGACTCGGCACACAACCATCGCGGTGCGTCAGCGCTCACTTGGCACACAACCTTTGTCATCGCGGTGCGTCAGCGCTCACTCGGCACACAACCTCTGCCATCGCGGTGCGTCAGCGCTCACTTGGCACACAACCTCTGTCATCGCGGTGCGTCAGCGCTCACTCGGCACACAACCTGTGTCCATACCGTCCATTATTGTATTTCTTGGCTTATTCTGAAGCCATTCCTCATCAAATGTGCTGCATAAGGTTCTATAAGCACGTTTGTACTGATGTTATTGGCCCTGGTTCAGAAGCAAAGGCCAGCTCAATGTAAGTTACTTGATCTATACAAGGATTACACAAAGTCGATTTGCGGCTGTCAGAAATGTCATGCCATCAGACCACCATGGTTGAATGGAATATTTCAAAGTGACAAGACTGGACTGATGGCGTTCGGGGTACCTCAGCTGTGACATGTACATTCTTCTATGGCAATACCACATTGACAATAGCTACAGGTATTTGCCGCATGTCAGTTAAGTTTCCAATGACTTGTCGTAGCCCATTCAATGATGCCCCACGACTAGCCCGTCCAACCATGATGTTACAGTGGTAAGTTTCTGTGGTTTTTGTCCAAATGATACACTAATGCGTGCCCATCGAGGTGCGGTACACAAATGATACACTAATGCGTGCCCATCGAGGTGCGGTACACAAATGATACACTAATGCGTGCCCATCGAGGTGCGGTACACAAATGATACACTAATGCGTGCCCATCAAGGAGCAGTACACAAATGATACACTAATGCGTGCCCATCGAGGTGCGGTACACAAATGATACACTAATGCGTGCCCATCAAGGAGCAGTACACAAATGATACACTAATGCGTGCCCATCGAGGTGCGGTACACAAATGATACACTAATGCGTGCCCATCAAGGAGCAGTACACAAATGATACACTAATGCGTGCCCATCGAGGTGCGGTACACAAATGATACACTAATGCGTGCCCATCAAGGAGCAGTACACAAATGATACACTAATGCGTGCCCATCGAGGTGCGGTACACAAATGATACACTAATGCGTGCCCATCGAGGTGCGGTACACAAATGATACACTAATGCGTGCCCATCAAGGAGCAGTACACAAATGATACACTAATGCGTGCCCATCGAGGTGCGGTACACAAATGATACACTAATGCGTGCCCATCGAGGTGCGCTACACAAATGATACACTAATGCGTGCCCATCAAAGTGCGGCACACTAATGATACGCTAATGCGTGCCCATCGAGTTGCGGTACACAAACACGGAAGACAACCAGGTTCGAGGTAAAACTAGCGCTTCTTCTCTAATATAGGCAACCCAACAGGAGCGGCATTCTCTTTGTCAATCACAACTCTTCATCAGAGCTGACAAAGTTACACTGCTGTGCAATGCATACTAACTTGCTCGCTGAGGTTAAGGTATACAGAAAGGTGTGGTTCGGTATTCGTGGGTAAATGCATTTTACACGCTGATATTATGTGACCAGATTCATAATGGGGACCACTACATTGCGCTATACATTTAGTATCTGTTCTATATGATCTCGTCTATATTATTTCATTTAAGTCTAGACATTGGAGATAACTTACGGTGCAACATCAGATTGACCCTGTGTATCGAACTGTCGTCTTTCTGCAATCGATCCTCGCAGAGTTTGTCGTGTTGTAGTTAGGGCTCAGAGGGGCTGCCTGGGTTGTCAGATGTTACAGCGGCAAACGAGAGAGATTGAAGAAAGGCAAGAAGAACCACGTCTAACAAGTACATCTAACCCTCGCTAGTACTCCCGCAAGACACGCTTGATTTCAAGAGCCAAGGGTCATATTCTTGCTAAGTAAGAGCCGTCGTTCGTGAGCAGTGTGATATTGAGAAACGTGGAATACGTTGCGGCACTCTTAGTATGTTAGATAGAGCTTCATTTAAGTTAATGTCTGTAAATGTCTGCCAATTATGCCAATTTCGTGATTAATATTTTGGGAAACAATATTTCGTCACTGACGCCTGGACAATTCCTCTTTTTATCAGCTAACAAACCACCTTACTAACTAGTGTGCTTTTATGTCAGCTACAAACCAGCTTTCTAGTGTCGTTTTATATCAGCTAACAAACCCCCTTTCTAACTAGTGTGGTTTTATATCAGCTAACAAACCCCCTTTCTAACTAGTGTGGTTTTATATCAGCTAACAAACCGCCTTTCTAACTAGTATGCTTCCAAAAGCATCACTCCATAAGCATCACTCACCATGATTCATGTTGACTCACCAACGTAGTGGACTTTTCCTATTATTCACTTACAGCAATTCCACATTGAACCATGGGATAACCTGTGGTCCATTGCTGCAACATCGGCAGCCAGGGTTAATACCAAGCATCTGACTAGACGATGCTTGTACCCCTAATTCGTGTGGTAAATGCCATAAAAATGGAGCTTGTGGTACAAACAAAGAGTGACAGTGGAGTTCAACTTGATTCATATTTTGTTTATTCTGGTAGTGGTAATATTGTTGCATATAGAACCGTCTTTTGTGTATTCTGGTAATGGTTATACTGGTGCATACATAGCCGTATTTTGTATATTCATGTTATGGTTATATTGGTGCATATAGAGCCGTGTTTTGTATATTCTGGTATTGGTTATATTGGTGCATATAGAGCCGTCTTTTTTGTATTCTGGTAATGGTAATATTGGTGCATATAGACCCGTCTATTGTGTATTCTGGTAATGGTAATATCAGTAAATCTAGAGCCGTCGCTTTCAACAACGAGGTGATATCACGACGGTGATGAAAGAGGATGATTGTGATGCTCAGACAGCTCGCCTTAAGGGCGAGCGCCAACTTCGCATAAACCCCATGCCCGGATCATGCTAAGAAATCCACGCCGCTGGGATGAAGCACGGTACTATTGAGCTACCGGGTCGGGTGCATCCCATTTCAGGCGAAAACGAGGTGTCGGGTGATGATGGTGCCTCTGGGCACCCGCCTCGGTGTCACCCCAACCGGCCGTCAAGCTTGAACATTGTTGTTTCGGGCAGCATAGAAACATTAACTGATGTGCTCATCACAACACGTCAAGCATTGAAACATTAACTGACGCTCATCACAACACGTCATGCATTGAAACAATAACTGACGCTCATCACAACACGTCAAGCATTGAAACATTAACTGACGCTCATCACAACACGTCAAGCATTGAAACATTAACTGACTCTCATCACAACACGTCAAGCATTAACCCGATAACGTCAGGGGAGCGCAGTGTTGTATGAATTACAACAAGTCATCTACTTATATTGAATGCGGTAGAACAGTATATGATTGCCGCGCACCTCATACAGGAATGATAACGCCGAGAGTTGCACTCTCATAATGCGATCAGCGATCGCTCGTGCTGGGTAGACACTACAGGACGTATTGACACAGACCTTCACGCATCTCATTCTTTGTCAAGTAATGAGTAATTTAGCCCATGGACTGAAGCATACCACAGGAAATGATCCACATTAAATATTGTTTATGTGGCAAATATTTGCCCCGTATCGAATTTAGGTGCGCAATCCATAGGTTAGCGACCCAAAAGCACCCACTGTTTGTATAACACCCCTCCATTTCACACATAGATCATTGAATACAAAACTAATATAATTTACAGTGCAAAGCTGTACTAGTACTCATCAGCACAATCCACCAAAACACAATCTAGCAAAACACAATCCACAATTCACAATCCACCAAAACACAATCCACCGAAACACAATCCACCAAAACACAATCCATCAATACACAATTTTTCAGTAAAAAGAGTAATGAACCAGTACACAATCCACCAGTACGCAGTCCACCAGTCTACAATCGCCCAGTCTACAATCTACCAGTACACAATCCACCAGTACACAATCTCACCAATACACAATCCACCCGTTCACAATCCACCAGTACACAATCCACCAATACACAATCCACCAGTATTCAGTCCACCAGTCTACAATCCACCAGTACACAATCCACCAATCTACCATCCACCACAATCCACCAGTCTACAATCCACCAGTTCACAATCCACCAATACGAAATCCACCAGTACACAATCCACCAGTACGCAGTCAGACATGTTTAAGACTCGAGGCCGACATGGGGAGGTGCAAGCGAGGCTCGTGGTATTATTGCTCCGTGCATGACGTCATCAGTATCTACACTTTATGTGGGACCGCTATCTGATAATTTCATAATACATTTGTCCCCTTGCTATAAAGGATTTATTCAAGCCATCTCCTCCAAGAAAGTATTAAATTCTTCATAAAATCTGCTTGTTTACATGTAATGGTGTCTTTCTCATCGTGACACACAAAACATCATGGAAGTAAAACGAACGATACTTCGGCAATTTGCACAAACTCACATGGTTGCCAATGTCTACATCAAATCACGGCCATGATTGTTTACAGCGAATCAGCGCCAGAAATAACATAGCATCATATTGACGAATGAACCGATCCTTTGAGTAACGAGCATGAACAATCTCTCTCTCCCTCCCTCCTCTCTCCCTCTCTCCCTCTCTCCCTCTCTCTCCCTCTCTCCCTCCTCCCTCTCTGTCGATCTCTCGCTCTTTCTCTGTCTGTCTCTCTCTCTCCCTTTCTCTCTCTCTTTCCCACTCTCCCACTCTCTCTCCCTTTCTCTCCCTTTCTCTCTCTCTCTCTCACTCTCTCTCTCTCTCTCTCTCTTCTCTGTCTCTTTCTCTGTCTCTCTCTCTCCTTTTCTCTCTCTCTTTCCCACTCTCCCACTCTCTCTCTCTCTTTCCCACTCTCCCACTCTCTCTCCCTTTCTCTCCCTTTCTCTCCTTTCTCTGTCTCTCACTCTCTCTCTCTCTCTCTCTCTCTCTCTCTCTATCTCTCTTTCTCTCTCTCTCTCTCTCTCTCTCTCTCTCTCTCTCTCTCTCTCTCTCTCTCTCTCTCTCTCTCTCTCTCTCTCTCTCTCTCTCTCTCTCTCTCTCTCCGAGGCACTATGGCGTCCAAAGCTTTGAGCTTTCTCGACAATAATCTTGAAGGCAAAACTTATCGGATGATTTAGTACCTTTTATAGCAATATTGATTGCTTTGCCAAGGGAGTAAAATTACGGAAGTTACATATAAACATAATTTTCTTAAAATGGGAATTTTTTATGTGTTCATCTTGTTATGTTATTTGGAATGCTGTCTAAAACAGTACACGCCGGGGTTTGTATTAAAACTATGTACATAAGATATTCAAGTGTTGCTATGTGAGAGCTGCGAACTGACGTCAACGCATGCTAAGGGTGACAGTCTACGCTCTGTTAGACGAGATAATGTTAGTAATTGGATGTTGAAGATGAATTTGTACGGTGCCAAAGTTAATTTATCATTTGTTTTCCTTGTTGTCTATTTGCTAAAATGACCCAATTGATATCTTTGGAACGCCAAATTATCGACACTTTATCGGTATCGGCTCTTTAGAAACAGCCTCCGAGCATTGTCAGCCAGACTTGTTCTAGTTAATACGCATGCGCAATTCCATATTCTTCTTGTTTTATCACTCAAACTCCGACCGTTTTCAGCTCCGTATGCCTTGTAGCGCCTACTACGTGCCCTATTTGGGTTATAAATCACATAACGTTACACAGATACAGTCGGTTATATCAACGGCCCTATAAATAGCATGGCATACAAAGAGGTCATACATAATCCGCTCCTCAACCTAATCTGTTCCTCAACCTTATCTGTTCCTCAACCTAATCTGCTCCTCAACCTAATCTGTTCCTCAACCGTATCTGCTCCTCCACCTTATCTGTTCCTCAACCTAATCTGCTCCTCAACCTAATCTGTTCCTCAACCTAATCTGTTCCTCAACCTAATCCGCTCCTCAATCTAATCTGTTCCTCAACCTAATCTGCTCCTCAACCTAATCTGTTCCTCAACCTAATCTGTTCCTCAATCTAATCTGTTCCTCAACCTAATCTGCTCCTCAACCTAATCTGTTCCTCAACCTAATCTGTTCCTCAATCTAATCTGTTCCTCAACCTAATCTGCTCCTCAACCTAATCCACACGCAGATTTGGCCGCTATGATTAGGATCCAATATGAACACGGCGCTGTCCGACCGAATCGTTACATCACATGCTGCTCTTTGTGGCGTTAGGTCAGACAGGGGTCAGTTTGATATGATGTAATACTTACACATTGTCAGACAGTGGTCAGTTTGACATGATGTAATACTTACACATTGTCAGACAGTGGTCAGTTTGATATGATGTAATACTTAAACATTGTCAGACAGTGGTCAGTTTGATATGATGTTGGCACTTACACATTGTCAGACAGAGGTCAGTTTGATATGATGTAATACTTACACATTGTCAGACAGTGGTCAGTTTGATATGATGTAATACTACACATTGTCAACAGTGGTCAGTTTGATATGATGTTAATATACTTACACTACAGAGGTCAGTTTGATATGATGTTAATACTTACACATTGTCAGACAGAGGTCCTAACATTGTCAGACGGGGTCAGTTTTATATGATGTAATACTTACACATTGTCAGACAGTGGTCACTTTGATATGATGTTGGCACTTACACATTGTCAGACAGTGGTCAGTTTTATATGATGTAATACTTACACATTCTCAGACAGTGGTCAGTTTGATATGATGTTGGCACTTACACATTGTCAGACAGGGGTCAGTTTTATATGATGTAATACTTACACATTGTCAGACAGTGGTCACTTTGATATGATGTTGGCACTTACACATTGTGTTGGTCAGTTTAACATGATGTCCACATTGTCAGATTTGGTCCGCTATGATTAGGATCCAATTGGCACTTACACATTGTCAGACCGTGGTCGTTTACATGACATGCTGCTCTTTGTGACAGGGGTCAGTTTTAGGTCAGACAGGGGTCAGTTTGATATGATGTAATACTTACACATTGTCAGACAGTGGTCAGTTTGATATGATGTAATACTTACACATTGTCAGACAGTGGTCAGTTTGATATGATGTTGGCACTTACACATTGTCAGACAGTGGTCAGTTTTTGATATGATGTAATGCTTACACATTGTCAGACAGTGGTCAGTTTGATATGATGTAATACTTACACATTGTCAGACAGTGGTCAGTTTGATATGATGTTGGCACTCACACATTGTCAGACAGAGGTCAGTTTGATATGATGTAATACTTACACATTGTCAGACAGGGGTCAGTTTGATATGATGTTGGCACTTACACATTGTCAGACAGTTATGTGACGCAATACTGTCTCATGACATATTGTCAGAGAGTGGTTGGTTTATATGACGTAATGCTGTCTCGTGACATATTGTCAGACAGTAGTCGGTTTTCTATGACGTAATGCTGTCTCGTGACACAGTGGTTGGTTTTATGTGACGTAATACCGTCTCGTTGTGCAGACGACTTCCGTCCATTTAGTGCTTTTCCTTGTCCCGCTGCATTTAATTGCGTCCACAATCCGGTTTGGGAATCAATTATTTACATAGAAAGTGGCAGTATCCATTATCATATTTCGTCAATGACATGCATTAGAGTCATCTGACACGGGCAAATGCGCTTCTCTGCGGAGAACGATTCATTGTAATAAAATGGCAAACGTTGCATCAAATATGCATTTGGAATGTATTGTTTAGTAAATATATAAATATTATAATATAAAAAAGACGAATTATGGGGACTCTGTTGTGAAGATGTGTTTTCTCGCTGGTATCGCTTTTGGGAAGTGTTGTCTGTGTATACGTGATCAGCCATGGCCTCCGTGGTGTCAGCACTCCATATGGCTGTATCGGGGGCTGTTAACGCAATACCGAGTCCCCAGAGAGGCTAGCGGCCAGAAAGTTCTACCTCCTGAACAATAGAGAACTTGTCATGAGAGATTTTAATGATTCGTATTATTGATAAATCCACACACGCAAGTGGACAACCCATGTTTACCTGTGTACAGGTCATGTTTACCTGTGTACAAGCCATGTTTACCTGTGTACAATCCATGCTTACCTGTGTACAACCAGTGTTTACCTGTGTACAACCAATGTTTACCTGTACTTGTCGACATCCATTGTGTTTCATATATCAATCAATAGGGAGATAACTATCTCACAACAGGTTACAGTCGTCTGTCAAGTTCACGACCACATAATGAGTTTCAGTACAGAGAAGGCTAATGATGTTTTGTCTTTAATCGACGCCTGATATTTCCGGCAAATAATTATTTCCTTATGAATATTTTACCTCTTGCAAATTGACATAAGCTACACAGAGAAGCAATCTTTCAGTCGTCTGTAAGACATTCCAATATATAGCATCCATGTTTATTGATGTCTGAAATGATCCGTACAGAGACCAGCACCGCCAGTGATATCAGCCAATAGTCACTTACCCTTAACGGTTCATGTTCAACGCATGCAGTATATTCAGTGAATCGTCGGCGTGAGTTGACCATCCCCTGTAGCTTGCTAACTGGCCGGTCAATATACATGCAGTTTGGAATTTTGTCATTCTCACTTCAAAGTGCTTTATTTCTTGTCTGACAACTAAAAGCCATTATTGCACTTCACCAGGTTTGATCGATGCTTTGTGAGGTTATGCGGTCATCTTCCTAATTTAGCCCGACCACCCATCATTGAAATGGATATGAATGGAGTCATGAAGAGCGCGTCGCAGGATCGTGTTTACGCCTCCCCTGACACCCATCAAGATGTAATGCGCTGTATACGTTAGGAGTTCTCTCTAGGATTAAATGACTTAAATATTTTACTGAAACCGTTATTGAGTATGTGCTTCTGTATGTCTGTGAATGCCTTCTCCACCCGACCAGCTGCACTAAGCCAGTTACAAAATGGTGACGGGGCATGTCGACGTATTCATTGCTGACAGAGCATGTCGACTTATTCATTGCTGACGGGCATGTCGATGGATTCATTGTTCGTCGAGTGCTCATATAAGCGTTTATATCTCTCTTCGTCCAGCGTTTTAAATGGGCTCCATCAGCACTAACCTGGTTGGCATAATTGCAGCTCATCACCGGAGCAATATCTGACGTCATTGTGCTGTTAAATACTCTGATTTTCCTCTTGAAGCTGACCCATTGTAATGTGGAGGTAGCACTGGACAATTGATACATACAAGCAGACGTCTGCCTGAATGAAGTGGTTTTTGTTAAGAACGGTGATGAGCATTGTCATTCCATTAGCCCAGCGATCCATCATATATGAACAGCGTCATCCCAGTGGCCCAGTGATCCATCATATAACAAAAAATGTCATCCCAGTGGCCCAATGATCCATCAGATATGAACGTTGCCGTTCCTGTGGCCCAGTGATCCATCAGATATGCTGAGGCTTCTTCTTCATTTATTATGCAACACGTTTATCCCAAACAAGCTGCAGTTCACAAAGACAATGACATCCCTGTAGAGCAAAACTATTCCCTTCTGCGCGCAAGTCGTATAAATTAGTGATGCCACACTGGCCGGTTGTTATTATTTCCTTGGCAACCATTAAAACTTTTGACACACACACACACACACACACACACACACACACACACACACACACACACACACACACACACACACACACACACACACACACACACACACACACACACACACACATACACACACACACACACAACACACACGTAATAGGTCATGTTTATAAGTTACTGATCATGGTGGTACAGCGTCCAAAGACGGGGGCATCAGCATTAATGCGTGCTACTTCTGGTTACATGTTAAGAATTGTACCTCGGGTTACACCTGGTCCAGACTGCGCTGTTACACCTGGTCCGGACTGCACTGTTACACCTGGTCTGGACTGCGCTGTTACACCTGCTCCGGACTGCACTGTAACACCTGGTCCAGACTGCGCTGTAACACCTGGTCCAGACTGCGCTGTTACACCTGGTCCGGACTGCGCTGTAACACCTGGTCCAGACTGCGCTGTTACACCTGGTCCGGACTGCACTGTAACACCTGGTCCAGACTGCGCTGTAACACCTGGTCCAGACTGCGCTGTTACACCTGGTCCAGACTGCGCTGTAACACCTGGTCCAGACTGCGCTGTTACACCTGGTCCAGACTGCGCTGTTACACCTGGTCCAGACTGCACTGTAACACCTGGTCCGGACTGCTATGTAACACTTGGTCCAGACTGCGCTGTTACACCTGGTCCAGACTGCGCTGTTACACCTGGTCCGGTCTGCGCTGTTACACCTGGTCCAGACTGCTTTGTAACACCTGGTCCAGACTGCGCTGTTACACCTGGTGGTCCTGACTGCGCTTTGTAACACCTGGTCCAGACTGTACACACCTGGTCCAGACTGCGCTATTACACCTGGTCCGGACTGCGCTGTTACACCTGGTCCAGACAGCGCTGTTACACCTGTTTCAGACTGCTTTGTAACACCTGGTCCAGACTGCGCTGTTACACCGGTTTCAGACTGCTTTGTAACACCTGGTCCAGACTGCTATGTAACACCTGGTCCAGACTGCGCTGTTACACCTGGTCCGGACTGCGCTGTTACACCTGGTCCAGACTGCGCTATTACACCTGGTCCGGGCTGCGCTGTTACACCTGTTTCAGATTGCGCTGTAACACCTGGTCCAGACTGCGCTGTAACACCTGGTCTAGACTGCGCTGTTACACCTGGTCCAGACTGCGCTGTTACACCTGGTCCAGACTGCGCTATTACACCTGGTCCGGACTGCGCTGTTACACCTGGTCCTGAATGCGCTGTAACACCTGGTTCAGACTGCGCTATTACACCTGTTTCAGACTGCTATGTTACACCTGGTCCAGACTGCGCTATTACACCTGGTCTGGACTGCACTGTAACACTTGGTTGGGACTGCGCTGTAACACCTGGTCCGGACTGCGGTGTTACACCTGGTCCGGACTGTGCTGTAACACCTGGTCCAGACTGCGCTGTAACACCTGTTTCAGACTGCGATGTAACACATGGTCCGGACTGCGCTGTAACACCTGGTCCGGACTGCGCTGTTACACCTGGTCCGGACTGCGCTGTAACACTTGGTCCGTACTGCGCTGTGAGATCACCATGGTCACCAGACTCTCGCTTCAATGAGTTGTTGGATCAACACGGTCACAAGGCTTTCGCTTCAGTGTTTAGACTGTCATAATATCCACCCGTCAGGTTGGAGGTTTGTTGTGTCAGGCAACATTGATTCATTAAGTGATATGTCTATCACAACAAGCCAGCTCTAGCGTCCGGGGCGTCTAGCGCCTAATGCATTACACCGGCCGTGACACCAAGCCTATTAATGCTGTGCGCCTCAACCCGTGGCAAACATGTCGTGTGTGTGACGCTTGAACACTATTTCTCACGTCAAGTTGTCAGCTACCCCGACAGATGTATCTTTGAATCCAGTTTCACCCCAGGAAACTCATGTCATGGAATTAGAGAATCACTGCTCATTTGTATATCACTATGATCCACTCGTAAATAATAAGACCTGGATCAGCTGTAAAACTCAGACATCTCCAGTTTCCTTCGAGGGATGCGGCAAATGAGCGGGCATGTTATCCTGACCTACGCCAATGAGTGGGCATGTTATCCTGACCTACGCCAATGAGCGGGCGTGTTTTCCTGACCTACGCCAATGAGCGGGCATGTTATCCTGACATACACCAATGACTGCCGGTATTTACGAGTACCCTGTTACAGAAGCTCTTGTGAACAGTTGGCGCCCCTAAGTTCGGGGTGTTTTTTGGTGAATACGGCCCTTGATGTCGGAGTGTTTCGCTCTAATACATTATTTCAAGGAATGAATTTGTGCAAGATGTGTACCTCTGGTATGAGAGTACGTACCTCTAGCTCCAGAATTCGTGCCTCTGGTGCCAGAATGCGTTCCTCTAGTGCCAGAGTACGTACCTCTAGCTCCAGAATGTGTGCCTAGGTATCGGAATGCAAGCTACCTCTGACCTTGTAGCACCTAACGCCCCGCGTAGCAGCCCAATGCACGCCCTCATGATCCGTGTGGCAGCCCAATGTATGCCCTCCTGATCCGTGTAGCAGCCCAAAGTATGCCCTCCTGATCCGTGTAGCAGCCCAAAGTATGCCCTCTTGATCCGTGTAGTAGCAGCCCAATGTATGCCCTCATTATCCGTGTAGCAGCCCAATGTGTGTCCTCCTGATCCGTGTTGCAGCCCAATGTATGCCCTCATTATCCGTGTAGCAGCCCAATGTGTGTCCTCCTGATCCGTGTTGCAGCCCAATGTATGCCCTCATGATCCGTGTAGCAGCCCAATGTGTGACCTTATGCGCTGGGTAAGATTTTCTGTAACATTAATCTAAAGCACACTCCAAATCTTGAAGAAAGAATGAAAGTTAATAGTGTGTCCTCTCCATTCACGAAGCAAGTGTTCAATGAATGTGAATTTTGCTTAGCTGTAAGATAAGGTGTGTCGATGATATAGCTAACTGTCATTTGCAATGCGTGGGACGCATTTGTTCCCATGGTCAATAGCGATACAACAGTGGAATGTACCGTGGCGATTTGAGGCCAACATGAAGCCGATGTTTAGCGAGCACGAGATCGCTGTTAGATATCGTCGTGGCATTGGTTAGTTTTGCATGTCACTCACTTATGATTGCTCACCATGAAACAGGCTTATCATAACATGTCAAGTGCCATTAATTGCTGTACACAGTCCCTCCAGGTTGCCTGGGATATGATAAGCGGATATGGCTCAGAATAACATACAGTCAATAGATGGCCGTACACGTGGCATCATACTGGCAGCCAACAGCTTCACTGGGAGCACCTACACCTGCGCTTCACTGGGAGCGCCTACACCTGCGCTTCACTGGGAACACCTACACCTGCGCTTCACTGGGAACACCTACACCTGCGCTTCACTGGGAACACCTACACCTGCGCTTCACTGGGAACACCTACACCTGCGCTTCACTGGGAACACCTACACCTGCGCTTCACAGGGAACACCTACACCTGCGCTTCACAGGGAACACTTCTCATAGACACTTACACTGGCGCTTCACAGGGAACACCTACACCTGCGCTTCACAGGGAACACCTACACCTGCGCTTCACTGGGAACACTTCTCATAGACACCTACACCTGCGCTTCACGGGGAACACTTCTCATAGACACTTACACTGGCGCCTCACCGGGAACACTTACATCGGCGCTTCACCAGGGTCGCTTACACTGGTGCTTCACGGGGAACACTTACATCGGGCTTCACCAGGGTCGCTTACACTGGTGCTTCACGGGGAACACTTACATCGGCGCTTCACCAGGGTCGCTTACACTGGTGCTTCACGAGGAACACTTACATCGGCGCTTCACCAGGGTCGCTTACACTGGTGCTTCACGGGGAACACTTACATCGGGGCTTCACCAGGGTCACTTACACTGGTGCTTCACGGGGAACACTTCTCTGTTGCTCAAGAAACATGATCTTAACATCAATATCACCAGCTCTAATGGGATCCGTGGCGCAATGTCATTCTTCAGCAAATATTGCTTTTACAATAAAGCTGGTTACTCCTGTGCAATAACGCTTGGCACTGGTGACGATTCATCTGAAATGAATGCGTTCCATGTACCGTAGATGACTGCTCTGTCAGGCTTAGTTAGGATCTGGCATCCTTTTCAATGGGTTCAACATCAATGATTTCCCCGACATATATAACACCGTAATATAACATTACTATGAGGCCTTCGATATTAGACATCAAGCGTGGTGCTCATGTAAACCATCGTTAGTGTTTTGTGATATATTGCGTACCTCTGCCATCGGGATGCATGTCTCTGGCATCAGGAGGCATACCTACGTGCATCTAGCATCAGGAGGCGCGCCTCTAGCATCAAAAGGCGTGTCTCTGGCATCGGGAGGCATACCTTTGGCATCAGGATACGTGCATCTAGCATCAGGAAGCGTGCCTCTAGCATCAGGAGGCGTGTCTCTGGCATCAGGAGGCGGACCTTTGGCATCACAATTTGTGCCTCTGCCACCAGGAAGCGTGCCTCTTACTTCCACATGCATGCCTCTGACGTCAGCGTTATTGTCACTGACGTCAGCATGCGTCCCTGTGACACTAGTATGCGTGCCTCTGACGTCAGACTGCGTGCCTCTGACGTCAATATGCGTGCCTGTGTCGTCAGACTGCGTGCCTGTGACGTCAGCATGCGTGCCTCTGACGTCAGACTGCGTGCTTCTGACATCAGCATGCGTGCTTCTGACGTCCGTATGCGTGCATCTGACGTCCGTATGCGTGCCTCTGACGTCCGTATGCGTGCCTCTGACGTCCGTATGCGTGCCTCTGGAATTAGAACACATCACTGGAAGCCCATCACTGGAAGCAACTCACTGAGGTGATGGTTATTACTGGAGGAATATTCGTTTATTTTCAAGAATGGCACCGCTCAGAACTGAAGAATACCCATAAACCAAAGAACAAATGTACTCTTTTGTTGGTTTTTTATCTATACACAAAACAGTTTTCTTCGCGCGCAAAAGTAGATTGCATTCATAGCTATTATGTGTTTTTGTACACATAACACTTGTTTGGCATCATCAGAGTTTAGTTATATGAGTGATTCCATTGTACATAACTAGTATAATGTCACAGTTAATAAATGTGATATTCTCAGACCTTTAGCCTTTTACAAAGCCCTCAATGTATCAATGAGCCCACCTTGCATTACATGGGCAAATGTGTGTCATCCATATGCGCTTCATCGTTATGGTGTATCATGGCAAAATGTGTCGCTCCACTTTCTTTAGTGTGAGAACGATGTTGTACAAAAGCTGTAGCTCGATGATATTGTTCTGCTTACACGCGGGTGTTTACGTCATACAATAGCTCAATAGACTCGAGTGTTTACGTCATACAATAGCTCAATAGACTCGAGTGTTTACGTCATGCAATAGCTCAATAGAGTCGAGTGTTTACGTCATGTAAAAGCTCAATAGACTCGAGTGTTTACGTCATGCAATAGCTCAATAGACTCGAGTGTTTACGTCATACAATAGCTCAATAGACTCGAGTGTTTACGTCATACAATAGCTCAATGGTTTGTAGATAATATTGTCGTCTGATGCTATGCATCATCATCATACCAATGCATCGCCACCTCGATTACTTGAATGATTCATTGAATGATTCAATTCCATCTATATGTATGGGTTAAGTAAAAAATGTGTGGGATTATATATTGGCTCGAACGCGCCGATTCTCTTCAAAGAATGCTGTTGCAAATTATATATGCCAAACTGCGATCGACCCGAAAAAAGACGTCTAATACTGTAGCCAGTTAGTGTTCGACAACACACCTTGACGTCTAATACTGTAGCCAGTTAGTGTCCGACAACACACCTTGACGTCTAATACGTACAACACGACAACACACCTTGACGTCTAATACTGTAGCCAGTTAGTGTCCGACAACACACACCTTGACGTCTAATACTGTAGCCAGTTAGTGTCCGACAACACACCTTGACGTCTAATACAGTTAACCGACAACCACCTTGACGTCTAATACTGTAGCCAGTTAGTGTCCGACAACACACCTTGACGTCTAATACTGTAGCCAGTTAGTGTCGACGACAACACACCTTGACGTCTAATACTGTAGCCAGTTAGTGTGTCTCGACAACACACCGACAACACACCTTGACGTCTAATACTGTAGCCAGTTAGTGTCCGACAACACACCTTGACGTCTAATACTGTAGCCAGTTAGTGTCCGACAACACACCTTGACGTCTAATACTGTAGCCAGTTAGTGTCCGACAACACACCTTGACGTCTAATACTGTAGCCAGTTAGTGTCGACAACACACCTTGACGTCTAATATACTGTAGCCAGTTAGTGTGTCCGACAACACACCTTGACGTCTAATACTGTACCCAGTTAGTGTCCGACAACACACCTTGACGTCTAATACTGTAGCCAGTTAGTGTTCGACAACACACCTTGACGTCTAATACTGTAGCCAGTTAGTGTTCGACAACACACCTTGACGTCTAATACTGTAGCCAGTTAGTGTTCGACAACACACCTTGACGTCTAATACTGTGTAGCCAGTTAGTGTGTCCGACAACACACCTTGACGTCTAATACTGTAGCCACACCTTAGTGTAGCCGACAACACACCTTGACGTCTAATACTGTAGCCAGTTAGTGTCCGACAACACACCTTGAGCCAGTCTAATACTGTAGCCTGTAGCCAGTTAGTTAGTCTAATACTGTTCGACAACACACCTTGACGTCTAATACTGTAGCCAGTTGACGTCTAATACTTGACGTAGTAGCCAGTTAGTGTCCGACAACACACACTAATTGACGTCTAATACGTCTAATGTAGCCAGTTAGTGTTCGATACTGTAGCCACCGACACCTTGACGTCTAATACTGTAGCCAGTTAGTGTTCGACAACACACCTTGACGTCTAATACTGTAGCCAGTTAGTGTCCGACAACACACCTTGACGTCTAATACTGTAGCCAGTTAGTGTCCGACAACACACCTTGACGTCTAATACTGTAGCCAATTAGTGTTCGACAACACACCTTGACGTCTAATACTGTAGCCAGTTAGTGTTCGACAACACACCTTGACGTCTTTCAATAAGCTCAAACATCGTGTATCCTACTGTAAATAGACATCGCTTCATATCGTCACGGAAACAGTTAGCGTCAACGAACATGATAGCTGAGTGAAGTTACGACACCATTTGAAGATACGATATAGATGAGCAACATACGCAACGCACTTTTCGCGATGAGGGTCGGCTTTACGTCGTTTCATCTTGTGACGGGGGTTGGCTTTACGTCGTTTCATCTTGTGATGGGGGTTGGCTTTACGTCGTTTCATCTTGTGACGGGGGTCGGCTTTACGTCGTTTCATCTTGTGACGGGGGTCGGCTTTACGTCGTTTCATCTTGTGACGGGGGTCGGCTTTACGTTGTTCATCTTGTGATGGGGGTTGGCTTTACGTCGTTTCATCTTGTGACGGGGGTTGGCTTTACGTCGTTTCATCTTGTTGTGACGGGGGTTGGCTTTACGTTGTTTCATCTTGTGATGGGGGGTGGCTTTACGTCGTTTCATCTTGTGACGGGGGTTGGCTTTACGTCGTTTCATCTTGTGACGGGGGTTGGCTTTACGTCGTTTCATCTTGTGACGGGGGTTGGCTTTACGTCGTTTCATCTTGTGATGGGGGTTGGCTTTACGTCGTTTCATCTTGTGACGGGGGTCGACTTTACGTCGTTTCATCTTGTGACGGGGGTCGGCTTTACGTCGTTTCATCTTGTGACGGGGGTCGGCTTTACGTTGTTCATCTTGTGATGGAAGTTGGCTTTACGTCGTTTCATCTTGTGATGGAAGTTGGCTTTACGTCGTTTCATCTTGTGATGGGGGTTGGCTTTACGTCGTTTCATCTTGTGATGGGGGTTGGCTTTACGTTGTTCATCTTGTGATGGGGGTTGACTTTACGTCGTTTCATCTTGTGATAGGGGTTGGCTTCACGTTGTTCATCTTGTGATGAGGGTCGGGTTTACGTCGTTTCATCTTGTGATAGGGGTTGGCTTTACGTTGTTCATCTTGTGATGAGGGTCGGTTTACGTTGTTCATCTTGTGATGATGGGGGTTGGCTTTACGTTGTTCATCTTGTGTTCATCTTGTGATGGGGGTTGGCTTTACGTTGTTCATCTTGTGATGGGGGTTGACTTTACGTCGTTTCATCTTGTGATAGGGGTTGGCTTTACGTAGGTCAGACATCAAACGTGTGCGTCCTCTTCAAAGCGATATCAAATTACGACCACAAATTTACTACACTCGGTTTGAATAGTATGCAATAACAAAAGGAAGACACTATTGAGTTGAACCCGAGAATGATTGATTCACCGGAAATTCTAACTGAATGCATGCACTAAATAATCAATTCAAGATGTGGCCTGAATAGACTGGATTTAAAGGGTTTTGGACAGGGTCACTTCATTAGGGCGGCAATCCGTCATACGCGCCAATATGCAGCTGAGCTCACAGTACGCGTTGCTCTGAGCTGACAGTACACGTCGCTCTGAGCTGACAGTACGCGTTGCTCTGAGCTGACACTATGCATCGCTCTGAGCTGAGAGTACGTGTTGCTCTGAGTTGACAGTACACGTCGCTCTGAGCTGACAATACACGTCGCTCTGAGCTGACAGTACGCGTTGCTCTGAGCTGACACTATGCATCGCTCTGAGCTGAGAGTACGTGTTGCTCTGAGCTGACAGTACGCGTTGCTCTGAGCTGACAGTACGCGTCGCTCTGAGCTGACAGTACGCGTTGCTCTGAGCTGACAGTACGCGTCGCTCTGAGCTGACAGTACACGTCGCTCTGAGCTGACAGTACGCGTTGCTGCTCCATGATCAGCCGCGGATAGCAGAACCTGCTGCAGATTACGCTCATAATAGCTTCCCTGCAGAACCTGCTGCAGATTACGCTCATATTGGCTTCCCTGCAAAAAAAAGTCAATTCATTGAAAATCATTAATCACAGTTATCACCCGTACACACGCACATTATTTATCCCAGGCTGATACCGTACATGTGACCTTTGACCGCATGATTGACTTCGATCATCCCTTGCCAATCGTGATCACGCGCAGCTCTCTGCAATGGTGTATTTCCAGACTGATGCAACGCGGGGCGTGTCACGTGGTACTACCTACGTCGACCCCCCACAAGCTGACGATGAAAGGGAATCATTTACAGCCTCAGTCTCCTTCAACAAATTCTTATCTTCCTTTTCTGCTTGTGTAGAGAAACGCTCATAATCTGGCCTAGCCAGTAATCATGGTTTAACGACAGATTGAAACATCAATGCACTGTGGTAGTGACCATCCCGATGCAATGCGTCGATGTCGATGTCTGACAGCAATAACTATTGCCTATTGAGATTCCAATTATCGATAGCTGTGATAGTTGTCCTTCCGTCAATATACCCCTTCATTCTTTTCTTCCTCATGCGTGTGAGTGTAATTTCCCCGAGTAAAAGGGGCTCTCTATCCTGGTATTTCCTTTCCGATCTGATATAAAAAGTTCCAAAAATAAATAGTAATTGAAAAAATTAAAAACCTGAAACTATGCTTCTCTATTCATTCGCTTTGTAAACTAAAATTTGACGGTTTAAGAGCTAGTCGAGCGGGGGCGAAATGACTAAAACAAAATGTTAATGATTGAAACATCTTATAGCTCGGTAAGGGATCTCAGCTCCATAGCTTCGTGAAGCATAAGTGCAGAAGTTAAAAAGCCAGCTCATGACGGCATCCAAGAGAATGCAACTGGGAATGAAGAATGTAATTTCTGCTGTTTTCGTCCACTCTCTCTGGCCGCCTCTCTTTGTCTAGTGTGTAAATTACCTCTGTTTTCGTCCACTCTCTCTGGCCGCCTTCAGTTGTCTAGTGTGTAAATTACCTCTGTTTTCGTCCACTCTCTCTGGCCGCCTTTGGTTGTCTAGTGTGTAAATCTCTGCTGTTTTCGTCCATTCTCTCTGGCCGCATTTAGTTGTCTAGTGTGTAAATTACTGCTGTTTTCGTCCGCTCTCTCTGGCCGCCTTTGGTTGTCTAGTGTGTAAATTACTGCTGTTTTTGTCCGCTCTCTCTGGCCGCCTTTAGTTGTCTAGTGTGTAACTTACTGCTGTTTTCGTCCACTCTCTCTGTCCGCCTTTGGTTGTCTAGTGTGTAAATTACTGCTGTTTTCGTCTGCTTTCTCTCTCCGCCTCTGGTTGTCTAGCGTGTAAATAACCTCTGTTTTCGTCCGCATTCTCTCTCCGCCTCTGGTTGTCTAGTGTGTAAATTACCTCTGTTTTCGTCCGTTCTCTCTGGCATTCCTCATCCCATACAGCCCGAAATATTATGCGCCATATGAAACGCCTGAGCAATAGCTCATCCATACGCGGTCGACTGGGAGCCAGCTATGGCATATAATCGCCCTCTGTTAAAGTATCCTACTTGTATCACCAAGAAAAGTAGCATCTTGATGCTCATCACCAGCATCCATTTCCATGGATACGGAATTTCAAATTTACATGGCATCAAATGAGCGCAAGACTTAACGGTGCAACAATGTGTGCGTGTGTGATGCGATGTCAGCCCTAATGTTGCCTCTTATCCGGACCCCAATGATGTTATATTCATCAATTTCTTATGTGTTTTTTATCATTATAAGTACTTACACTTGAGATTTTGTTCAATCTATCGACCGAGTGGCGTTGTTCCATATAACAGGGTCTTGTGTCGTGGATCGCACGATGACAACTTACTTCCAACAGCGCATGTCATTCCATGCTGACCTCCTACACGCTCGGCTTTTTAATGGCTGGATACGTAGCTATCCTATTTGTATTAGTAGTGCCAAGCATCGTAATACACTTACACAAGCCTTTGTTTTGTCCAAAATTCGATTATCCTTCCTAAAAGGGCAGATTGCGCACCCACGATCACGTGACACCCACGATCATGTGACACCCACGTTCACGTGACACCGCCGTTCTGTTCTACCTCTTGGAAAGAACACTGGACAACATGAT
>CM067350.1:693424-705924 GCA_034190875.2 Urechis unicinctus
GGTGTGGTGCACTCGACCGGCTGACTTCTAACTGCATGACCGGTGTGACTGGGTAACTCGACCGGCTGACCCACTGCACTCGACCGGCTGACTAGGTGTGTTGCACTCGACTGGCTGACTAGGTGTGGTAACTCGACTGGCTAACCCACTAACGGCTGACTAGGTGTGGTGCACTCGCATGGCTGACTAGGTGTATGCACTCGACCGGCTGACCAGGTTCCATGCACTCGACTAATCTGACCATGTGTGGTGCACTCGATTCCATGTACTAGGTGTGGTGCACTCGACCTGCTGACTAGGTGTGGTGCACATGTACGCTAATCTACCATGCTTCCGGGTTTCTATCAACTGTCCGCGCTGTGGTTTACTAAACAATATTAGTTGTCGCCCATTGATGTAGCAGCCCTATACAACTTAGCATCGACAGTGTGCTTCATCCAAGCCATCATGCACGATACTTTTATTCATTAATTCACCCGTCGTTTGCAACATTCGGTCATGCAAACTAATAAACCAACATTCCACCCGTCGTTTGCCGAATACGTTCCAGGACCAGAATGCACCGCGGCACAATTTTCACTACGCATTCCATTCGATGACACGGCAACAACGTCAAGCACGGTTCATGATGTGGAGTAAGGCATGGCTAAGGGTTAAACAAGTATGGCTCACGATCACCAATGCTTGATCGGTGACCTATAGTTGATAGGGCACATGAGCCTGCCTTTGTGCACGGACGATGTGTATAGTTGCTAGGGCCATGAGCCCGCCTTTGTCACAGACGATGTGTATAGTTGATAGGGCCATGAGCCCGCCTTTGTCACGGACGAATTAGTTCCATCTAACAACGCCATGTAGTAAGGATCGACTTCCACCCTCTCACTGTGTGTCGTCGCATTTACACACTCTTCATGATAAATGGGAATAAATTAGGTTGCCACATCTTGATGTGAAAACCATCAATGCCCTTTATCGTTGGCAATTATGACAAAGCTACACCTCTCGATCAAATGTGATTCTTCCAATGAACAGTTAAACGTTACATTAATATTAATAATCAGTCCACGTTTTGATTCTCTTGGTTGTCATTGTCGTTGTAGTCCAAGCCCCTGTTGGCGTAGGCCCATCCTCCGTCGGTGTAGTCCCAGCCCCTGTCTGTGTAGGTCCAGCCCCTGTCTGTGTAGGCCCAGCATCTGTCTGTGAAGCCCACCCTATGACGGTGTAGGCCTAGCCTATGACCACTGTCCACCTCTTTCTGTGTAGGCCCAGCTGGTTGACTGTGTAGGTCTGGCCCTGACGGTGTAACCCAACCTCCGTCGGTGTAGGCCCAAGCTCTGTCAGTGTAGGCCTAGCCTCTGTCGGTGTAGGCCCAGTCTCTGTCGATGTAGGCCTAGCCTCTGTCGGTGTATGCCTAGCCTCTGACAGAGTAGGCATAGCCTCTGTCATTGTTGGACCAGCCTTCGTTTGAGCTCTACCTGGCCTGAGTCGGATGATCAAAGTGCCTGACAGAGCTCGAGGCTTGACAAATGGTCCCAGCGTATGTAGACTAGGCATCTGATCTAATGATATGTAGATCTTTGAATAACGGTGGGATTCAACGATGAATTAACATGCCCATTATGTGGTGAGGGTCTCTGTACACGTTATGTACAGAGCGGTCTCTATAACTATTATATACAGAGAGGTACCTATTATCATTATATAGAGAGGTATATTTTACCATTATTATGTGAGGTATATTTAACCCTGATGAAAAGAGGTCTCTGTAACCATTTTATGGAGAGGTTTCATTAGCTGTTATGTAGAGAGATCTCCATAACCATTGTATACACATGTATCCATAACCACTGTGACGATATGTATTTATCATCACCATGTAGAGAGGTCTCTGTAACCATTATATAGAGAGGTCTCGGTTACCATTATATAGAGAGGTCTCTGTTACCATTGCATAGAGAGGTCTCTGTAACCATTGTGTAGAGAGGTCTCTGTAACCATTGTGTAGAGAGGTCTCTGTAACCATTATATAGAGAGGTCTCCTTACCATTATGGAGAGAGGTCTCTGTAACCATTGTGTAGAGAGGTCTCTGTAACCATTATATAGAGAGGTCTCTGTAACCATTATATAGAGAGGTCTCTGTAACCACTATGGAGAGAGGTCTCTGTAACCATTATGGAGAGAGGTCTCTGTAAACATTATGTAGAGAGGTCTCTGTAACCATTATATAGAGAGGTCTCCTTAACCATTATATAGAGAGGTCTCTGTTACCACTATGGAGAGAGGTTTTTGTTACCATTGTGTAGAGAGGTCTCTGTAACCATTATGTACAAAGGTCTCTGTAACCACTATGTAGAGTGGTCTCCTTAACCATTATATACAGAGGTTTCTGTAACCATTATATAGAGAGGTCTCTGTTACCATTATATAGTGAGGTCTCTGTTACCATTGTGTAGCGAGGTCTCTGTTACCACTATGGAGAGAGGTCTCCTTAACCATTATATAGAGAGGTCTCTGTTACCACTATGGAGAGAGGTCTCCTTAACCATTATATAGAGAGGTTTCTATTACCATTATATAGAGAGGTCTCTGTTACCATTATATAGAGAGGTCTCTGTTACCACTATGGTAAGAGGTTTGTGTTACCATTGTGTAGAGAGGGATCTGTAATCACTTGGTAGGGAAGTATCTACAATTTCTCAGTCAATTCATCGCAGTGCTATCTATTTTGTTGGTACCACGAGTTGAGTGTCAGCAGGAAGCATTGTTTAGTGACAATGCAGCCATTGTGAGTATTGATCACTGTGCAAACACACCCCTTTTCGGAGGATGGTGTATCGGTCAGACCAGAGTTTCGGAGAGATACAAAAAATGTCGTATGGCGACACGAGGCAATTGAGGCACAATATAACCATCATGTCCGCCATACGATGTCTTTACTGGCGAGGCAATTAGGGCACAATATAACCTTCATGTCCGCCACACGATGTCTTTACTGGCTAGGCAATTGGGGCACAATATACCCATCATGTCCGGCATACGATGTCTTTACTAGCGAGGCAATATACCCATCATGTCCGGCATACGATCTCTTTACTAGCGAGGCAATATACCCATCATGTCCGGCATACGATCTCTTTACTAGCGAGGCAATATACCCATCATGTCCGGCATACGATGTCTTTACTAGCGAGGCAATTATACCCATCATGTCCGGCATACGACTCTTTACTATACCCATCATGTCCGGCATACGATGTCTTTACTAGCGAGGCAATATACCCATCATGTCCGGCATACGATGTCTTTACTAGCGAGGCAATATACCCATCATGTCCGGCATACGATGTCTTTACTAGCGAGGCAATATACCCATCATGTCCGGCATACGATGTCTTTACTAGCGAGGCAATATACCCATCATGTCCACTATACGATGTCTTTACTGGCAAAGCAATTAGGGCACAATATAACCTTGGTTATATTAGTCTTACCTTCAAATGCTTGATAACGTGACACTAGCTGACATAATTCCTCATTTTTGTGAAATGTGGTCATGAATACAAAGATTACAACTGGGGTGTGACCTATCCTTACTGACTGGGCCATCACTTCTGACCTTGTTAATGGTGACTAGGCCATCCTTACTGACCTAGTAAAGGGTGACCGGACCCTCTTTACTAACCTGGTTAATGGTGACCGGACCATCCTTACTGACTTGGTTAATGGTGACCATACCCTCTTTACTAACCTCGTTAATGGTAAACGGGCCATCGTTATTCACTTGTTAATAGTGGCCGCACCATCCTTACTGAAATGGTTAATGGTGACGGGACGATCCTTAATGACCTAGTTAATGGTGACTGGACGATCCTTACTGACCTGGTTATATAGCGGATATGGCTTGTGCAACTCTGCCGCTGTTGCGTCCATCGTAGTCGCAAGGTGCCGCCAGTGTCCTCTATGTTTTAGCTTTCATCTTCGTAAACGATGACTCGGGTTGGGCCGGAGCGATCCACTGACTGGTAAGAGACGAAAGTGTAAGCATACACCCTTGCACTTTGAGTCAATAGAGTGTGTTCGCATCTCTGTCCGTTTTCTGAGAAGTACGTCTAAAATGGTTCATATCAATTTTCGGGTGTGGCCTTCTTGCAGATAAAAACATTCAGTACGTCAGCGCATCATGTTTGGGAAAATTTGAGAGCGTAGAGTGGGCGTCTGCGGGATGTGGGCACCCCGACTAAGTCTGCAAACCTAGTGTCTTTATACTAGAAGCCGTAGAGGAGGGGCGTTTAATGACTCTGGTGCCCTAAAATACCCATACTCGTGTTGCCAATCATTTAATTATATTATTCTATGTGCATATTGTTACAGTGGTCCACTTGCCAGGCGAAGCACTGTATAACACTGAGTCCAGACTCCCGCTAGGGTTTTATGTAAGCCATGCATATACTTGGCTCTATGTATACTGAATGTGAGCGTTTTATTCTACATTATTGGTAGAATGCAAAACACAGCCGACTCACAGTAGCCATGCTATTGTCTTTACAGTTGATAATAATGTCCGCCTTTATCATTTGATAAGATCTGTGATCTATCAACCACAAGCGCAACCGTGCATAGAACCTGTACTGTTCACACCGATGTTAACAACGGCCCATTGCACTGGCTGTTTATTCTGTTCGAAAACTGCTCTGTCTGGTGCAAGATGTGGTTCTGTAAAGTTCGGGAGAGTTGTGTGCTGATCAGCGACAAATTCACTTGTTGGAAGTGGTACATGTCGATTGACTATCCTGCCAATTGCCCCGACGAGCACCACGTACCCGTGAAACACAGCTGGTAAACATCAGCCATGGATACTAGCAATTATTTACTTGTCTGTCAAACAAGTAATGAATTGATTGTGGGTAACATTGATCGTCAGCATAAACATCAATAACCCCGCCCACCACACCCGTGTTATTACCTCATGAACATTTTTACCCCGCCCACCACTCCCGTGTTGATACATCATACACATCAATAACCCCGCCTACCACTCCCGTTTTATTACGTCATACAGATCAATAACCCCCCTACCACTCCCGTGTTATTATGTCATAAACATAAATAATACCACCTCACACTCCCGTTTTATTACCTCAAGAACATTGATAACCCCGACCACCACTCCCGTGTTATTGCGCCATAAACATCAATAACCCCGCCCAACGCTCCCGTGTTATTGCGCCATAAACATCAAAAACCCCGCCCAACATAACGTCATTAAAATCCCCGCCCACCACTCCCGTGTTATTACGTCATAAACATCAATAACCCCGCCATCACTCCCGTGTTATTACGTCATAATCATCAATAACCCCGCCCAAAACTCTCGTGTTATTACGTCATTAACATCAATAACCCCGCCCAACACTCCCGTGTTATTACGTTACTTTCGTGTTAACATCAATAGCCCCGCCCAACTGACCTTTCCCGTGGGGTATCTTGATTACATGCGATACCTTTGGTTAAAATTCTGATTACATGCGAGACCTATTACACCGGATACAGTAACAATTTGCTGCTAGATATTACACCAGTGCAGTACCAATGATCCTCCGCGCGACATGACGAAGATGCATGTTTGTCATCTCGTATGATGTGGACAAATTCGCCTATACTTTAGCTCATGATTTATAGAGAAATTGTATAAATCATATAATCTTGGATGGCATTGGATGCGCTGACGCGTCACAATGACAGTGGTCTGAGATGGATGTATTCCATGCCACGCCCGTACATTACAGTTCAAATCGGTGGAGATAATGTGAATCATATAAACTGTTTACTAATTAGATAGAAACAATCGTTCATCATCATTGCCTTATCTAAGACCACATTTCTGCCATGGTGATAAATGATTTAATCTCTCCAGTTTGATTGTGCTCCGCCTGGACTGCATTCCATGAATGTTTCCAAACAAAACAGGAGTCGTCGCTCTTGTCGAGGCAGGTGCTACCCTTCACTTGTAACAGATTGGATCTCATGAGCTTTGTCAATCGATTGGAAGAACAAAGCCATGGACATGATGATGTATCCTGCTGATAATGGGCAAGATATCCTGGTCCGTGTCATCATCCAGTAGTGATGAGCATGTGGTAAGGTTCACACTCAGCAATGTCATTGTTACAACATATACGCCAGCGCCGACTTGAATGAAAATGCGGACGGCTGGAGGACTTTTAATCTTCACGATTTCATTACACAATACATGTAGAAAACGGAGCGACTGGTCTTATATTAGGCTGGATTGAGTGGGTGTCATTTTATGTTGTCGATTGTAGTACGCAAATATCTCCCCATATATAGTCACAGTCAATCGAATACATTCCTGTATGCAAATTCGATTCCTCTTGTGACACAAACCATTTGATGGGTGGCATGATCTCCTGTCACTATCCATCTTCAGATTTAGGCCACACCGAAATCAAATATGTACCTACTGTTTTGACTAACGGATGCTTTTACATGCGCCAAATCTAAATCTGTTGTGATGGCAACACTGGTTATAATTTAGATCATTAGGAGAAACAATCGCACGCAAACCGGTCTAAGCATGTCTTCTTCGTGAAAGCTCTGGTAACATGATATTTTGAGCATAATAAGGGGGCCGAAATACGTTTCCTCTACTCTGCACCCTGTGACTTTCCGTGCTCGAATATCACTTTTGGGGTCGTGTCAAATGTATTCCAGAAATATTGCCAGCTGTGTAATCATGCAATTACTAGATATGACAAACACAGATGGAGAATAACAAGGCCTGAAATAGCACAACAGGAAACCTGCCTGCCTTGTAAAACTAATCAACCATTCTCGGCGCTCGTCATGAATATTGCTTCGCTTGCAGGCTGTCGACAGGTTGACAGCTTTAATGATGTCCGCTTATGGTATAAAACTTGAGGATGTGAAAAATCAATTTATTACAACCGCAATGCATGTACATGAGTGGATAGTGCAAGGCTGCACTCATTAGTTTGGTAACATAAATATCCCATTGCTCAGAAGCTATTGTAAACGTTAGTTTATGTCACAGTAAACACTGTTCACGATCATTGAACAAACTGTAGCTGGTCTACATAACATCAAACTGCTCGTTAATGTAATAGATTGCCACTTTGCTCGTTAATGCAATAGATTGCCACAGTGCTCTCTAATGCCGTAGCTTGACACAGTGCTCATTAATGCCGTAGCTTGACACAGTGCTCGTTAATGCCGTAGCTTGACACAGTGCTCATTAATGCCGTAGTTTGACACAGTGCTCTCGTAGTTTGACACAGTGCTCATTAATGCCGTAGCTTGACACAGTGCTTGTTAATGCTCTAGTTTGACACAGTGCTCGTTAATACCGTAGCTTGACACAGTGCTTGTTAATGCTGTAGTTTGACACAGTGCTCGTTAATGCCGTAGTTTGACACAGTGCTCGTTAATGCTGTAGTTTGACACAGTGCTCGTTAATGCTGTAGTTTGACACAGTGCTCATTAAGTGCTGACACAGTGCTCATTAATGCTGTAGCTTGACACAGTGCTCGTTAATGCTGTAGCTTGACACAGTTGCTGTAGCTTGACACAGTGCTCGTTAATGCTGTAGTTTTGACACAGTGCTCATTAATGCTGTAGTTTGACACAGTGCTCGTTAATGCTGTAGGTTGACACAGTGTGCTAATGCCGTAATGCTCGTAGTTGACACAGTGACACAGTTTGACACTCGCTCATTAATGCTGTAGTTTGACACAGTGCTCGTTAATGCTGTAGTGACACAGTGTTTAATGCTGTAGCTTGACACAGTGCTCGTTAATGCTGTAGGTTGACACAGTGCTCGTTAATGCTGTAGTTTGACACAGTGCTCGTTAATGCTGTAGCTTGACACAGTGCTCGTTAAAGTGCTCGTTAATGCTCTAGCTTGACACAGTGCTCGTTAATGCCGTAGCTTGACACAGTGCTCGTTAATGCTGTAGCTTGACACAGTGCTCGTTAATGCTAGTTTGACACAGTGCTCGTTAATGCGTAGCTTGACACAGTGCTCGTTAATGCTCTAGTTTGACACAGTGCTCGGTAATGCTGTAGCTTGACACAGTGCTCGTTAATGCTGTAGTTTGACACAGTGCTCGTTAATGCTGTAGTTTGACACAGTGCTCGTTAATGCTGTAGCTTGACACAGTGCTCGTTAATGCTGTAGTTTGACACAGTGCTCGTTAATGCTGTAGCTTGACACAGTGCTCGTTAATGCTGTAGCTTGACACAGTGCTCGTTAATGCTGTAGATTGACACGGTGCTCGTTAATGCTGTAGATTGACACGTGCGCGTTACATGCTCGTTAGCTTAGCTTGACACAGTGCTCATTAATGCTCGTGCTAATGCTGTAGCTTGACACAGTGCTCGTTAATGCTGTAGCTTGACACAGTGCTCATTAATGCTGTAGCTTGACACGGTGCTCATTAATGCTGTAGCTTGACACGGTGCTCATTAATGCCGTAGCTTGACACAGTGCTCATTAATGCCGTAGCTTGACACAGTGCTCATTAATGCGTAGCTTGACACAGTGCTCATTAGCCGTAGTTTTGACACAGTGCTCATTAATGCCGTAGTTTGACACGGTGCTGCCGTAGTTTGACACAGTGCTCATTAATGCCGTTTGACACAGTGCTCATTAATGCCGTAGCTTGACACAGTGCTCGTTAATGCCGTAGTTTGACACAGTGCTCATTAATGCCGTAGTTTGACACAGTGCTCATTAATGCCGTGCTTGTAGCTTGACACAGTGCTCATTAATGCCGTAGTTTGACACAGTGCTCATTAATGCCGTAGCTTGACACAGTGCTCGTTAATGCCGTAGTTGACACAGTGCTCATTAATGCCGTAGCTTGACACAGTGCTCGTTAATGCTGTAGCTTGACACAGTGCTCATTAATGCCGTAGTTTGACACAGTGCTCATTAATGCCGTAGCTTGACACAGTGCTCGTTAATGCTGTAGCTTGACACAGTGCTCGTTAATGCTGTAGCTTGACACAGTGCTCATTAATGCTGTAGTTTGACACAGTGCTCATTAATGCCGTAGTTTGACACAGTGCTCATTAATGCCGTAGCTTGACACAGTGCTCGTTAATGCTGTAGCTTGACACAGTGCTCATTAATGCCGTAGATTGACACGGCGCTCGTTAATGCTGTAGTTTGACACAGTGCTCGTTAATGCCGTAGTTTGACACGGTGCTCATTAATGCCGTAGCTTGACACAGTGCTCGTTAATGCTGTAGCTTAACACAGTGCTCGTTAATGCTGTAGCTTGACACAGTGCTCATTAATGCCGTAGCTTGACACAGTGCTCGTTAATGCTGTAGCTTGACACAGTGCTCGTTAATGCTGTTGCTTGACACAGTGCTCATTAATGCTGTAGCTGACACGTTAATGCTGTAGCTTGACACGGTGCTCATTAATGCCGTAGCTTGACACAGTGCTCATTAATGCCGTAGCTTGACACAGTGCTCATTAATGCCGTAGCTTGACACAGTGCTCATTAATGCCGTAGTTTGACACAGTGCTCATTAATGCCGTAGTTTGACACGGTGCTCATTAATGCCGTAGTTTGAAACAGTGCTCATTAATGCCGTAGCTTGACACAGTGCTCGTTAATGCCGTAGCTTGACACAGTGCTCATTAATGCCGTAGTTTGACACAGTGCTCATTAATGCCGTAGCTTGACACAGTGCTCGTTAATGCTGTAGTTTGACACAGTGCTCATTAATGCCGTAGTTTGACACAGTGCTCATTAATGCCGTAGCTTGACACAGTGCTCGTTAATGCTGTAGCTTGACACAGTGCGTAGTTTGACACAGTGCTCATTAATGCCGTAGTTTGACACAGTGCTCATTAATGCTGTAGTTTGACACGGTGCTCATTAATGCCGTAGCTTGACACAGTGCTCGTTAATGCTGTAGCTTGACACAGTGCTCGTTAATGCTGTAGCTTGACACAGTGCTCATTAATGCTGTAGTTTGACACAGTGCTCATTAATGCCGTAGTTTGACACAGTGCTCATTAATGCCGTAGCTTGACACAGTGCTCGTTAATGCTGTAGCTTGACACAGTGCTCGTTAATGCCGTAGATTGACACAGTGCTCGTTAATGCTGTAGTTTGACACAGTGCTCGCTCGTTAATGCTGTAGCTTGACACGGTGCTCGTTAATGCTGTAGATTGACACGGAGCTCGTTAATGCTGTAGCTTGACACGGTGCTCGTTAATGCTGTAGCTTGACACAGTGCTCGTTAATGCTGTAGCTTGACACAGTGCTCGTTAATGCCGTAGCTTGACACAGTGCTCGTTAATGCTGTAGATTGACAGCTTGACACAGTGCTCGTTAATGCTCTAGTTTGACACAGTGCTCGTTAATGCCGTAGCTTGACACAGTGCTCGTTAATGCTCTAGTTTGACACAGTGCTCGGTAATGCTGTAGCTTGACACAGTGCTCGTTAATGCTGTAGTTTGACACAGTGCTCGTTAATGCTGTAGTTTGATACAGTGCTCATTAATGCCGTAGCTTGACATAGTGCTCGTTAATGCTCTAGTTTGACACAGTGCTCGTTAATGCCGTAGCTTGACACAGTGCTCGTTAATGCTGTAGCTTGACACAGTGCTCGTTAATGCTGTAGTTTGACACAGTGCTCTGTAGATTGACACAGTGCTCGTTAATGCTGTAGATTGACACAGTGCTCGTTAATGCTGTAGCTTGACACAGTGCTCGTTAATGCTGTAGTTTGACACAGTGCTCGTTAATGCTGTAGTTTGACACAGTGTGCTCGTTCGGTAATGCTGTAGATTGACACAGTGCTCGTTAATGCTGTAGACTGCTCATTGCTCGTTAATGCTGTAGACTGACAAGTTGCTCGTTAATGCCGTAGCTTGACACGTTGCTCGTTAATGCTGTGGGTTGGGTTAGGGTTAGGACACGTGGTTTATGTACACACGAGTGGAGCTGTTACTTGTTGCATGGCGCTCGTTAATGCTGTCTTGACTCATATGATTGACTGAAGTTGCTTTAATCGTATTGACTACTGCCAATACATATAAATGCATAATATAAATTAACAAATTTGCCAACCCTGAGTTCAGCATGAATATTTTGCTATGAGATGATCGTTCAGCGAGTGTAACAGTATTTGATCGATTATCTCAGATTACCAAGCATACTCAATGGACCTATTCTAATCATAGCATGTTGGAGCTGTTTTCAGTACTGAACACATACGGCTCCTGGGGGATAACAACGGATGGCGTGCTGAAAACATACAGTTCCCGGGGATAACAAAAGATTGCGCACTGAACACGTACAGTACCTGGGGATAACAAAGGATGGCGCACGGAACACGTACAGTACCTGGGGGATAACAAAGGATGGTGCACTGAGCACAGACAGTACCTGGGGGATAACAAAGGATGGCGCACTGAACACATGCAGTACCAGGGGAATAACAAAGGATGGCGCACTGAGCACATACAGTACCTGAGGATAACAAAGGATGGCACGCTGAGCACATACAGTACCTGGGGGGTAACAATGGATGGCGCACTGAACACGTACAGTACCTGGGGGATAACAAAGGATGGCTCGCTGAACACGTACAGTTCCTGGGGGATAACAAAGGATGGCGCACTGAACACATACAGTACGTGGGGGATAACAAAGGATGGCGCACTGAACACGTACAGTTCCTGGGGGATAACAAAGGATGGCGCACTGAACACATACAGTACCTGGGGGATAACAAAGGATGGCGCACTGAACACGTACAGTACCTGGGATATAACAAAGGATGGCTCGCTGAACACGTACAGTTCCTGGGGGATAACAAAGGATGGCGCACTGAACACATACAGTACCTGGGGGATAACAAAGGATGGCGCACTGAGCACATACATTACCTGGGGATAACAAAGGATGGCACGCTGAGCACATACAGTACCTGGGGGATAACAAAGGATGGCGCACTGAACACGTACAGTTCCTGGGGGATAACAAAGGATGGCGCACTGAACACATACAGTACCTGGGGGATAACAAAGGATGGCGCACTGAGCACATACAGTACCTGGGGATAACAAAGGATGGCGCGCTGAACACATACAGTACCTGGGGATAGCAAAGGATGGCGCACTGAGCACATACAGTACCTGGGGAATAACAAAGGATGATGCGCACTGAACACATACATGGTCGATGGGAAAGGATGTGTCCTTTTTTACAGTCATTATCATTAGCCTTAAAACATGCTTATTCATTGAAGAATGACATACGTCATGTTAGAGTAAAAGCGATAAATCGCCTCAGTATAGTGCAGCTCTACTATCTATCCTTACGACATATCTCTGATAAGCCGTGATCCACTTTATGAACCTTGCTGGCTTCAGCGTTGTTCTACAAACAGTCGTATGGTTACATATTATACCTTTTCATGCTATGCAGCATA
>CM067350.1:710924-985924 GCA_034190875.2 Urechis unicinctus
TATAATGAACTATACCACATCATTATCTCTACAGCTCTCTTGTAGCTTATAATGAACTATACCACATCATTATCTCTACATCTCTCTTGTGCCTTATAATGAACTATACCACATCATTATCTCTACATCTCTCTTGTACCTTATAATGAACTATACCACATCATTATCTCTACATCTCTCTTGTAGCTTATAATGAACCATACCACATAATTATCTCTACAGCTCTCTTGTACCTTATAATGAACTATACCACATCATTATCTTTACATCTCTCTTGTAGCTTATAATGAACTATGCCACATCATTATCTCTACATCTCTCTTTTACCTTATAATGAACTATACAACATCATTATCTCTACAGCTCTCTTGCACCTTATAATGAACTATACCACATCATTATCTCTACATCTCTCTTGTACCCTATAAGGGGCTGTACAACATCATTATCTCTACGACTCTCTTGTAGCTTATAAAGAGCTGTGCAACATCATTATCTCTACGGCACTCATGTGCTTTCAGACAACATTTGTCTGTCACTCATACATTGTCTTTTTAGCTATCGCAAGATATGTTGCGTCCTGGAAATGAAGTGAATTAATATTTGAAACATGGCAAATCGGGATCAGATTTTCCTTCAAAAGTCGCCCCATAAGACTCTCTGTGTCAAAACAAATAAATCTTGGCAAATGGCCGCGGTACTCAATTACAACATCCTATTACACTTCCATTTGACAGCGTTCAATCCTATCTATGTCTAAGCCGCATCACGTTCAGCGAACTCTACATGGCATACAAATACCGAAGCCAACGACAGTGATTTATCCAATGATTATACGAACCCATCAGCTCGCTTGGCATTTGACGAAATGTCCATCAGAATCAATTGCTTTGTAATTTGACGAACCTCTCTCGTCAATTTGTCTATTCATAAAGTTGGGATATTACAAGTCAAGTCGCAACGCCATTGATATTTGGGCCACGATTCAATGTCAATTTTGTTGTTTGATGTGAAAATAATTCGGTGAATATTTATTATAATGGCTTAAGTGAGTTACGTTCGCAGGGAATCATCCAACAGTTAGCAAATCTCCCCACAACCACTTTGGTACTGGGTCGTATCTGATATCTATATAGATGGGCAGTATTTCTCGTCACAAAACATTAACCAGTTAGGAGAGGCCGCTTCGCGGAGATGATATGTAAGACTGCATAATAGACTGCATCGCAGAGATGATATGTTAGGCTGCTTAAAAGGCTGCATCGCGGAGATGATATGTAAGGCTTCATGAGGCTGCATCGCGGAAATGTTATGTAGCCATGTATCACAGTGAGAGCTGGATACTGCAATGAGAGTCGGATACTCAGTGACTAACTGCCTCCTATGATGCCATTGATTGTACTCAGTGACTCACTGCCTCCTATGATGCCATTGATTGTACTCAGTGACTCACTGCCTCCTATGATGCCACTGATTACTCAGAGACTCACTGCCTACTATGATGCCACTGATTACTCAGACTCACTGCCTACTATGATGCCACTGATTACTCAGTGACTCACTGCCTCCTATGATGCCATTGATTGTACTCAGTGACTCACTGCCTACTATGATGCCACTGATTACTCCGACTCACTGCCTACTATGATGCCACTGATTACTCAGTGACTCACTGCCTCCTATGATGCCATTGATTGTACTCAGTGACTCACTGCCTACTATGATGCAACTGATTACTCAGTGACTCACTGCCTCCTATGACGCCACTGATTACTCGGTTATTCACTGCCTACTATGATGCCACTAATTACTTAGTGACTTACTGCCTCCTATGACGCCACTGAATACTCAGAGACTCACTGCCTACTATGATGCCACTGATTACTCAGAGACTAACTGCCTACTATGATGCCACTGATTGTACTCAGTGACTCACTGCTTCCTATGATGCAACTGATTGTACTCGGCGACTCAAGCTTCTATGATTATGTCATTACAATTGCACATCGCTTCATCAGTACTAAATAGCCTCATCATGTTCTGCTCCATTCGTCGCTGTATATCCTACTAGTGTTAGCTATATGTGACGACAGGACATGACATAGGCTGTGACGCTTCGACAGGACATGACTTAGGCTCTGAAGCTACGACAGGACGTGACACAGGCTGTGACGCTTCAACAGGACGTGACATTCAAGTGAGCTGTTTACTAGCAAGAGTGGATTAGGCTTTGAGTATCCCGCTAACGCGTGCTGACGTAGTGTCCCACTAACGCGTGCTGACGTAGTGTCCCACTAACGCGTTCTGGTATAGTGCCCAACTAACGCGTGCTGACGTAGTGTCCCACTAACGCGTTCTGGTATAGTGTCCAACTAACGCGTGCTGACGTAGTGTCCCACTAACGCGTTCTAGTATAGTGTCCAACTAACGCGTGCTGGCTTAGAACGAGCGCCTCGTAGGGCTATAGATTACATCACATCTATGTTATATTGCATTGGTGATAGTAAAACCAAAATGTGGCACGTGTATAAACTCTCCATCAAATGAAGAGCTAGATGCCTCATTTCATGCGTTCTACATGGCGATCGGTTGTACGGCGGCATTAACAGCGGCCACACATTTACAACATGCAGCGTCTGTCAACTTTTACAATGCCTTATTAACGAAAGCATTATTTCAATCCCGCTTTAATGCTGGCTCGTTCTTGCACCCTTACTTACTCAGTACCATCGTCCAGTCAGCCAGTACTTAACTTACTCAGTACCATCGTCCAGTCAGCCAGTACTTAACTTACTCAGTACTACCGTCCAGTCAGCCAGTACTTAACTTACTCAGTACCATCGTCCAGTCAGCCAGTACTTAACTTACTCAGTACCATCGTCCAGTCAGCCAGTACTTAACTTACTCAGTACCATCGTCCAGTCAGCCAGTACTTAACTTACTCAGTACCATCGTCCAGTCAGCCAGTACTTAACTTACTCAGTACTACCGTCCAGTCGGTCAGCATACTTACCTTACCATCGTACAGTCAGCCAGTACTTATTTTGGCTTGCCTCAGGTCGCCAGTACTTTTACTCAGTTGTCCTCGGCCGTACTTAACTTACTCAGTACTACCGTCCAGTCAGCCAGTACTTAACTTACTCAGTACTACCGTCCAGTCGGTCAGCATATTTACCTTTACTTACAAGACGGATCTATTTTGGCTTGCCTCAGGACGATGTTTTGTTTGCCTCTGCTCGTTGCACACGGGTCGTGGGTATTATTGAGACGCTACTCAGTGGCCTGACAGCCGCCACTCACCTTGCCTCGGCCTGCTTTTAGGCCAGTTAGCACACTTAACAGTCTTTTGTTGGTTTGCACAATAGTATATAACCCACCCCCCCCCTCCCCACCCCCCCACATACACAAAAATACACACATACATACACGCACATGCACACGTATACACACACATACACACACGCATACGCACACACATACACACACATATATAAGCACACTTCCAAACACACACACACACACACACACACACACACACACACACACACACACACACACACACACACACACTCCTCCCCACATAAATCCCGGCACCTTCTGAATTGTCCCATGATCATTGCCTTGTCTATTCTCCCACGTGATCACTAGGATTATTGCCTTGTCTATTCTCCCACGTGATCTCTAGGATCATTGCCTTGTCTATTCTCCCACGTGATCCCTGGGATCATTGCCTTGTCTATTCTACCACGTGTTCTCTTGGATCATCGCCTCGTCTATTCCCCCACGTGATCCCTGGGATCATTGCCTTGTCTATTCTCCCACGTGTTCTCTAGGATCATCGCCTCGTCTATTCCCCCACGTGATCCCTGGGATCATTGCCTTGTCTATTCTCCCACGTGATCCCTGGGATCATTGCCTTGTCTATTCTCCCACGTGATCGTGTATCGGCGCAATCCAGCATCCTCCTAGGTTCAGAGTTCATAGCAAAATGTTATAACCTCATTTAAGACAGCGAGTATATAGTCCTTAAGGCTCTTTGGTTGACCATCGCAGGAGTTGACCTGCTCAGCTTGGTAGTCCACATGAATTCGCTGAGTGGCACCATGAGTTGGTGATGTTTATGTACATCTCGGGGAGGTTAATGTAATTTCTTCAAAGACACCCACTCATTGGCTCAAAGACACCCACTCATTGCTTCAAAGACACCCACTCATTGCTTCAAAGACACCCACTCATTGAATCAAAGACACCCACTCATTGACTCAAAGACACCCACTCATTGCTTCAAAGACACCCACTCATTGCTTCAAAGACACCCACTCATTGCTTCAAAGACACTCACTCATTACTTCATTTGTAGTTTAACCAGATGATGTCACATGCTATGCTGCCAGACTGTTGTGAGTTATAGATTTTCGTAGTAATTCCGCAAGAATCTTAGCAATTTCGCTGCATTATGTGAATCTGTTACGGAGTATGCGACATATGGCCAGTTAGTTTGTAAGGGTCACTTTGAACAAAACTACACACGAAAAACAAACTAACATTATGCCGGATACAAACATTTCTTTCTCATTTCGTTGTGGTGTATGACGTAAGAGAAAACACTGCTCCGATCACTTGCACAGAGAGATGACGAGCTTATTGCAGTCGCTTGTCTTTAGTATACCCGTGTAATTCAATCAACCGTCAAGCGGACAAAACCTGTGTTGCCTGGATGTGAATTGTTGAGCCCAGTGACGACGTAATGATGTCATGACAACAATTGTCTCGGTAATCAATCATCGTCAAATGTGATGATGAATAAGCCCCTCATTCTGGCTGAGAATGGCTCACAAGCCGCTGAATCCAACGGAACCACGTGTAACTGAGCCTTGTCATACAGAGAAGTGGTGACAGCTATCACTGGTTCACGTTTTAGAAATGTCTGTGCTAATACGCTATGAAATGAGCGGGTCAAATGAAGACGGAATAGTGCTTAATGCTATTGAGCGGGTCAAATGAAGACAGTATAGTGCATAATGCTATTGAACAGAGCGCCGCTGGAGAGACGCATACTACTCAAATCGTTGATAAGTCCCTTGTTGGCGGAAGAGGGAGGGTTGCCATGGTTATGTGTCTAATTTACTGAAGCGCAGATTGGATTTTAATATTTTATAGGCATAGCTGATGTAGCGTCTGCCAGCCATGCCTCGGTGCTTCCACGTTCTGTGCTATTTTGTTTTGCGAAGTGTGATAACTGTATGATTGATTTGATCTTTTGCTGAGGCTAGATGAACTCCTAAGAACACATACTCACGGTGGCACTACAAGTTCTCTTACGTCAATTAATTATATACACGTGCATGATTTCCATGAATGAATTCAATGACATATCTTGGTCATGACCTAATCGTAGATATGTAGCAGGGTACACTTGCTCATGTCACAGATGTGCTATTACGTCCTAGGAATCCTCTTTCCATCGGATTACTAGTCTCAGATAGTGATATGGATTCATTAATCAAGCACTTAGTGACCTCACCCACCATCTTGTCTGACATATCTAAGTGACCTCACCCGCCATCTTGTCTGACATCTCTAAGTGACCTCACCCGCCATCTTGTCTGACATATCTAAGTGACCTCACCCGCCATCTTGTCTGATATATCTAAGTGACCTTACACGCCATCTTGTCTGACATCGCTAAATAACCAGTCTCCATTTTACATCACGCCAACCGTTAAGAGCCAGAGTGATCATTTGTAGAGCGCCAGTTAATGTTTTCATTACCTGTTATCTAGTCAGCGCGCTGATTCTATGATGAGCACTGCTTGATATCCATGACTCGGCCTCGTCACGTGAACCTTTCTATGATGAGCACTGCTTGATATCCATGCCTCGGCCTCGTCACGTGAACCTTTCTATGATGAGCACTGCTTGATATCCATTCCTCGGCCTCATGACGTCAACCTTGTTTCTGGCCACTGACATTGTCAGCGTGAACGCCCTTCCATCTGTCGTGCTTATCATGATGCCATTTTGGTCTCCCGTCTGCTGTACACAGCGCACTAGTGACAGCCAGAGATGCTCTTACAATTTACTGCAGCAATTTCATTAACTGATGATCACCAGTGCTCTGCCGTTTCTAGCATAGGAATATTCACTGAGGCGAAAACATTCCCTCTGCGTAATAAACGACATTGTGACTAGCGTGCAACATCAGCCGAGCTAGTCAAGACGGCTTGTTTTAGCAGGTTGTACTACAGTTTTGAAGACACATAAAATGATAAATGGTCCAAAATTCCTACTTAAGTTGAATTCAGAAGGAATGTATGTTTATTGTCATATATGTCTATATACATACATACAACTATATATATGGATATATATATATATATATATATATATATATATATATATATATATATATATATATATATATATATATATATATATATATATATATATATATATATATATATATATATATATATATATATATATATATATATATATATATATATATATATATATACTCACACTCATTGCGCTCCATATTGATGTGCGTCGATATCAGACAGGTCAGCAGGCAGATGGAAATAAATTCACAAATATGGATCAGATATACTAAGCAACGATATTGAAAACATTGAATAAATCATACATTTCCAATATGGAGTTTATAATGTGATGAATAGACACCAATCGCTAAAAGGTAAGCTTACGTTAGATGCGTGCCTAATAGCGAACGACTGCATGGCGGCACTGACATAATAAGGGCGTGACATCGATTGTCTCACTTGTCACTCAGAATAATGAGGGTGTCACAGCGATTGTCCCTCTTGTCACTCAGCATAATAAGGGCGTGTCAGCGATTGTACCACTTGTCACTCAGCATAATGAGGGAGTCACAGCGATTGTTCCTCTTGTCACTCAGCATAATGAGGGCGTCACAGCGTTTGTCCCTCTTGTCACTCAGCATAGTAAGGGCGTCACAGCGATTGTACCACATGTCACACAGCATAATGAGGGCGTCACAGCGATTGTCCCTCTTGTCACTCAGCATAATGAGGACGTCACAGCGATTGTCCCTCTTGTCACTCAACATTTAACGCAGTGCTGGAAGTCATGAGCTGAATGACACTTCCAGGGCCATGCACCATCTTACGAAACCACCCGTTACTTCCATCTACCATACGGTTAATACACACGCATTCAATAAAAAAATACAGTCTCAAAATGATGGCATAATACTATAGCAGACAACCAATGGTGGACAAATGCTTTTCCATGCCTTGATTGTTAATGCCCGTGTAATATGACCTGCCTGTCAGCCATGTCTGAGGGCTCTCCACACGATCTCTGCTCATTTGTTCTTTGTAATGATGTGTGAATTATTCATGCCCTGAAAACTGTAAGATTGATGTGATCAATTACTACTGACGCTTTGCGTGAGGGCAGCAATATACATGCTTCCAAAAGCAGCTTTTTTGTATCACAGCGAGGGCAGCAATATGACATGCTTCCAAAAGCAGCCTTTCTTTGTATCACAGCGAGGGCGCAATATGACATGTTCCAAAAGCAGCCCTTTGTATCAAAGCAGCCTTTCCAAAAGCAGCCTTTTTTTTGTATCACAGCGAGGGCAGCAATATGACATGCTTCCAAAAGCAGCCTTTCTTTGTATCACAGCGAGGGCAGCAATATGACATGTTTCCAAAAGCAGCCTTTCTTTGTATCACAGCGAGGGCAGCAATATGACATGCTTCCAAAAGCAGCCTTTCTTTGTATCACAGCGAGGGCAGCAATATGACATGCTTCCAAAAGCAGCCTTTCTTTGTATCACAGCGAGGGCAGCAATATGACATGCTTCCAAAAGCAGCCTTTCTTTGTATCACAGCGAGGGCAGCAATAATATGACATGCTTTGTTCCAAAAGCAGCCTTTCTTTGTATCACAGCGAGGGCAGCAATATCCCAAAAGACATGCTTCAATAAAGCTTCCAAAAGCAGCCTTTCTTTGTATCACAGCGAGGGCAGCAATATGACATGCTTCCAAAAGCAAGCCTTTCTTTGTATCACAGCGAGGGCAGCAATATGACATGCTTTCTTTTTGTATCACAGCGAGGGCAGCAATATGACATGCTTCCAAAAGCAGGGCAGCTTGCTTCCAAAAGCAGCCTTTTTTGTATCACAGCGAGGGCAGCAATATGACATGCTTCCAAAAGCAGCCTTTCTTTGTATCACAGCGAGGGCAGCAATATGACATGCTTCCAAAAGCAGCCTTCTTTGTATCACAGCGAGGGCAGCAATATGACATGCTTCCAAAAGCAGCCTTTCTTTGTATCACAGCGAGGGCAATAACATGTTCCAAAAAGCAGCCTGTTTTTGTATCACAGCGAGGGCAGCAATATGACATGCTTCCAAAAGCAGCCTTTCTTGTATCACAGCGAGGGCAGCAATATGACATGCTTCCAAAAGCAGCCTTTTTTTGTATCACAGCGAGGGCAGCAATATGACATGCTTCCAAAAGCAGCCTTTTTTTGTATCACAGCGAGGGCAGCAATATGACATGTATTCCAAAAGCTTCCAAAAGCAGCCTTTTTTGTATCACACAGCGAGGGCAAAAGCAATATGAGGGCACATGCTTCCAAAAGCAGCCTTTCTTTGTATCACAGCGAGGGCAGCAATATGACATGCTTCCAAAAGCAGCCTTTCTTTGTATCACAGCGAGGGCAGCAATATGACATGCTTCCAAAAGCAGCCTTTCTTTTTGTATCACAGCGAGGGCAGCAATATGACATGCTTCCAAAAGCAGCCTTTTTTTGTATCACAGCGAGGGCAGCAATATGACATGCTTCCAAAAGCAGCCTTTCTTTGTATCACAGCGAGGGCAGCAATATGACATGCTTCCAAAAGCAGCCTTTCTTTGTATCACAGCGAGGGCAGCAATATGACATGCTTCCAAAAGCAGCCTGTTTTTGTATCACAGCGAGGACAGCAATATGACATGTTCCCAAAGCAGCCTTTGTTACCGTATTGCAATATTGCAAATCACAATGTGATCATCAAGTTCGATATAATCTCATCATGGTGATCCAAATTACTAAGTCATCTTTGTTATCATGAGCTCACTCATTGACAGCCATTGACACTCATTAACTAGACATCGGAAGGGCCGACATCTCGCCACACTGTAACCGTCAACATTCGTCCACTACAGAAGTCGTCACCTGGCAGTATATGTGCACCAGATATACACGCAGTTAACAGTGGGGTACAGCGGCATTCGATCTTAAGAGCACGAATTAAGCTTGTCGTTGTGTCTATTTTGCATTACGATCGTCGAATTTTGTTGAAAGAGGCAGAGATCCATGATTACACGTCTCCCCATCATGTCAGCGGCAGAGATCCATGATTACACGTCTCCCCATCATGTCAGTGGCAGAGATCCATGATTACACATCTCCCCATCATGTCAGTGGCAGAGATCCATGATTACACATCTCCCCATCATGTCATTGGCTAGGTGAATCATCTAGAAAGATGAAACACGAGTTGTGGTACACATAACCATACATGGATATTGGAGAGTCATGACTGCGCTATGTTGGCAGCCTATGGTAGCTCCTTCGACTGCTCAATAGTGAAACTATTGTCTAGGACCAAGCGGAGCTGGCTTCTTGGGGTTTTTTTTCTCCCTCTCTTTCTTTCTTTCTCTCTCTCTCTCTCACTCTTTCCCCCTCCCTCCCTCCCTCACTCCCTCCCTCTCTCCCTCCTTCCTTCCCTCCCTCTCTGGAGATGGATTGCACGTGATTCCATGAATACCGTCGAGTTCTTCGACATCTGAAGAACCCGACGCCTCTTTTGATTTGCCAATTGCACGAGAGAACATAAGCCAATTCTCCGTAACAATTAATTCTCCTTGATTACCACAAATTGACCGTGAAGCTTTATTATTCAAACCAGAATCACATTGACAGCCATTTATTTGACGGGTCACCTTGACAGCCATTCATCAGCAGTTTCAAGTTTTAATATTTGTCGTGTACATACATATATATATATATATATATATAGATATATATATATATATATATATAGATATATATATATATATATATATATATATATATATATATATATATATATATATATATATATATATATATATATATATATATATATATATATATATATATATATATATATATATATATATATATATATATATATATATATCTATATATATATATCTATATATATATATCTCGTGTCTATCTCTCTACTCTCTCTCTCTCTCTCTCTCTCTCTCTCTCTCTCTCCGATCTCTATCTCTCTCTCTCTCTCCTCTCATATCTCTCTCTTAATCTCTCTCTCTCTCTCTATATCTCTAATCTACTCTCTCTCTCTCTCTCGCCATCTCTCTCTTCTATCTCTCTCTAAAGCTCTCTCTCTTCATCTCTCTACACTAAAAGGCACGATCTCCTCTCTCTCTCCTCCATCTCTCTTTATGGATCTCTACTACCGATCGATTATCATCACCTCCTAGGCACGCTGCTAGTTTTCATCACCAGCCCTACTTCCGCCATAGCTCGTTAATGTTACTCTTAACTCAATCATCCAGCCACTCCGCCATAACTGCTTGTTAATCACCGCAAGCCCTACTCCGCCATAGCTGCTTGTTAATCATCACCAGCTCTGCTCCGCCATAACTGCTGGTTAATCATCACCAGCCCTACTCCGCCATAGCTGCTTGTTAATCACCGACAGCCCTACTTGACCATAGCAGCCTGTTAATCATCACCAGCCCTACTCCGCCATAACTGCTAGTTAATCATCACCTGCTCTACTCCACCATAGCTGCTAGTTAATCATCACCAGCCCTACTCCGCCATAGCTGCTTGTTAATCATCACCAGCCCTACTCCGCCATAACTGCTTGTTAATCATCACCAGCGCTACTCCACCATAGCTGCTAGTTAATCATCACCAGCGCTACTCAACCAAAGCTGCTAGTTAATCATCACCAGCTCTGCTCCGCCATAACTGCTTGTTAATCATCACCAGCCCAACTCCGCCATAGCTGTTTGTTAATCACCGACAGCCCTACTCCACCATAGCTGCTTGTTAATCATCACCAGCCCTACTCCGCCATAACTGCTAGTTAATCATCACCAGCGCTACTCCGCCATAGCTGCTGGTTAATCACCGACAGCGCTACTCCACCATAGCTGCTAGTTAATCATCACCAGCCCAACTCCGCCATAGCTGCTTGTTAATCATCACCAGCGCTACTCCACCACTACTACTCCGCCATAGCTGCTTGTTAATCATCACCAGCGCTACTCCACTATCTGCTAGTTAATCATCACCAGCGCTACTCCACCATAGCTGCTTGTTAATCATAACCAGCGCTACTCAACCATAACTGCTTGCTAATCATCGCCAGCCCTACTCCGCCATAGCTGCTTGTTAATCATCACCAGATCTACTCCGCCATAACTGCTTGCTAATCACCGACAGCCCAACTCCGCCATCGCTGCGTGTTAATCATCGCCAGCCCTTCATCATCCTTTAAAAATTCTCTGTGATTTATATTCTGCAGAATGGGTTAGCTTGGGCAAGAAGAGAGCGAATGAATATCGCGTACAAAACGTCCCAGCATTGGTTACAAGCTTGATGATGATGCCGTCTGGATAGAAACCTTGTTACGGGATATCACGATGACATGCTACTTGTTTCGTCGATGACATCTGAAATATGTGTTTGTTTAAACTGACAGAACATTCAGCAGTGCGTAATTAGTCCAAGTCACAATGATGACGGTGTAATTCAATCCACTAATATGCCCATAATCATGACGGTGTAATTCAAGACACTAATATGCTCGTAATCATGACGTGTTCGTCTTGGCTGGCAACTTGGAATAGAACCTTAGAGGCAATCAAACACAATATTACCTGGTGATGCTTTCTGTGGTCGGTATATTGTACATGCACTATTGTTGGCGCTAACTCTGGCTCGCCCAGGATAGAGTCTAGTTCTAGCTCGGCCAGGGTAGACCCTTTACCTGTCATGCGATGAGAAGGTAACGTACTAAATTGACTACATTACCAGATGCACATCAGGTCTTACTGAAGTGGTCAATTATATATTATACGTCCGATGTCAGCAGTGGACAGAAGAATCATGTTAGAAGCAGCATAATTTGCATAAACTAAGTTACCCCATGGTCCAATTCTTGAACACGCGCTTGTTAATGTTATTTCTAAGGAATACGTCGCGTGTTAGATGAGATGGAGTTAGGAAGACGAGCGATCCATGTACGCACATGACTTGCATATTAACAGCCTCGTTTTACTCTATCACACGACATTGATAACACATTATTCACGTGCTGCAGCCGGCTGTATTGATAATGTCAGCACATCAACGCTCGCTCTCTTTTTTGTTTTTTTATATCCCTCCTAGATTTAGGTAGGATGAAATGTCACAATGCCTTCATGGAAATTCCCCATTGAGTAAAAACATACATAATTTCCTCATAACATATTACACGCGCTCGTGGTGCTCAATCCGCCAGGTAGTGCCGTTAGTTCACTTAGGGGCAAGCATGCAACGAACGTATCTGCTCAATACGGCGACTGATGCCAGCTCTCAATATCCAACCAATATGAGCGACATATATCATTATCCAACCAATATGGACGACCCCCTATCAATATCCAACCAATATGGACGACCCCCTATCATTATCCAACCAATATGGACGACCCCCTATCATTATCCAACCAATATGGACGACCCCCTATTATTATCCAACCAATATGGACGACCCCCTATCATTATCCAATCGGTACGAGACACCCACGCTGAGCACACACATGTCATGAGGCACCCACGCTGAGCACACATATGTCATGAGGCACCCGCACTGAGCACACATATGTCATGAGGCACCGGCGCTGAGCACACATATGTCATGAGGCACCCGCGCTGAGCACACACATTTCATCGCTGTCATAATACAGCTATTGGCTTGATAATGCTGATAGGGAATTTATATGCACTATAAAAGATCCTCATCTGGATGTGTCTTCACAAATTCTGTGCTTTAATGAGAAACCAACAAACGCCAACAGCTCGTTGTTGCTCAGATATCGATCAGACGAAATAACATCTCAACACCTGAAATGAAGCTAGTTAGCGAAACTATCGCCAGGATTTATACCATGGATATTGCTTATGATTGTTGTATACAACAGCCTACGTCATGTTGTATACAAGACATTTCCGAGGCAGCACGTTGTAAATGCAAAAAGTGACGAGCACGTTGTATACAATACAAGACGTGGCGAGCACGTTGTATCAAGAGGCGATGACAAGAATGGCGTTGTATAATTCACGAGCACCAAGGCGCTCATGGCACTCAAAGGAAAGCACATTATTCGCCAAATATAAGCGAGACGTGGCGTGCACGTTTTTGACGAGCACGTTGTATACAACAGACAGGAAGTGACGAGCACGTTGTATACAACAGACAAGACTGACTAAGAGCACGATACTAATGGCAGCTCATCTTAAGCAGGACCATTCTGGTGACATCAGATGGCGGCCCATCTTATGCAGAACCATTCTGGTGACATCAGATGGCGGCTCATCTTACGCAGGACCATTCTGGTGACATCAGATGGCGGCTCATCTTACGCAGGACCATTCTGGTGACATCAGATGGCGGCATTACGCTTACCGCTGGTGACGGCATCATCTGGGACATTCTGGTGACATAGATGGCGGCCCATCTTATGCAGGACCATTCTGGTGACATCAGATGGCGGCTCATCTTACGCAGGACCATTCTGGTGACATCAGATGGCGGCCCATCTTACGCAGGACCATTCTGGTGACATCAGATGGCGGCTCATCTTACGCAGGACCATTCTGGTGACATTAGATGGCGGCCCATCCATCATTTGGTGCAGGATCCACGCAGGACCATTCTGGTGACATCAGATGGCGGCTCATCTTACGCAGGACCATTCTGGTGACATCGGATGGCGACCCATCTTATGCAGGACCATTCTGGTGACATCAGATGGCGGCCCATCTTATGCAGGACTATTCATGTTGCTCTCCCTGTGCTCATACAAAGGCAATTCAAGTAAATGTCCACAATGAATAATTCATAATGCGATTTAATCAGGGACTGCATGCTTTTTAATACCTGGTCATTCAGTACATACGTCTGCGTTAGAACCCATGTGACGCTGGCTGGGACAGCTGTTGAGGCTATCATTACGTTGCGCTGATGAAATTGTCCATTCTCATGGCAATCCTAGTTCGAACTATGGAGATATAGTTTGTCAAATACAGCGCCCACTTTACGGACCAGGTTCTATATAGCGCCCACTATACGCACCAGGTTCTATATAGAGCCCACAATACGGACCAGGTTCTATATAGCGCCCACTTTACGGATCAAGTTCTACATAGCGCCCACTTAACGGACCAGGTTCTATATAGGGCCCACTTTACGGACCAGGTTCTATATAGCGTCCACTATACGGACCAGGTTCTATATAGCGCCCACTATTCGGACCAGGTTCTATATAGCGCCGACTTTACGGACCAGGTTCTATATGGCGCCCACTTTACGGACCAGGTTCTATATAGCGCCCACTATACGGACCAGGTTCTATCTATGCAATGATATATACCATTGTATGTACTTATGTTTAATATAGAACAAATCGTTTATATCCCATTGCCAATCAATGATCTTTAATGTACACATATAAGCGCCTCAGACTAACCCTCAACATGAGCGCCTCAGACTAACCCTCATCATGAGCGCCTCAGACTAACCCTCAACATGAGCGCCTCAGACTAACTTCTCGTTCCATTTATATTAAAATGAAACCAAGCATCGTCACGAGATGAAAAAAATAGGATTGAACATAAGCTCGTGGCATATACCTTACAATTAGTGAGTTTGTAAGTAAATAAATGTCAGTGTACAACATATATCTGACAGCGAACGAGGATGTTTAAGGTGATTGCAAGCGATGGAAAACGCGCGACTTGTGTGACTGCTTGTGCAGCAGGCCAGTGATCATGTCGCTTTGCTAATCAATAACTTCCTTGGCGTCGTAAGGTCATAGAGTTCATTCATAGGCAAGGTATGCAATCAACCAAGCAGTCACTTTGTCTCTTGAGTGTTTATAAGAGCTCGTGGTGCAATACAAACAAGATGTGCCAACAGTTTAATCAAATATCATTATATTTGTATTTCACTTGAATAGCTGCTGGGAAAGGTGAAGCATGAATCCAAGAAAGATAAATCATACATTAAGAGTTGCATTTAAAGAATGAATTGTCGAGGTACGCCTGAATGCCATGTAACATGTGTGGTGTCCACACTCAAACCAACACCAATGAAGATTATTGTGCAATGAAACGGTGGCTTTCAGTTCGTAATATTTAGACAAAGCCTCGGTCCTGAGGTGGTGTTTAAACATGCCACATGAGCAAACAGCATTCTCGATGCTTGGTTGCCACTGAGAAGACAGCATTCTTGTTGCTTGGTTGCCACTGAATAGACAGCATTCTTGTTGCGTGGTTGCCACTGAAAAGACAGCATTGTTGTTGCTTGGTTGCCACTGAATAGACAGCCTTATCGTTGCTTGGTTGGCACTGAGTAGATAGCATTCTTGTTGCTTTGTTGCCACTGAATAGACAGCATTCTTGTTGCTTGGTTGGCACTGAGTAGACAGCATTCTTGTTGCTTGGTTGCCACTGAATAGACAGCATTCTTGTTGCTTGGTTGCCACTGAGTAGACAGCATTCTTGTTGCTTGGTTGCCACTGAATAGACAGCATGCTCGTTGCTTGGTTGCCACTGAGCAGACAGAATTCTTGTTGCTTTGTTGCCACTGAATAGACAGCATTCCTGTTGCTTGGTGTTGCCACTGAATAGACAGCATTCTTGTTGCTTGGTTGCCACTGAATAGACAGCATTCTTGTTGCTTGGTTGCCACTGAAAAGACAGCATTCTTGTTGCTTGGTTGCCACTGAATAGACAGCATTCTTGTCGCTTAGTTGCCACTGGGTAGACAGCATTCTTGTTGCTTTGTTGCCACTGAATAAACAGCATTCTTGTTGCTTGGTTGCCACTGAATAGACAGCATTCCTGTTGCTTGGTGGCCACTGAATAAACAGCATTCTTGTTGCTTGGTTGCCACTGAAAAGACAGCATTCTTGTTGCTTGGTTGCCACTGAATAGACAGCATTCTTGCCGCTTAGTTGCCACTGAGTAGACAGCATTCTTGTTGCTTGGTTGCCACTGAATAAACAGCATTCTTGTTGCTTGGTTGCTACTTAATAGACAGCATTCTTTTTGCTTGGTTGCCACTGAATAGACAGCATTTACTTTGCTGGATTGGCACTCATTACCGTCTGTAGGAGAGACAAATTGTTAACAAAACTTGGTCTTTTCCCGCAGTAGCACAATAACTGCGCATCTGTGTCCTTTTAATATACTTATATACAACTCGCTATTGTTAACCTTCTTGGTATCTGATCCTCTCTATTGAGACCTCATCATCCTACTCCAACTCAGTTGATTATTACATGGCTCATGCTGCATTTGGTCGTTGAACACGATTGTAAACGTACTTCAAGGTACATCTTCAACTCAATGACCAGTATCATGATTCAACTCAATGGCCAGTATCATGCTTCAACTCAATGGCCAGTATCATGCTTCAACTCAATGGCCAGTATCATGCTTCAACTCATGGCCAGTATCATGCAGTATGCTTCAACTCAATGACCAGTATCATGCTTCAACTCAATGCCAGTATCATGCTTCAACTCAATAGCCAGTATCATGCTTCAACTCAATGCTTCAAACTCAATGGCCAGCCAGATGCTTCAACTCAATGGCCAGTATCATGCTTCAACTCAATGGCCAGTATCATGCTTCAACTCAATAGCCAGTATCATGCTTCAACTCAATGGCCAGTATCATGCTTCAACTCAATGCTATCATGCTTCAACTCAATGGCCAGTATCATGCTTCAACTCAATAGCCAGTATCATGCTTCAACTCAATGGCCAGTATCATGCTTCAACTCAATAGCCAGTATCATGCTTCAACTCAATGGCCAGTATCATGCTTCAACTCAATAGCCAGTATCATGCTTCAACTCAATGGCCAGTATCATGCTTCAACTCATGTATCATGCTTCAACTCAATGGCCAGTATCATGCTTCACTCAATGGCCAGTATCATGCTTCAACTCAATGGCCAGTATCATGCTTCAACTCAATGGCCAGTATCATGCTTCAACTCAATGCTTCCAGTATCAGTATCATGCTTCAACTGACCAGTATCATGCTTCAACTCAATGGCCAGTATCATGCTTCAACTCAATGGCCAGTATCATGCTTCAACTCAATGGCCAGTATCATGCTTCAACTCATGCAGTATCATGCTTCAACTCAATGGCCAGTATCATGCTTCAACTCAATGGCCAGTATCATGCTTCAACTCAATGGCCAGTATCATGCTTCAACTCAATGACCAGTATCATGCTTCAACTCAATGGCCAGTATCATGCTTCAACTCAATGGCCAGTATCATGCTTCAACTCAATGGCCAGTATCATGCTTCAACTCAATGGCCAGTATCATGCTTCAACTCAATGGCCAGTATCATGCTTCAACTCAATGGCCAGTATCATGCTTCAACTCAATGGCCAGTATCATGCTAACGCGCAATGCAAATAATCTCGATGACCTTTTATGATCGTGGTAGTGTATAAAGATCATGCTTAATTAGGCGCACCACAAGTGTCCATTGCACATATGGTTTGCCTCACACTTATCTGAGTGATCTCGACACCAAACTACGACCCATGATTCATGGCGGGATACTTAACATAGACGACAGCATCTTAATCCACTTTGTAGTAGTTGATGATCGAATGGACCGGGTCTAAATGGGGAGATGTGATTTTTCACCAGATTAGAGGATCTGCAAAGCCAAACTTTGTAAGTACGACTTGGATAGGAACCCTACTTTGAGTGATAGCATTATCACTCCTCTTTGCGTGACAGCACTACCCCTCCTCTTTGAATGATAGCATTATCTCTCCTCTTTGAATGACAGCATTACTTTTCCTCTTTGAATGACAGCATTACTCCTCCTTGAGTGACAACATTATTCCTCCTGTATGAGCGACAGCATTACCCCTCTTTGAGTAACAGCATTACCCATTCTCTTTGATTGACAGCATTACCTCTCCTCTATGAGTGACAGCATTACCTCTCCTCTATGAGTGACAGCATTACCTCTCCTCTATGAGTGACAGCATTACCTCTCCTCTATGAGTGACAGCATTACCCCTCTCTTGAGTGACAGCATTACCCCTCCTCCAGCATTCTCTTTGAGTGACAGCATTACCTCTCCTCTATGAGTGACAGCATTACCCCTCCTGAGTGACATTATTACAGCTCTCCTCTATGAGTGACAGCATTACCCCTCTTTGAGTAACAGCATTACCCATTCTCTTTGAGTGACAGCATTACCTCTCCTCTATGAGTGACAGCATTACCTCTCCTCTATGAGTGACAGCATTACCTCTCCTCTATGAGTGACAGCATTACCTCTTCTCTTTGAGTGACAGCATTACCTCTAGCATGAGTGACAGCATTCTCCTCTATGAGTGACAGCATTACCTCTCCTCTATGAGTGACAGCATTACCTCTCCTCTATGAGTGACAGCATTACCTCTCCTCTATCCTACCTCTCCTCTATGAGACAGCATTACCTCTCCTCTATGAGTGACAGCATTACCTCTCCTCTATGAGTGACAGCATTACCTCTCCTCTATGAGTGACAGCATTACCTCTCCTCTATGAGTGACAGCATTACCTCTCCTCTATGAGTGACAGCATTACCTCTCCTCTATGAGTGACAGCATTACCTCTCCTCTATGAGTGACAGCATTACCTCTCCTGTATGAGTGACAGCATTACCTCTCCTGTATGAGTGACAGCATTACCTTTCCTTTTTGAGTTACAGCATTGCCCCTTTTCTATGAGTGACAGCATTACCCCTCCTCTATGAGTGACAGCATTACTCCTTCTCTTTGAGTGACAACATTACCCCTCCTCTTTGATTGGCAGTCCTTTCCGCTCATTACGTTACATGTAACTAACGCCTCAGCAACTCTTACAAAGTTGTCATATGACAGGTGATTCACACGTCTTGGAGTTAAGAGATGAGAGGGCGTGGTGCGTCTATACAGAGATGGAATATGCGCTTAGAATGCGAACACGTACAAAGTAATAATGCAACATGCTTATTTGCAAACTAAGGTGAATTTACACTTGTTATAACTAGTTCAAACAAAGCTGAAATTCATCGTATTCTGCTTTAAGTGATCGGATGAAAGTGCTGATGGCAAATGCCGATTTGTTTCTTACCTCAGACGTGCTCAGATGGACGCCGAATTCTCCTAACTCGGTTTCTTTCGTTTGAAGTGTGCAAACATTAACCATGGCGAGATGAAGCCTTTACAACGATTCCACGCTAGTAATCAATCTCGTTTGTATCATCGAAAATTCGCAAATATATATGCAAGTCAGCAGAGGTGGATGTGCTCTCTCTAATTGAATCCTTTCATGCAGCCTCAGAACTGGCCCTCATCTCGTTAGTGCTCAAATAATAACCAGATCAATTGACGTCTATTTACTGTGAGCGAGGTCAGCAGGCCGTTATGACAGTATTGGACATGCTATCACCTGATCACTGTGATATGTAGGTGTTGCAGCTTTGACTATGATGGCCTAGATTATTGAATTGACTATGATCACGACCTTACTGGCTTCATATGCCCACGTACCAATTGGTTCTTAATAAAATTTGCAAATTTGTGTCCTCGAACACACTGCTTCTCATTCCTGTTCAATTAACATAATATGAATGATTATTCTTTGGAAAACCAGTAATTACGACATAAACTGAATTAGGAACAATGATAAAACTTGATCTCGCAATGAAGCCGTGTTTACATGTAAGGAAGCCGTGTTTACATGTAATGAAGCCGTGTTTACGTGTAATGAAGCGTGTTTACATGTGAGGAAGCCGTGTTTACATGTAAGGAAGCCATGTTTTCATGTAAGAAAATCGTTTTACATGTAAAGAAGCCGTGTCTCAATGTAAGGAAGCCGTGTTCACATGTAATGAAGTTGTGTTGACATGTAAGAAAGCCGTGTTGACATGTAAGAAATCCGTGTTTCCGTAGAAAGAAGACGTGTTTGCATGTAAGGAAACCGTGTTTACATGTAAGGAAGCCGTGTTCCCATATACGGAAGCTGTAGTTTACATGTAAGGAAGCCGTGTTCCCATATACGGAAGCCGTGTTTACATGTAAGGAAGCCGTGTTTACATGTAAGGAAGCCGTGTTTACTTTACATGTAAGGAAGCCGTGTTTCCCATATACGGAAGCCGTTTTGTAAGGAAGCATGTTTACATGTAAGGAAGCCGTGTTTACATGTAAGGAAGCCGTGTTTACTTGTAATGAAGCCGAGTTTACATGTAAGGAAGCCGTGTTCCCATATACGGACGCAGTATTTACATGAAAGGAAGCCGCGTTTACAGACGAATTGGGTTTCTTAGTATATTCAATTGTGGTTAATTTCATATCTATGTCATATCTGTTTTCTGTTTGCATCTCTATTGACAAACAATCCGCGCATCATCTACTGTACAGATAGAAGACTATATTTGTCTCAGTGCATTTTGAATTTGCTGTGTAACGGAGATGGCGCTAATGAACAGTTGATGAGGTAATCTTAACAAGCAGCATGGGAAATATAAGTAATTATGGTGGTCTTCTTTTGTACTGGCTTGTTATTCGCTATTTCGGTTGGCATAGTTGTAAAATGTACAGCTGTTCTTCAAATATTAAGGTCAGTGATATATCGCTGACACAGTGCATTGAGACTGTGAAGAATGGTGCTTTGTAATTTGCGTCCGTTCCAATGACAACCATGAATTATAAAGCACATCAGCAAAGTGGAATCAGCGAACATGTCAATCACTCTATCTATCCTGCTGAACATGTCAATCACTCTATCTACCCAGCTGAACATGTCAATCACTCTATCTATCCTGCTGAACATGTCAATCACTCTATCTACCCTGCTGAACATGTCAATCACTCTATCTACCCTGCTGAACATCTCAATCACTCTATCTACCCTGCTGAACATGTCAATCACTCTATCTACCCTGCTGAACATCTCAATCACTCTATCTACCCTGCTGAACATCTCAATCACTCTATCTTCTCTGCTGTTGTATTTGTAGTTATCAACACCTGATAACTATGAGACCCATATTACTTAAATCTCGCCCTTTCACTCCTACATCGATGTTCCGCATCATATGCACGGGTGCTACGAACGGATGACGGGTGCTATGAACGGATGACGGGTGCTATGAACGGATGACGGGTGCTATGAACGGATGACGGGTGCTATGAACGGATGACGGGTGCTATGAACGTTTGATCATAACATGAAAGCGTGCCTGTGTATTTTTGTTTGTGTTGGTGAATACATGGCAACAATATGCGCAAGCTGCTCTGATGGGATTAATTGTGGAATATTCTTGTTGCTGCTAAAGGCTTATTTCAGGCTTGATGTGTATTTCATACGATGCCCACAATTACTGGATTTCTTTTCGGACATCTATTGTGGTTCAGAGAGGTGTCATAGAAATTCCAAAATTGACATAACCAGCTAGCAAATACATACCCACAATGCATTACGCAAATACATACCCACAATGCATTACGCAAATACATACCCACAATGCATTACGCAAATACATACCCTGACAATTACGCATTGTCCAAGCGCTCCTTTGTTCTTGATTTTGTTTTATTATTAATGCAATTTTGTTGCGAGAGAAGTTAATAACACTTTCAGGAATTGAGGTGTATGCTTTCCCGCCGAATATATTACATATGAACGAGCTACAAAGTGGACTCAATCTTCCAGGTACCGATAGTGTAATGACGTCAGCAACCCCAAAACGGTTTGTGTCGCATATTGTTAGCAATAAGGTATTAACTTGTTGCCGTTTTCATGGTTATGGGGGACGTATTCACAAAGAGCTTATCATCGATCGAGTGTTGTCACTGGTTACATATAACACAACATGTGCTATATTTAACCACAGCACTGAGCGAACTAATAAGGAATTCATGGCGAACGCGGGACTAATGTCAAACTAATGCAGCAATGGTTCATCATTGGTTGCAATAGAATAAGATGCGTAATAGATGTTTTACCGGAAGGAAACGCCACGTATCTAAGACAGCAAGCCCTTTGATGTTCGTAATAGACACAAATTGGATGGTCCTTTTTGCGAACATGCGCTGTGCTGTTTTACACCTTATATTGTGGTGCTGTGCTGTTCCACACCTCAAATGGTTGTGTTATTTCTCACCTCACACTGTGCTGTTTTACACCTCATATGGTGCTATTTTACACCTCAAACTGTGCTGTTTTATACCTCATATGGTGCTGTTTTACACCTCACAATGTACTGTTTTATACCTCATATGGTGCTGTTTCTCACATAATACTGTGTTTGTTTACACCTCTTATGGCGCTAGAAAACAGCCATTTTTGAAGCGTTTTCACATTGCAAGTATTGATATCAGATAATACCACACGCAAAAGCATAGTCACTGTACACATGTTTTATTCCTGTAGAGTAAAGCCTCATGCGCCTAGTCGCATGAACCACTCGCCCCAAATACGATATGCACTGGATCAAACTTAACACAAATCCGTGTTCTTAAATTTCGATGTTTGTGCTTGTAAGCGACAGATCGGATGGCGCATTACCATTTCCACTATACTGATAGGATGGCTCATTACCATTACCACTATACTGATCGGATAGCTCACTACCATTACCACTATACTGATCGGATAGCTCACTACCATTACAAATATACTGATAGGATGGCTCATTACCATTACCACTATACTGATCGGATAGCTCACTACCATTAACACTATACTGATAGGATGGCTCATAACCATTACCACTATACTGACAGGATGGCTCATTACCATTACCACTATACTGCCAATTCTCAATACTATTACCACTATACTGACAGGATGGCTCATTACCATTACCACTACACTGCCAATTCTCAATACTATTACCACTATACTGACAGGATGGCTCATTACCATTACCACTATACTGCCAATTCTCAATACTATTACCACTATACTGACAGGATGCCTCATTAGCATTACCACTATACTGATAGGATGGCTCATTATCCTTACCACTACACTGCCAATTCTTAGTTGTAAACAACCCAAGTTGATGCCCAATATGCAACATACATTAGGCGATCCAACATTGAGCAAGTTATATGAAGTCGGGTTTTATATATATATATATATATATATAGATATATATATATATATATATATATATATAGATATAGAGAGATATATATATATAGAGAGATATATATATATATAGAGAGATATATAGATATATATATATATATATCTATCTCTATATCTCTATATCTATATATCTATATATATATATCTATATGGATCTCTCTATATATATCTCTCTCTATATATAGGATATATATATATCTCTCTCTATCTATAGAGAGATCTCTATATATATATCTCTAGATATCTATAGATACTCTAGATATATATATATATATATATATATAGATATCTATAGATATATATCTCTCTCTCTCTCTCTAGATCTCTATCTCTCTCTCTCTATATATATATATATATATATCTATCTCTATCTCTCTATCTATATATATCTCTATATATATATATCTATACATATAGATTAAGCCTCATTTAAGTATAAAATTTGCTTGTTAAGTGTGTTGTACACAGTGGAAATGTGGCATGCAAGCTGTTGCTTTTTAATCCACCAATGTATCCATCCACAAAAACCTGAATTGTCATCAAGGCTATTGGCTAGCAATGCGCCCGTCCACATGATGACATTGGGAAAATGTATCCTGTAAGCTGCTCTTACACAAACTGAACACAAATAACAAAATCAGCTTCCGTGGGAAGTGCAGTCCTTCCAGCTTTAAATCCACTAATGTAAATATCATGCTACAATTACATAACTTGGAAACACATTTGTCATATTACCTTCAATACATTAACACCACAGTTGTTGCTGTCTCTTTGACGGTGTGGATATCTTGAAGGAAATACTTCATGCTCCACACCAGTTCCATTAAGTCCAGCACGTATACGATGTGTGATATATTTCCCAATAATTGAGTCACAAATAATTTTTTAATGACTTATTATGAAGCAATGATGGAGGTAATTTCTCTCATACATATGTAAGGCTCCAATGGATGACGCATTAGGCAGACCAATGGATGACGCATTAGGCAGACCAATGGATGACGCATTAGGCAGACCAATGGATGACGCATTAGGTAGACCAATGGATGACGCATTAAGCAGACCAATGGATGAAGCATTAGGCAGACCAATGGATGACGCATTAGGCAGGCCAATGGATGACGCATTAGGCAGACCAATGGATGACGCATTAGGCAGACCAATGGATGACGCATTAGGCAGACCAATGGATGACGCATTAGGTAGACCAATGGATGACGCATTAAGCAGACCAATGGATGAAGCATTAGGCAGGCCAATGGATGACGCATTAGGCAGGCCAATGGATGACGCATTAGGCAGACCCATTTTAACATTCATTCAGCTGATATAGATATAAAAGTGTGGTGGAACACTACATGCCCTGTATGGTTATGATGTGCTTTTCATACAATGTAACAAGTATAACAAGAACAGCGAGTGTAAACATGTTCAAACAAGTAGGCCAGTTCTCAGATAGAATTACATTAACGTAAAACTACTCCAAACACATTTAGCCTCTAGCACGAAGTGGGTTAGTGGATCATATAAGCGGGCATGTTAGCATCCAGGGAAGGCATCGCTGGTCATGTGGAACGTGCCTTCAGTACAACAAGTCTGTACAAGCTGACCACTGGTCCTTAAGTACAACAAGTCTGTACAAGCTGACCACTGGTCCTTAAGTACAACAAGTCTGTACAAGCTGACCACTGGTACTTCAGTACAACACGTCTGTACAAGCTGACCACTGGTTCTTAAGTACAACAAGTCTGTATAAGCTGACCACTGGTACTTCAGTACAACACGTCTGTACAAGCTGACCACTGGTACTTCAGTACAACACGTCTGTACAAGCTGACCACTGGTGCTTAAGTACAACACGTCTGTACAAGCTGATCACTACCGCTTCAGTACAGTGATTTGAGGAGCAGAAGAGGGGGTCCTGACAGAAGGGGTCGTGACAGAAGGGGTCGTGACAGAAGGGGTCGTGACTGAACGGGTTGTGACAGAAGGGGTCGTGACTTAAGACGATGTACCAACTGGTGCGTAGTGATCGCTCTTCTTCTGTACGATCAGGTCTCTATGATTTATAAAGCGCTCTGTCATACCGAGCCGAGCGCAAACATGATGGATGCTCAAGTGGTGCTCTCCGCATGTTTTATGTAATGCGCCATGTTTGATGGACTACTACAACATGCAATTCATAACAAAACTGTAAACATGCTTTTATTTTGGCAATGCTAGATACAAATGATTTATGTAGCTTCAATGCTAGATACAAATGATTTATGTAGCATCAACGCTAGAAACAAATGATTCATGCAGCATCAATGGTAGATACACATGATTCATGCAGCATCAATGGTAGATACACATGATTCATGCAGCATCAATGGTAGATACAAATGACTGATGTCGCATCAAGGAATCGATCTCTACGATTGATGCATCTTTGACGGTTTTTGTAAGATGCACCAGGTAAAACGCTACATGGCGGTGTTTGTAATATGCACCAGGTAAAACGCTCCATGGCGGTGCTTGTAATATTAAAACGCTCCATGCTTGTAATATGCACCAGGTAAAACGCTCCATGGCGGTGCACCTTAAAACGTACATGGCGGTGTTTGTAATATGCACCAGGTAAAACGCTTCATGGCGGTGTTTGTAAGATGCACCAGGTAAAACGCTCCATGGCGGTGTTTGTAAGACATACCAGGTAAAACGCTCCATGGCGGTGCTTGTAATTGTAAAACGCTCCATGGCGGTGTTTGTAAGACACCAGGGTAAAACGCTCCATGGCGGTGTTTGTAAGATGCACCAGGTAAAACGCTTCATGGCGGTGTTTGTAAGATGCACCAGGTAAAACGCTCCATGGCGGTGCTTGTAAGACACACCAGGTAAAACGCTCCATGGCGGTGCTTGTAATATGCACCAGGTAAAACGCTACATGGCGGTGTTTGTAAGATGCACCAGGTAAAACGCAACATGGCGGTGTTTGTAAGATGCACCAGGTAAAACGCTACATGGCGGTGTTTGTAAGATGCACCAGGTAAAACGCTCCATGGCGGTGCTTGTAATATGCACCAGGTAAAACGCTCCATGGCGGTGCTTGTAATATGCACCAGGTAAAACGCTCCATGGCGGTGCTTGTAATATGCACCAGGTAAAACGCTCCATGGCGGTGTTTGTAAGATGCACCAGGTAAAACGCTACATGGCGGTGTTTGTAAGATGCACCAGGTAAAACGCTCCATGGCGGTGTTTGTAAGATGCACCAGGTAAAACGCTCCATGGCGGTGTTTGTAAGATGCACCAGGTAAAACGCTCCATGGCGGTGTAAGATTGTAAAACGCTACATGGCGGCACCAGGTAAAACGCTCCATGGCATGGCAGGTAAAACGTGTTTGTAAGATGCACCAGGTAAAACGCTCCATGGCGGTGTTTGTAAGATGCACCAGGTAAAACGCTCCATGGCGGTGTTTGTAAGATGCACCAGGTAAAACGCTCCATGGCGGTGTTTGTAAGATGCACCAGGTAAAACGCTCCATGGCGGTGCTTGTTATGCACCAGGTAAAACGCTTCATGCACCAGGCATGGCGGTGTTTGTAAGATGCACCAGGTAAAACGCTCCATGGCGGTGCTTGTAATATGCACCAGGTAAAACGCTACATGGCGGTGCTTGTAAGATGCACCAGGTAAAACGCTCCATGGCGGTGTTTGTAAGATACACCCGGTAAAACGCTCCATGGCGGTGTTTGTAAGATGCACCCGGTAAAACGCTCCATGGCGGTGCTTGTAAGATGCACCAGGAAAAACGTTCCATGGCCCTTCATTAAACCATACCGACTGATGGCATTGCCAGATCCCTGAATCGAGAATAAGGAATATAGCCTGAGTTATGATTGGTCTGTTGTGGAGAATAAGGTGTACAACCTGAGTTATGACTGGTCTGTTGTGCGAGAATAAGTAATATAACCTGAGTTATGATTGGTCTGTTGTGGAGAATAAGGTATATAACCTGAGTTACGACTGGTCTGTTGTGAGAGAATAAGGTGTACAACCTGAGTTATGACTGGTCTGTTGTGCGAGAATAAGTAATATAACCTGAGTTATGATTGGTCTGTTGTGAGAGAATAAGGTGTATAGCCTGAGTTATGACTGGTCTGTTGTGTGAGAATGAGGTATATAATCTGAGTTATGAATTGTCTTTTGTGGTGTGAGAGAATGATGTAAGTAACCTGAGTTTTGACTGGTCTTTTGTGGTTTATTCGATATTTTCTAAATCAACCATTTTCTACTTAATGACGCCATTTAGTACGTCACCTGTCGGTGTAAATCAGGGCCCTGGGTTGTTTATTGCAGCGACCAACGCAAGACACTATCAATCTCAGTGCTCATTTCAAGGGGCTGTCTTCCTCATGCGCCATTACGGCATCCCTGGGATGCATAATGACGCGGAACACTGTTTTGGATATTGTGAGTAGCCTATTTGCCAGGGTGTGGGAGGAAGCCACCTGCTTCACTCTTGCGGTAACTTCAGGCCAATTATCCTGGGTCGAGAACCTCGGTAAAGTGTGTGTCAAAGTAAATCCTTATTATTGTGGCACCTGACGAAGGAGCGATCAATGAAGCCCAACGAACGAGGTTATGAATATTCATAACGTAGGCGTATAAAACGGGTCGAGATATAATGCGGGCTAATTTGCTCTTTACCAAAGCCACTATATTCCACTCTATTCACAATCCAGAAGACATAGAGAGCGTTTTAACAAGGAACAGGTTAGCTTACGGAATCTTCCATATGAAATGAGCAGCTATCATTCCCCACCATCGTCTTCATCATACCATATCATTCATTATATGACCTTGCTCTCTGAAGTGACAAATATCTCACTATTGGGAGGTGTGGTAGTCAAATTTCAGCGACCCGGATTAATGTATTTTGTTTGACTAGGAGAACAAAATGGCGAACATGGCGCGTTCTGGCTGCAGGAGAACAAAATGGCGAACATGGCGGCGCTGCAGGAGAACAAAATGGCGAACATGGCGCTGGCTCCAGGAGAACAAAATGGCGAACATGGCGCGTTCTGGCTCTGGCATGGCGCGTTCTGGCAGGAGAACAAAATGGCGAACATGGCGCGTTCTGGCTGCAGGAGAACAAAATGGCGAACATGGCGCGTTCTGGCTGCAGGAGAACAAAATGGCGAACATGGCGCGTTCTGGCTGCAGGAGAACAAAATGGCGAACATGGCGCGTTCTGGCTGCAGGAGAACATGGCGAGAACAAAAAATGGCGAACATGGCGGCGCGTTTGGCTGAACAAAATGGCGAACAGCTGAGGAGGAACAATGTAGTGTCAAAATGATGCACAATCACTGCACATATCTGTGGAATAATCCTTGTTTTGCAAGTGATACGTCACACTGACAGGCTCTGGTTGGTAGTGCATACCACAATCGTCGTGCAACATTTCCAAACGCTCATCTTGCTGATGTTGCCTCATCTTGCTGATGCTGTCTCGTCTTGCTGATGTTGCCTCATCTTGCTGGTGATGCCTCATCTTGCTGATGCTGTCTCGTCTTGCTGATGTTGCCTCATCTTGCTGATGCTGTCTCGTCTTGCTGATGTTGCCTCATCTTGCTGGTGTTGCCTGATCTTGATGAAGCTGCCTGGTCTTGCTGATGTTGCCTCATCTTGCTGATGCTGTCTCGTCTTGCTGATGCTGTCTCGTCTTGCTGATGTTGCCGTCTGATGTTGCCTCATCTTGCTGATGCTGTCTCGTCTTGCTGATGTTGCCTCATCTTTGCCTGATCATTGATGTAGCTGCCTGGTCTTGCTGATGTTGCCTCATCTTGCTGATGCTGTCTCGTCTTGCTGATGTTGCCTCATCTTGCTGGTGTTGCCTGATCTTGATGAAGCTGCCTGGTCTTGCTGATGTTGCCTCATCTTGCTGATGCTGTCTCGTCTTGCTGATGCTGTCTCGTCTTGCTGATGTTGCCTCATCTTGCCTCATCTTGCTGATCTTGCTGGTGTTGCCTGATCTTGATCTGCCTTGTCTGCTGATGTTGCCTCATCTTGATGCAATAGCGGCTGAGTTGATTATATAACACGCGATTTTTCATCTGAATGCCGAGGTTTCAGGCTGTTTCTGATACAGCCATATCGCCAGTTTTAACTACACCAGACGACGGCTGGCATTTATACCGAGATGCAAAAAATAGAATCTCAGTTTTATCTTCATTCAGTTTTGGAAAATTGTTTGGCATCCATAATCCTATCTGTCGGACGCATTTCTCTAATAAGGCCTGTGCAATATCCGCATATTCTTTCGAGGGAGTAAACTGCGTAGAATTTCGACCCGCAGGCTGTGGATTCGGTACCAAGGTGTAAAACCCTGACTGGCTCCCTGTGACTCGGGTGATTACGTTAAATGGCGGTCCCATCTCTGAAAGGGGGTGCACCCGACCCGGCAACTCAATAGTTCCGTGTTGGACTTCGGGACAGCGGCTTAGGTTTCGCACACAAGTCCGGTCAATGGGTTTGTGCCAAGTAGTCGCTGGCATTTAAGGGGAGCTGTCCAAGCATCACAATCATCCTCATTGACGTTAAACCCAATATTACCATTAGCTTTCCATACTTTAGCTCACTCTCCATGCGATGGAGGTGTGTATCGCAACACTATTGTCGTAGACATGTCAGCAAGACTATTGGCTTGTGTTGTCACAGTTTTGATAGCGAACCTTGATGCCTGGGTACCCTGACTACTTATGATGAATACCACCTGGAGAGATGTAATGACGGAGATGTTGGCTATGGGCGTCTTGCAGAGATGTAATGACGGAGATGTTGGCTATGGGCGTTTTGCAGAGATGTAATGACGGAGATGTTGGCTATTGGCGTCTTGCAGAGATGTAATGACGGAGATGTTGGCTATGGGCGTCTTGCAGAGATGTAATGACGTATGGCTATAGGCTTCTTGGAGAGATGTAATGACGTATGGCTGTGGGTCACCTGTCAATCATCATTCATGTTTTTTATTGACATAGTTTAGTCTCAGTGCGATTATCTAAGATCGAGAAAACATTCCTAATCGGAGCAAATTCGCATCAACACATGGGGAGAAATTACAATGTCATTCTGAAAAAAACGTCTAAGGTGATTTCTTTTTCGACGCTATCGAATAAATATATGCACTATCGAGAACAAATATCTTAATACGATGCGCTAGGAAATTGCACGCGTGAAAATACGTGCTCTTATCACTTGCGTTCAAAGGAAGGATACCTCGGCTGATTTCATCATAATATGCCTGGGATGGAATCAGTGTATGTAACGTTAATGTCTAGATGCCAATCATACATCATATCAATGCACACCTATCAATCATACACAAGGTCAATGCACACCTGCCAATCATACATAAGGTCAATGCACACCTGCCAATCATACATCATATCAATGCACACCTGCCAATTATACATCATATCAATGCCACCTGCCAATTATACATCATATCAATGCACACCTGCCAATTATACATCATATCAATGCACACCTGCCAATTATACATCATATCAAAGCACACTTGCTAATCATATCAAAGCACACCAGAAGATGAGGGGGCCAATGAAAATGACTTATGAACGACATGGAGGGTTTGCTTCTTGTAGAGCTAGGAACATTTGTTGAAATTATTACGTATTTGGATACTTTATCAGCAAAGCAATGCCTTGCGTCAGAGAAGCAGTCGTATAAGAAGGGTCTGCTCTAACGTGTTTGGCTCGGGAATAATGTCACCAACCCACGTCTTTTACTGCATGCATTGCAATACCTCGGTTGCATATGAAGGCTGCAGACATACGAGGCACATTATACCAAAGGCGCATCACAGGCCGTGCCCGGTGCTTTGTGACGTGGTCCTACTGACTCGACCTCTGTCATAAAGCGTGAACCAGTTATATATGTTCAGCTAGCAACTCGGAGCTTGGAAGCTTGGTATCGGGAATCGAGCCGTAACATACTACCTGTACTAAGGAAGCCAGATAAATCCGAACCGAGGGAAAACCCTTTTGCTTACATCGAACGAGTCCCTTAAATTGATTAAGAAGAGTTCAAAGCGGCGGTGATCGCTAGCTATGAGCTAAAGCTCCACGCTCGTCAGCGCAGTGCTTACCATTCGCGTGTAACGTGGTGGCGGCACAGCTTCCTCAGATCCTGCGGCAAAACGAGAGTCGTACCAAATCTAGCCGCACCCGAGAGACCCCCCAGATCCTGTCGCAGACGAGAGACCCCCGTGATCCCGCCGCAGACGAGAGACCCCTTAGATCCCGCCGCAGACGAAAGACCCTTAGATCCTGTTCAGACGAGATACCCCCCAGATCCTGTCGCAGACGAGATACCCCCAGTTTCTGTCGCAGACGAGAGACCCCCCAGATCCTGTCGCAGAGAGACCCCCCAGATCCTGTCGCAGACAAGAGACCCCCCAGATCCTGTCACAGACGAGATACCCCCCAGATCCTGTGGCATACGGCGTTGATGATGATGATGCCCACTCTCTGACGGCGCTCAATACAGCAAGGCAATAAACGCCCCCCACGCCCATAACCCGCCCACGCTCAAATATTCCGACATCACCAAAATGAACGAGGCTCAACCCACGTGTCAAGCGTCACGTTATGAACGGACCGTTCGCTCACATAGCGCTGTGCTCACCGTGGCGTAATGCTTTCGGACTCGTAGCACCAGAAACCAATTACAACTGATCGCTTGAATCAGTACAGCGTTATAATCTAAGATGGATCAGATATTTTATTACAAGTTTGTCGGCCATTCTGATTCCATGGCATGATCTGTTCAATGTGGAGGGGATCAGGATGTGTGTAACGGGCCGGAAGGGGTGGTGGCGGTTCGGTTAAGAGTTTCAAAAACCACCACCATTGATTTGGCTGGTAAGATTCGCGACCATTCATCAGTGCCCACGTGACTGATAAGATTCACGACCATTCATCAGTGCCCACGTGACTGGTATGACTTGCGACATTCATCAGTGCCCACGTGACTGGTATGACACGCGACATTCATCAGCGCCCACGTAAATCGGTTAAGAGTTTCAAAAACCACCACCATTGATTTGGCTGGTAAGATTCGCGACCATTCATCAGTGCCCACGTGACGGGTAAGATTCGCGACCATTCATCAGTGCCCACGTGACGGGTAAGATTCGCGACCATTCATCAGTGCCCACGTGACTGGTAAGATTCGCGACCATTCATCACTGCCCAAGTGACTGGTAAGATTCGCGACATTCATCAGTGCCCACGTGACTGGTATGACTCGCGACATTCATCAGTGCCCACGTGACTGGTATGACTCGCGACATTCATCAGTGCCCACGTGACTGGTATGATTCGCGACCTTTCATCAGTGCCCACGTGACTGGTATGATTCGCGACATTCATCAGTGCCCACGTGACTGGTATGACACGCGACATTCATCAGTGCCCACGTGACTGGTATGATTCGCGACCTTTCATCAGTGCCCACGTGACTGGTATGATTCGCGACCTTTCATCAGTTCCCACGTGACTGGTATGACTCGCGACATTCATCAGTGCATGCGTGACGCTTCCCCATTTATTCTTGGAAGTTGAGGGAGGAAGGCGAGGCAGAGAAGGTGAGGGACGGAGGTGAGGGACGGAGGTGAGGGAGAAAGATGAAGGAAGAAAGTGAGAGAGGAAGGCGAGGGAGGAAGGTGAGGGAGGAAGATGAGGTTGGAAGGTAAGGAAGGAAGATGAGGGAGGAAGATGAGGGAGGAAGATGAGAGAGGAAGGTGAGAGAGGAAGGTGAATTGAAGAGGTTTATATCCACCTTTCCCTTTGTTCAATTATCTCGTTAAAGCTTAAAGTAGGGGAGCAGTTGTCCCATGGAAAGGGGCTGGGTATATCTATGTGCTGACAACTTTCGGGTGAAGTAGTTTTGCGCAGTGGATGGTCTGAGAGCACTACCCGGAAATAATCGGTTTGGGAATGTCGGCGTTTGTCGGCTTGCTTTCAAATGGTGACTCAGCTTAATTCTATTTTAGAGATGCCCTATTCAGAGCAGCTGGTGTCTTTCTCCAGCAATTCACCTGGGCGGATTTTCTCAGGAGGCGTAAGGACGAGAAAGACAGCGTAAGATGCCGGGTGCAGGTGGTGCCATCAAAGCAATACAGCGCTAGATGCCGGGTGCAGGTGGTGCCAAGCAAAGCAATACAGCGCTAGATGCCGGTTGCAGGTGGTGCCAAGCAAAGCAATACATCGAACTAGCACTCAAATCCTATGATTACACGGCTGGCGACTATCTCCTGTGGGGAATGACTGCGATGGTGTTATGGTGAATAATGGACCTCACAGCTGACCACCTGTGAGGATCAACAGGGACAGAGGTAGAGAGGTAGGTTTTGGTTAATGTTGACCCAAAGATCTGTCCAATTCCGCTGACGACGTCGGCTCGCATCCCATGGCTTCGGTACGGGCATCCTATCATATTCGTAAGTACAACGGGAGACTCCTAAGGTTGAAGAGAGTTACTAATGCTCTGTTCACGATGGTCGAAGTCGATGAAAACCAAAGCTGCGTGTTCAGTGGATAACAAACGACATCACAACACGTATTCATGGTTGGGAAATCATTGCCAAACATTGCTAAAGTTGCTGTGGGCCTCCATCAGCTTTAACAAGGCTGTGGAACACCATCAGCTTTAACCAGGCTGTGGAAAACCATCAGCTTTTATCAGGCTGTGGATCTCCATCAGCTTTACAAAGGTTGTGGAACAAAATTAGCTTTAATCAGGCTGTGAAACACCATCAGCTTTAGCCAGGCAGTCACATGAACTGTAGCATTGGGCGCACGTACAATATTACATTTTGTCATTGACACGACTTGGCAGCTAGGTTCACTACAGACACGTGAAGCGATTGTTATACTGTGGGGCTCTTGCGACTTGAAGCGATTGTTATACTGGGGGCTCTTCTGACTGGGGCTCTTCTGACTTGAAGCGATTGCAATACTGGGGGCTCTTCTGACTGGGGCTCTTCTGACTTGAAGCGATTGCTATACTGGGGCTCTTTTGACTTGAAGCGATTTTTATACTTGGGCTCTTTTGACTTGAAGCGATTGTTTTACTGGGGCTCTTTTGACTTGAAGCGATTGTTTTACTGGGGCTCTTTTGATTTGAAGCGATTGCTATACTGGGCTCTTTTGATTTGAAGCGATTGCTATACTGGGGCTCTTTTGACTTGAAGCGATTGTTTTACTGGGGCTCTTTTGACTTGAAGCGATTGTTTTACTGGGGCTCTTTTGACTTGAAGCGATTGCTATACTGGGCTCTTTTTGATTTGAAGCGCTCTTGACTTGAAGCGATACTGGGCTCTTTTGACTTGAAGCGATTTGAAGCGACTTGAAGCGATTGCTATACTGGGCTCTTTCTTTTGACTTGAAGCGATTGCTATATAGGGGGCTGAAGCGATTTTTGGGCTCTTTTGACTTGAAGCGATTGCTATACTGGGCTCTTTTGATTTTGAAGCTCTTTTGATTGCTATACTTTGACTTGGCTCTCTTTTTTGATTTTTGAGCGATTGTTTTACTGAAGGGCTCTGGGGGCTCTTTGACTTGAAGCGATTGCTATATACTGGGCTCTTTTGACTTGAAGCGATTGCTATACTGCTATACTGAAGGCTCTTTATACTGGGCTCTTTTTGAAGCGATTGCTTTTGACTTGAAGCGATTGCTATTGACTTGGGCGATTCTTTTGATTTGAAGCGATTGCTATACTATACTGGGCTCTTTTGATTTGAAGCGATTGCTATACTGGGCTCTTTTGATTTTTGAAGCGATTGTTTTACTGGGCTCTTTTGACTTGAAGCGATTGCTATACTGGGCTCTTTTGACTTGAAGCGATTGCTATACTGGGCTCTTTTGACTTGAAGCGATTGCTATACTGGGCTCTTTTGATTTGAAGCGATTGCTATACTGGGCTCTTTTGACTTGAAGCGATTGCTATACTGGGCTCTTTTGACTTGAAGCGATTGCTATACTGGGCTCTTTTGACTTGAAGCGATTGCTATACTGGGCTCTTTTGACTTGAAGCGATTGCTATACTTTTGACGGGGCTCTTTTGACTTGAAGCGATTGCTATACTGGGCTCTTTTGATTTGAAGCGATTGCTATACTGGGCTCTTTTGCTCTTTGAAGCGATTGCTAACTGGGCTCGACTTGAAGCGATTGCTATACTGGGCTCTTTTGATTTGAAGCGATGATTTGAAGCGATTTTTTACTTGGGCTATACTGGGCTCTTCTTACTGGGCTCTATACTGGGCTCTTTTGACTTTGAAGCGATTGCTATACTGGGCTCTTTTGATGACTTGAAGCGATTGCTATACTGGGCTGGGCTCTTTTGACTTGAAGCGATTGTTTTGAACTGGGGCTCTTTGATTTGAACGATTGATAGCGACTTTGCTATACTGGGCTCTTTTGACTTTGCAGTATAAGCATATATCATATTGCCATCGCCACCAATATTTAGCTTGCTCGCGGATGATTTGAATGCGTGTCTCATTCACACTCATTCTTGCATGTTGTATTCGACAAAACAATCACCTTCCTTCAGTAAAAGCTCCATCAATTGTACCCGCCAACTTATTAACACACGGGGTAAATGCCACCGTATATGCCCCCCCCCCCCCCCACACCCCACTCACGTGCTTTTCCGCATCCCCCAGCCCCCCACACGCCCGAGGCCTACACTAATATAATTAGTTTGCAATCGACACGATACGTCATCGCTTCCCATGCTACGTCATCACTTCCCATAATACGTCATCGCTTCCAATGATAAGTCATCATTTCCCATGATATGTCATCACTTCCCATGATATTTCATCATTTCCCATGATATTTCATCACTTCCCATGATACGTCATCACTTCCCATGATATTTCATCACTTCCCATGAAACGTCATCATTTCCCATGATACGTCATCACTTCCCATGTGTACCGTTTGTGATATCAGGATACGGCTCAGTTGCCAGGCACAGCAACACATCTCGCTGTGTGCCCCATGTTTAGCCAATACATAAACGTACGGGCTAAATGGCGTCATTACAATCACACCTCGCGTCAATGATGCATACCTGCCAGTCCATTACAATCACACCTCGCGTCAATGATGCATACCTGCCGGTCCATTACAATCACACCTCGCATCAATGATGCATACCTGCCAATCCTGACACTGCGTCAAGCTCTGTGGAATAGTGCCTGGTGTTCTGATACACACGGTATCCCAGCACGAGTAAGCTCACTTGAGACTGGATAAGTCTACGACGCATAAAACAAACAGTGTATGGAACCCTCCAGTCGCCTTAATGGCTCACATTCATCATCAACTGCCCGTTACAATGGAGAGAATCACAGCCTCCTATAAAGGCAAGGTCCTATATTGAAATGACTCGATGCCGTTGACGGATGAAGGTTGATGATGATGATGATGATGATGATGATGATGATGATGATGATGATGATGATGATGACAAGCGGGTAATCCTATACAGTGTAGTGGCACTCGATGTCCCGCGGAGAAATACCTGGATATCCCATATAGCATCGTATTCTACCAGCCACGAGGGGTTAGAAAGACGCATCGCTGGAACACATAGGGTGTCTTTACAGCTGATCCATCGGGTAAATGTAGCTTTATAGATGTCAGATAAAACAAACAAATGACTACCATAATGTCTGCTTTTCAGATTCTGAGTCAAGTTGCTTTGAGTGTGTAGGAAGTCAGTATCGCTGTAGTTGGCGGGGTGCGGTTAGCATTTGGTACATCATCTAATAACGGTATGGTGTGATTCGCAACCTTTCATCTCAGCCAACGCGATGACGGTAAAGGTCAAATAAGATCAGATATCAACAATCTGGATGCGCATGCGTGGCTCCTCCTCCTTCATTCCTGCTCTTTGATTTTGATCACATGCAACGTTCGGAAATCACGTGATTTTCATACAAAAAAACGCCATCGACCTGAACGGGGTCCTTGGTTACCAAGAGGTTCTTGCTGAGTGTACGATGACTTTAATTGTGGTTCCAAGCTATGAGTTATGTGAGAAGGGAAACGGCGTGAGTGAGGGAGGGAGGGAATTGGACTGGTCTATATCATCATGTCCCAGAAGTTCAATCGTACCGTTATAGCAACAAGTCTAGGCGCAGAATGCCAATGGAGAGAGGTTTAGTTTGTGCTAACGGGGTTCAGGTGTGGTCGTGTTCTGTGCTAACGGGGTTCGGGTGAAGTTGTATTTTGTGCTATCGGTGTTTCCGTGAAGTCATGTTGTGTGCATCTGGTGTTAACGCCGTCCTTTATTGAGTACTCCGTATAACACAGCTGGTGTTAACGCCTTCCTTTATTAACTGCTCCAGATGACACAGCTGGTGTTAACACCGTCTGATATTCACTGCTCCATATAACACAGCTGGTGTTAACACCGTCTGATATTCACTGCTCCATATAACACAGCTGGTGTTAACACCGTCCGATATTCACTGCTCCAGATAACACAGCTGGTGTTAACACCGTCTGATATTCACTGCTCCAGATGACACAGCTGGTGTTTACGCCGTCCTATATTAACTGCTCCATATAACACAGCTGGTGTTAACACCGTCCGATATTCACTGCTCCAGATGACACAGCTGGTGTTTACGCCGTCCTGTATTAACTGCTCCAGTGCGGTTAACATGGAACGATAGACTCTTCGATTAATCACATCTCTGGTCACTGCTCAATCTACCATACAGGACCATTGATAGATACTGCGTGCATTGATGTGTGACAGCTGAACGCCACAGCAAATTACCAGTTTAGTTGTGCATTGCATGTTGCAGTCCATCAGTTATGGTGGAATGATGATATCTAGAGAGAGAAATGCTGGAGGTCATGTGTCACTACTGGAGGTCATCTGGGACTACTGGAGGTCATCTATCACTACTGGAGGTCATCTGTCACTACTGGAGGTCATCTGTCACTACTGGAGGCCATGTGTCACTACTGAAGGTCATCTATCACTACTGGAGGTCATATGTCACTATTGGAGATCGTCAGACAATACTGAACGCTTGTGACCTTAACATACACGCTTTTCTCAAAGAGACCAGACACTTGCCAGGGATATCATCTTGCCAAATGTTAGGGCGCGGCTCTGTTTGTGCTATCTCACTTGACGCGTTCCGCGGGATGTGATATTGTAACGCCGAACGCCGCACGCGCGTGGGGGTTAATGCCATCGCATGACCTTAAAGTGAATGGAGCTCAGACATCAGGTGTTTATTACCCTGTGGTATTTGGTGCTGTTTGACGGTGGCACAGAGAGGCCGGCTCACCCTATGACAGCCCGCGGTCATCATCATCTATCATCATTATCATATCATATATAGGAGTGACCTTGCCTTCTAAAGTAATTACCACTTTTAACAAGGGAGATTTTGGTCAATATATGTGTTTAATGATGGCTTTGATGCGCATGGATTATTTAACAGAGAATTGTTACCATCAGAGGACGTGACATAGAAGGGTGGGTCCAGTAAGCTTTGATATGGGTTGTAACAGCATTAGGCGAAACAGCCCGTGATGCTGCTGCAGCTGATAGAATCAGTGGATCACATTCATGACAAACTAGGTGAGGGGTCAGGCGGACGTCATGCTTTCCGTAGGGTTGTATGTAGTGTAAGGATTGGAAGGTGTGCATTATTGATGCGACGTGTCATTGCAATAATACCACTGATCTGGAAAACAGATGCAAGTTATGTGGCGGACACAAAATTGGAGGTGTCTTTCTCTCTTGCGTGACTTACCGTCTCCTTGTAATGTGACTTATTGTCTGGCCACTTACCGTCTGCTTGTAATGTGACTTATTGTCTGGCCACTTACCGTCTGCTTGTAATGTGACGGTATGTCTGACCACTTACCGTCTCCTTGTAATGTGACTTATTGTCTGGCCACTTACCGTCTGCTTGTAATGTGACTTATGGTCTGGCCACTTACCGTCTGCTTGTAATGTGACGTATTGTCTGGCCACTTACCGTCTCCCCCACGAGACCTTTACACACATATGTTTTAGTTATCGACACGATACGTAATCACTTCCCATGATACGTCATCACTTACCATGATACATCATCACTTCCCATGATACGTCATCACTCTCCATGATACGACATCACTTCCCATGACACGACATCACTTCCCATGATACGACATCACTTCCCATGATACGTCATCACTTCCCATGATATTTCATCACTTCCCATGATACGTCATCACTTCCCATGATACGTCATCACTTCCCATGTGTACCGTTTGTGATATCAGAATACGGCTCAGTTGCCAGGCACAGCAACACATCTCGCTGTGTGCCCCATGTTTAACCAATACATAAACGTACGGGCTGAATGGCGTCATTACAATCACACCTCGCGTCAATGATGCATACCTGCCAGTCCATTACAATCACACCTCGCGTCAATGATGCTTACCTGCCAGTCCATTACAATCACACCTCGCATCAATGATGCATACCTGCCAGTCCATTACAATCACACCTCGCGTCAATGATGCATACCTGCCAATCCTGACACTGCCTATTGACACATCAAAGTTGCGGTACACGCTGCTACAAGGTTACCAACGCCCCACGCACCAAACCCCCGTTCACCATCAGATCATACTGCGACATTGACCAATATCTGGGCCAATTCATGTCAGATGTACTTGACGAACCATTTTGTTTACAAAGTCAGGATTTTGTGGTGGATTTGGGCTAAGTTTGTCATCACGGAAACCAACACCATAGACTGGGATGGTTTAATTTGCAATCATTTTATTTCCGTCCACTTGATGATGGTGAAGGTCAAATAAGAACGGAGATCAATAAAATGGAGGCGCATGCGTGATGCCTCCCCGTTTATTCTTGCTCTGTGATTTAGATCACGTGATCAATATGCACGCCAATGCAACGATCGGAAGTCACGTGACATTCATACAGAACAGACGCCATCAAGCTGAACGGGGTCCTTAGTTGGCGAGCGATGATGAGTGGGTGATAACTTTATTTGTAGTTGCAGGGGATGGCGGGAGGTAGGAAGTGGATTAGACTGGTTCCTGCAGAGGGTCAATCCTACCACTATAATCGCTGTGGCAGAATGGGAGGGGGCCTGTTTTGTGCTGGTCGGGTGAAGTCAAGTATTGCTCGGCTGAAATCAAATGCGTGGACCTAATGTAAAGTGTTGGCTTTGGGCATTCCCGCTTGTTTTTTCCAAAGGATGACTAAGGGTTGACTTTCGAGCCCAATTTCTACTTTGAAAACCACAACCACAATAGTACCACTATCACGATTGCACCACTATCACTATAGCACCACTATCACGATAGCACCACTATCACGATTGCACCACTATCACTATAGCACCACTATCACTATAGCACCATTATCATGATAGCACCACTATCATGATAGCAACACTATCACGATTGCACCACTATCACTATAGCACCACTATCACTATAGCACCACTATCACTATAGCACCACTATCACAATAGCACCATCATCATGATAGCACCACTATCATGATAGCAACACTATCACGATTGCACCACTATCACTATAGCACCACTATCACTATAGCACCACTATCACGATAGCACCACTATCACGATTGCACCACTATCACTATAGCACCACTATCACTATAGCACCATTATCATGATAGCACCACTATCATGATAGCAACACTATCACGATTGCACCACTATCACTATAGCACCACTATCACTATAGCACCACTATCACGATTGCACCACAACCACAATAGTACCACTATCACGATAGCACCACTATCACGATTGCACCACTATCACTATAGCACCACTATCACGATTGCACCACTATCACTATAGCACCACTATCACTATAGCACCACTATCACTATAGCACCATTATCACGATAGCACCACTATCATGATAGCACCACTATCACGATTGCACCACTATCACTATAGCAACACTATCACTATAGCACCACTATCGTTATAGCACCACTATCACGATTGCACCACTATCACGATTGCACCAATATCACTATAGCACCACTATCACTATAGCACCATTATCACTATAGCACCACTATCATGGTAGCACCACTATCACGATTGCACCACTATCACTATAGCACCACTATCGTGCGTTGTTATCGCGATTGAGCTAAGAATTCTTATTGAGCTTTCAGATTTTGTATGCACTCATTACTCACAGTAGGAAGCTTGAGTTGATATATGAACTACCGTAGCTTCTGGCTATTCATTTCTTCAATTTTTATTTTCATTTAGGGAAGAGATATTATCACATTTATAAGGAAATACTAAGATACATGTTCGAAGGAGAAAAGTAACATTCGCGCATGACAGGAACTAGTTAATACACGCTGGTCGAGCGGCCATCTGACTCAGACGTCGAGAAGGAAAGAATGCTGATCGAGCGGCCATCTGACTCAGACGTAGAGAAGGAAAGAATGCTGATCGAGCGGCCATCTGACTCAGACTTAGAGAAGGAAAGAACGCTGATCGAGCGGCCATCTGACTCAGACGTAGAGAAGGAAAGAATGCTGATTGAGCGGCCATCTGACTCAGACGTAGTGAAGGAAAGAATGCTGATCGAGCGGCCATCTGACTCAGACGTAGAGAAGGAAAGAATGCTGATCGAGCGGCCATCTGACTCAGACGTAGAGAAGGAAAGAGTGAGGGTCAATATTGACGTAAGAACAGCTAACGTTGGATTCACAATCGGCGATCGTTATCAGAGATCGGTATTGCATCGGTATAGACACTACCACACTCAAACCTTACTAGTGGCAATGTTGATCTGTCGTTACACCCTTACTAGTATCACCTCAGCTAAGTCAGGGCAGATCTCCTCGGGAGTGATAAGGAAGGGAAAGACAGCGCTAGATGCCGGGTGCAGGTGGTGCCAAGAAAAGCAATACAGCGCTAAATGCCGGGTGAAGGTGGTGCCAAGCAAAGCAATACAGCGCTAGATGCCGGGTGCAGGTGGTGCCAAGCAAAGCAATACAGCGCTAGATGCCGGGTGCAGGTGGCGCCAAGCAAAGCAATACAGCGCTAGATGTCGGTTGCAGGTGGTGCCAAGCAATACAGCGCTAGATGCCGGGTACAGGTGGTGCCAAGCAATACAGCGCTAGATGCCGGGTGCAGGTGGTGCCAAGCAAAGCAATACAGCGCTAAATGTCGGGTGCAGGTGGTGCCAAGCAATACAGCGCTAGATGCCGGGTGCAGGTGGTGCCAAGCAATACAGCGCTAGATGCCGGGTGCAGGTGGTGCCGAGCTAAGCAATAGAGCGCTAGATGCCGGGTGCAGGTGGTGCGAAGCAAAGCAATACAGCGCTAGATGCCGGTTGCAGGTGGTGCCAAGCAAAGCAATACATCGAACTAGCACTCAGCTCCTATGATTACACGACTGGCGACAATCTCCTGTGGGGGATGACTGTGAGCAGTTATGGAGAATAATGGGTCTCACAGCTGACCTTCACTGGGGGTTCATCCGGACGAAAGGGTGAGAGGGTTATGAAACATTGGCCTAATACTGCCCCTAATAGAGGTTCAACCAGGCAAAGAGGGCGAGGGTCTGGGTGTCTGGTTGATATTCCGTCACTCAGAGATCCGTGGAACCGGTCGATTGCTTCGGGATATTATAGGGGTTAAATAAGGCTAAATGGGAGCTTTTTAATTGGCAAGCCTGTATACTAATGGGAAGTTCTATCATTGATGCATTTGAGAGCTGTTTAAGAGTAACATACGTCGGTTCGAGCATTGGGTTGTTACCCGGGTGCACGGGGCAACGATAACGCTATGATGCGAATAAACGACATGAATATCATAATGGTCCAATGATATGGTAGCATAACGCTACATGTCGATTTATGCACTTCACACAAGGTATATTAAGAGGGAGAGGGAGGGGTAGATAGAGAGAGAGGAGAGAGAGAGATATAGAGAGAGATATAGAGATAGATAGAGAGATAGGAGAGACAGAGAGAGAGAGATATAGATATAGAGAGAGATAGATAGAGAGAGATAGATACTATAGATATATAGAGATATAATATATATAGATATAGAGATAGATGTGGAAGGCGGATAGTCAGTGCGAGGGTCAGTGCGCCCCCGGAATGATTACGCCCTCGTGTTACAGAAAGGAAGCGTATGTATATACTGTATGCTACAAATTTAATTTAATAAAGGACCCGTATTAATGAATTTATATTTGCTAATATGAAATAAATTTAAACATGACTTCGAACATCATGATTTCCCTACACTAACATTATGATTTCTAGTTGCAGCTCCATATAAGCTGTATGTTTAGGGCTAATTGTTGTTTCCTGACTTAACCTGCCCAGCCGCGTAGTCTACCGCCATCCAGCATTTATCGATTGTTACAAAGCCTTTTGGAAACTGCCTTTAAGGGAAACGCAGAAGTGCCTAATGACGTCTGCCGCTAGACATTTCAAGTATTCTGAATGTTTTAGGTTGGGGGGCTCCAGCAATTAATTGCGCTAATTTCACTTGTGCTGAAGAAGCCTGATGCAGTAATTTGTCATTCGCTGCCCAGAGCTAGTATAGCGAGTCCAGCATTTATCGAGAGTTACATAGCTTTAAGGGAAACGCATTTAATTGGATTATAGATAGCGCCTAAGAATCTGGAGAGAGAACAGAGATCATTCATCTGAGCCAGTGCATTTCGCCTATTATGAATCTGGTTCTCCAGCAAATTAATTGCGTGCAGCGTCAGCCATGTGCTGAGAGAACGTTCCATGTCTGGATTGGTCGGGGAATATGAAGGGGCTGCTGACGCTGTTGTCAGTATAGCTGGTGAAGGGGCTGCTGACGCAGTTGTCCGTATAGCTGGTGACGTGTCGTCGTTGCAAGCGACAGAGTTAACAAGCATACAACTATCTTCATGACGCGTCAACCACCCTGTTATCATCGTGGCGACGTCCATACAGATTGGCTGAGAATGACGCGTCAACCACCCTGTTATCATCGTGGCGCGTCATACACAGCGCAGACTTAATGATGCGTCAACCACGTTATCATCGTGGCGCGTCATTTACAGTGCTGACTTCATGACGCGTCAACAACCCCGTTATCATCGTGGCGCGTCATACATAGCGCTATTTTCATGACGCGTCAACCACCCCGTTATCATCGTGGCGCGTTATACACAGCGCTTACTTCATGACGCGTCATACACACCGCTATCTTCATGAATGATATCTGACCTGAAAGGTAGCTTGGGGTGACGGGTTACGTAACTAACCCCACGATGCTTAGGTAGTATAATTGATGGTGTGGTCACTCGAAGAAGGACAATGATGGTAATCGTGGCGGAGAGACTCTAGATGACGCGCTGAGAGATTTGTGACCAGAATGTTCCAGCACTGAGGGACTTGGAGAGCACTGGAGAGAGAGAGGAGAATTGTAGCAACAATGGTTTCAAAGGAGGATGTTTTTCTAGAATGGTGCTAACAGGGTGTGGTAAGGAAGCTTGGTTACATGAATGTTCCTAACAGGATATGGTAAGGAAGCTTACATGAATAGTGCTAACTAGGTATGGTAAGGAAGCTTGGTCTCATGAATGGTGCCAACTGGGTATGGTAAGGAAGCTTGGTCTCATGAAAAGTGCCAACTGGGTATGGTATGGAAGCTTGGTCTCATGAAAAGTGCCAACAGGGTATGGTAAGGAAGCTTGGTTACATGAAAAGTGCCAACTGGGTATGGTAAGGAAGCTTGGTTACATGAAAAGTGCCAACTGGGTATGGTAAGGAAGCTTGGTTACATGAAAAGTGCCAACTGGTTATGGTAAGGAAGCTTGGTTACATGAAAAGTGCCAACTGGGTATGGTAAGGAAGCTTGGTTACATGAGATGCGCCCGTAAATGTGAATTCATATGTTCACTCTTAATGTAATCTAGTCAACTTGACTAACTTGGCTATTCATATTGACTGTCCACCAAACGACTAATGTGTTAGTCAATTTGACTAATGCAGTTAGTCACATATCAATTAGTCAAAATGACCAATCTACCTAGTCAAGTAAAGAGTGGTCAATATGACTAATCTATTAGTCTTAGTATGACTAGAGATTATATTGACTATAGTGCCAACTGGTTTTATGGTAAGCTTAGTAATGACTAAGTACTTAGACCGACTAGAAGATTTGGTCAGTTTGACTTTGATTGAGGGTCAGTTTGACTATGATTGAAGGTCAAACCAGTGTAAGAACCAGGGTAAAAACAAGTCAGACAACATAATATGCAAAACAAGAAGACTTGTATTGTACATAAACACATACATGCATGACCTTGTTAATACTAGCCCTGACACAAAGAAGCTTCGCATCAACTGGGTCGTTAGCATCATCATCAACGACCAGCATCACCTTCTGTACATTACGAAACGTTTTTTTGGTCGATATGTGGTAAGGCACATAAACACATTAATGGCGACCATCAACATGCCCATGGCCATGACCTCTGTTACATCCACAGCTTCTTCAACAGATGTTATTGCTGGTGTCTTGCTGCGTTGCGACATTCTAAAACACATAGTAGATTTATGGTTGAAGCTAAGCACTCATTAATACTGACACCAGCAATGGTACACGACAATACATGCAAAAATACAGAAAACTATTTAATATTCTCACCTAATTGTATTTTTTTGTTTGCTGTATGCCAAACGATTACAAACCATCGATATTTACACAAGGCGCCTGTCGGGGGTGGTAGGATGCGGCGGAAAACAGGGAGCGACACTGGCAAACCACATAGCTATGTCGATGTAATATAGGGCTATAGCCAGAAAAGGCGTTATGACAGGGCTATAGCCTGAAAAGGCGTTATGGTTGGGCTATAGCCTGGACAGGCGTTATGGTTGGGCTATAGCCTGGACAGGCGTTATGGTTGGGCTACAGCCTGGACAGGCGTTATGGTTGGGCTATAGCCTGGACAGGCGTTATGGTTGGGCTACAGCCTGGACAGCCGTTATGGTTGGGCTATAGCCTGGACAGGCGTTATGGTTGGGCTACAGCCTGGACAGGCGTTATGGTTGGGCTATAGCCAGGACAGGCGTTATGGCAGGGCTATAGCCTGAAAAGGCGTTATGGTTGGGCTATAGCCTGGACAGGCGTTATGGTTGGGCTATAGCCAGGACAGGCGTAATGGCAGGGCTATAGCCTGGACAGGCGTTATGGTTGGGCTATAGCCTGGACAGGCGTTATGGTTGGGCTACAGCCTGGACAGCCGTTATGGTTGGGCTATAGCCTGGACAGGCGTTATGGTTGGGCTACAGCCTGGACAGGCGTTATGGTTGGGCTACAGCCTGAAAAGGCGTTATGGTTGGGCTACAGCCTGGACAGCCGTTATGGTTGGGCTACAGCCTGGACAGCCGTTATGGTTGGGCTATAGCCTGAAAAGGCGTTATGGTTGGGCAGGCGTTGGACAGGCGTTATGGTTGGGCTTTAGCCTGGACAGGCGTTATGGTTGGGCTATAGCCTGGACAGGCGTTATGGTTGGGCTATAGCCTGAACAATCTGTCAGATTGGAATACCGTTGGGAAGAAATTTGTTGCACTCGTATTGTTTGACACTAGATTATTGCTGTACGCCATTTGTTTGTGTTAAGACTACGTATGATCGCTAAAAACACAAAGTGTCATCAACCCCACTTATTATCACGCCACCCCTAACCCACAGCTGTAAACCCACACCCACACCAACCCACAGTTGTACACTCACACCCACACCAACCCACAGCTGTACACTCACACCCACACCAACCCACAGCTGTACACACACACACACACACACCACACACACACAGCCACACACACATCCACACACACACAGCCACACACACACGGCCATACCCACACCACCCACACCCCCCCCCCCCCACACACACACACACACACACACACACACACACCCACACACACCCACACACACACACAGCCACACCACACACACACACAGCCCACACCACACACACACACACCACACACCACACACATCCACACACACAGCCACACACACACAGCCACACACACAGCCACACACACACACACACACACAGCCACACACACAGCCACACACACAGCCACACACACACAGCCACACACACAGCCACACACACACACACAGCCACACCACACAGCCACACACACAGCCACACACACACACACACACACACACACACAGCCACACACACAGTCACACACACACAGCCACACACACACAGCCAAACACACACAGCCACACCTCATCACCCCTAGCTCTCGTCATCGTCTGTTCAACGATTTCATCACCCCTAGCTCACGACATCGTCTGTTTGCCGACCTCATCACCCCTAGCTCTCGTCATCGTCTGTTTGCCGACAACATCACCCCTAGCTCTCGTCATCGTCTGTTTGCCGACCTCATCACCCCTAGCTCTCGTCATCGTCTGTTTGCCGACCACATCACCCTTAGCTCATGACATCGTCTGTTTGCCGACCTCATCTCGTCTGTTTGCCGACCTCATCACCCCTAGCTCATGACATCGTCTGTTCACCGACCTCATCACCCCTAGCTCTCGTCATCGTCTGTTTGCCGACCTCATCACACACCAAGCTCTCGCTACCTACATCTTTTCCTTCTTTCCCTGCCAGTGTCGCTCCCGGTTTTCCGCCGCATCCTACCACCCCCGACAGGCGCCTTGTGTAGGCCTGACCAGAAGCCAATCTACACCCACTTCTCCCCCCCACACACACACACACCCTAACCCCGGCACCGCGGCGGGCGGATCGATACACGGTTTCTTGTGCGTTAGCGGCGCTAATATCCCCGCTATTGCAGAAACACTGCTTCCTGGCCGCACAGCACCTTGCAGCCGAGCTGAAATTCAGGCTGTACATATAGACTGCATGTGCGCGCTGTCGCACGAATTTCCTGGATTGGATTTTTAACAACTGGACGTCAGACGCGACACAAACGCGACTTATCATGCACGCTTGATGGCGCACCAGCCCAAGACGCCCCAGACACTCTGAAGTATGCAGATTTGTAAACAGTAGAGGCCTTAGTCGTCGTGAGCGATATCGTGGTGGTCTGTGCGTCTGGACAGCAGTGAACACTCAGTGTTAATCATATGCTTGGGATTACCAATACCTACTTCTTGTACTCTCATTGTCACACTGCTGCTGACAGCTGACTGGGATGGACATAAAGCCTGATATCTACCGCCTTTAATTAAGGTCAAGGACGAGTGTAGGTTTCGGTTCTGACTCCGCCTTTTACTGTCGCGTCTCTTCACAAACCTGACAGCTCTTCTGCGCTCCCTTATATGGACATGGATATACCGTGTTGAGCACCAGTCATCTGTTGATAAATACTGCGTCCTGATACGATTGGAGGTGGTCATTGTTTATACTGACGACCAGAGGACGCAGCCCGAGCCATGACGCAGTGTGTAGCCTCGTACCCTAACCAGCAGAACTTCGCTTGTATGATCGCCAGTATCAATAGTGAACTACGCCATAAGGGTAGGTACCTGTACAGGTGATCGGGCGTTGAAAAACACCCCTGGTTTGCTTTTCGCGCTCTGCCCTGATACCAATGTGTGTAAGGTTAGGCGATATATATGATCTTCGTGTGCTATGTTGGTGTGGGACTGGTCGCGTGAATGGGATGCAATCTAAGAAATCATTATTCACACCTAGCTAGCATGTTGTACACCGCGACTTGCTACGGGCATCGACAACAATGGGACCATCACTCACCTACTTTGTAATGCAACCTCTGGCCAGAATATCTCGCTGTCAAATTGTTGACATATGTTCGCTGAATTACTTGACAGCAAAGGTCGAACTTGCCTCGTTCCGGTGTTATTTGGTAATATTGGCGGGATATGAGTGGTTCTCTAGGCAGCCGAGTCTCTCTGTGATGCTGAGTGTATCAGTAACTGAGGTGTCAGACTGACCACCTCGCTGACCAACTCGCTGACTTACTCGTTCCCTCACACTCATTTACTTATTCATTCGGTCACTCACTCATCCACTCAACACTCTCCTATTCACTCACCCACTCACTCACCCACTCAACACTCCTATTCACTCATCCACTCACTCATCCACTCACTGTCACTGCGAATTTTGCTGTCCTCCCCACTCACTCCCCGCTCCTGACTCACTCCCCGCTCCCCTCTAACTCCCCGCTCCCCTCTAACTCCCCGCTCCCCTCTAACTCCCCGCTCCCCACTCACTCCTCGCTCCCCACTCACTTCCGGCTCCCCACTCACTCCCCGCTCCCCTCTAACTCCCCGTTCCCCACTCACTCCCCGCTCCCCTCTAACTCCCCGTTCCCCCCCACTCCCCGCTCCCCTCTAACTCCCCCCCGTTCCCCACTCACTCCCCGCTCCCCACTCACTCCCGGCTCCCCACTCACTCCCCGCTCCCCACTCATTCCCCGCTCCCCACTCACTCCCCGCTCCCCACTCACTCCCGGCCCCCAACTCACTCCCCGCTCACTCCCGGCTCCCCACTCACTCCCCGCTCCCCACTCACTCCCCGCTCCCCACTCACTGCTCTCCCCGTCATTATGACTTCAACATTCCCTTCGCCCCATTGTCCTTTGCTCTCTCGTTATTTCACAGTTCGCTTCATACATCTACCGCCATCGCTCGATCAAATGTCAACCATTTGATCCCTAATTAGGCCTCATACCCTCGTGTCGACAAGCAATTTTCTTGCGTTACTCGTCATTACTATAGGCTGTCATCAGACAACTGCCGATACACCTCCTGGGCTAACTAGCTGCCAGCCTCTATTGAGCGCCAAAATATTCTTACAGATGCCACGATTGACTTCTCCATCTGTGGTATTGATATACGCTTTACGTAATGGGCAATAGGGTCCCTCGTACATTTGCTATTGTTTATTTATAACTTCCATAACCAAGTCTTATGGCGCTTACTCAGCCCATCTCGAGGGGGGCGGTTTTTGAAGGCGCTATGAAGCATGGCGAACAATGAAGAAGGTCAGTGCTTCTCTGAGTACAGGTGACCAGGCCTTCCGGGCGCCAGGTATCCTGGTAACTCACACGCTTCCGGGTGCCAGTTAGCCTGGTAACTCACACGCTTCCTGGCGCCAGGTAGCCTGGTAACTCACACGCTTCCGGGTGCCAGTTAGCCTGGTAGCTCACGCGCTTCCGGGCGCCAGGTAGCCTGGTAACTCACACGCTTCCGGGTGCCAGGTAGCCTGGTAACTCACACGCTTCCTGGCGCCAGGTAGCCTGGTAACTCACACGCTTCCTGGCGCCAGGTAGCCTGGTAACCCACACGCTTCCGGGCGCGAGTTAGCCTGGTAACTCACACGCTTCCGGGTGCCAGTTAGCCTGGTAACCCACACGCTTCCGGGCGCGAGTTAGCCTGGTAACTCACACGCTTCCGGGTGCCAGTTAGCCTGGTAACTCACACGCTTCCGGGCGCTAGGTATCCTGGTAACTCACACGCTTCCGGGCGCTAGGTAGCCTGGTAACTCACACGCTTCCGGGCGCTAGGTAGCCTGGTAACTCACACGCTTCCGGGCGCTAGGTAGCCTGGTAACTCACACGCTTCCGGGCGCTAGGTAGCCTGGTAACTCACACGCTTCCGGGTGCCAGTTAGCCTGGTAACTCACACGCTTCATTCTGGACTCTTATCGGCTTATCCTTCGTTTAATTAAGCTCTCTCTTTTTCCGTGTCTGCCAGTCTGGTACTCGGTAAAGCTCCTACCGGTAGCTTTAGCGCGGACAGGTTTAGACTGGAAAACAGAGCTTATTGTCTCGTGGCTCTTTCGGTGATTTTCCCTCCCTTGACTACCCCTCTCCCTACCTCCCCAACCCCTCCCCCCAATTGATACAACAGTCACACCACAACGCACACTTCTAACGCCATCTGGCGAGTTCTCCTTTGTTAGACCTGATACACGACACGACGAGCGCTAGGCACCCATGAGGTCGCATTGTGTCCGCTTATCACTACAGGGACATGATAGGCTCTGTGTGTGGATGCTTCAAGTGACATGGTGCGTTGGTTCCTCGAAGCTCCAGCTTTTTTTTATTCGCCTTCGCGATGAAATATATCCGTCCAGTTTTGCCCTGTGATGGATGGCAGGTGATTCCAAACGAGCCCTCGCTGTCGATCACATTCCATAAGGTAGTTGTACTATGTGTGTAACTCGGGTTTTCATCAAGACCAACGATCCATTACTTATCAGTGCCTTGGGGAATACATTTCAGCAGGAAATCATATCGAATCATCTGTTGACCTTCAATGATATCATGATTGAAACTACTTTACCTGGCAAAAAGACCATGAATGATTCCTCTAACCTCGTCCTGACTTGGCATGTAGATACAGCGCCCAGCCATTTAACATTTTCCTCTTCCAAAACAATATTTGATGAAGAATTCACCAATACATAAATATCTATATATATAATTATATATATATATATATATATATATATATATATATATATATATATATATATATATATATATATATATATATATATATATATATATATATATATATATATATATATATTTGTGTGTATGTGTGTACATACGAGAGTAAGTTTGTGTGTGTATCATTCATTTCTCTTCCTGGGCCATTCAATCGGGGCTGAGAAGCTAATGCATATTGCACCTTTGCGGCATCTGCGCCAGTCTATTCACATAAAGCAGACCATCTATTAAGTAATCCATGTTGACTGGGATAGGTTATTCCTGTATATTTAATTACACCCGACGAGGTTGATCGAGATGGCTCATCCAGTCTCGGCTTCTACCTTATTACGCATGCGTTATATTTATAACATCGCGCAGGTGAATGTTGAAAGAAATCGATAGCGAGACAGCGCGCCGTATGAGTGTTGGCGGGGAGTAGGTAGGTTGTTCGGTACCTTGTTGCGGACGCGTCGTGCGCGATGCCAGGTGTACCGCGCGATGCCAGGTGTACCGCGCGATGTCAAGTGTACCGCTCATTAAGATCAACCTACCGACGTAGAGTACGCTATGCGACTGCGTCGCTAGATGTAAACAACATTGACTCAATTAAGTGAACATCTTAGTTCAACTGTTCGGATAATATCGCATTCAACTTTGCTTTATTACTCGATTGAATCGTCCCTGAACCAGAAGGTCGTTAGTTCGAGTCCACAATACGCTGCATAAACAGAGGAGATACATGAAATGTCCTGCTGCGTAAACAGGGCTTTGTTCTGTTAAATTAATATGGAGGCAATCACGTGATATACGGCACACAAGACACAAATGACGGGGAGACAGGTCATTACATCCACACAACAAAACACGCGACACAAATGACGGGGAGACAGTTCATAACAACCACACAACAAAACACGCGAAACAAATGACGGGGAGACAGGTCATAACAACCACACAGCAAAACACGCGACACAAATGACGGAGTGACAGGTCATTACATCCACACAACAAAACACGCGACACAAATGACGGGGAGTTCAATTGTTCGCTGGTCAAGACAATACATCCCGGGCTCCCTGGAAAAGACGAAACACCCCAGTCTCCCTGGACAAGACAATACATCCAAGTCTCCCTGGACAAGACAATACATCCCAGTCTCCCCGGAGAAGACAATACACCCAAGTCTCCCTAGTCAAGACAATAAACCCCAGTCTCCCTGGACAAGACAATACACCCCAGTCTCCCTGGACAAGACAATACACCCTAGTCTCCCTGGACAAGACAATAAACCCCAGTCTCCCTGGAGAAGACAATACACCCCAGTCTCCCTGGACAAGACAATACACCCTAGTCTCCCTGGACAAGACAATAAACCCCAGTCTCCCTGGAGAAGACAATACACCCCAGTCTCCCTGGACAAGACAATACACCCTAGTCTCCCTGGACAAGACTATACACCGCGGTCTCCCTGGACAAGACTATACACCGCAGTCTTCCTGGACAAGACAATACACCCCAGTCTCCCTGGACAAGACAATACACCCCAGTCTCCCTGGACAAGACAATACACCCCAGTCTCCCTGGACAAGACAATACACCCCAGTCTCCCTGGACAAGACAATACACCCTAGTCTCCCTGGACAAGACAATACACCCCAGTCTCCCTGGACAAGACTATACACCGCAGTCTCCCTGGACAAGACAATACACCCAAGTCTCCCTAGTCAAGACAATAAACCCCAGTCTCCCTGGACAAGACAATACACCCCGGGCTCACTGGACAAGACAATACACTCTGGTCTCCCTGGACAAGACAATACACCCCAGTCTCCCTGGAGCACGATATCTCAGATCTATAGTCAACACGAGCCACTATTTTCGAATAGTTTTTCTATGGGGCAGAGCAATATTGATGATAAGAAAGAGAAGTTTGATAGCGGATGCCTACTTGCCGATGCTAGAGTTTGCATGTTTGCAGGACACGGTGTATTTCCACTAGCTGTCGATGGCGGCAATCTGCCTGGATGACTCACTGAGAGGCTGCTGTTGAACTGGCGCGCTCGTCTGTGGTCGTGTTACACGCTGGCCTGCGTCTTCGTCCTCCTCATATCGCAGTAATGACTGCTATCACGAGGGGCTGTTGAGGGGCCTTTATCTGATAAGGCGTGATAAGCCTCCAGCATGTGACGTGGCCGACACACGCACCCCACTATCTATTCCCGCTCATGATTCATTGCCGTTTGAAAGTGGATCATCGAAAAGGCTGAATGCGAAAATATTCGATTAAGCATCATAAGCACTATTCGCAATGCACGATGTCCCCAGTGAAAGACATTGCTCGTGTGAATGAGGGAAGGGTGGGGCTGTAGGATCATGCGTGTGAATGAGGGAAGGGTGGGGCTGTAGGATCATGCGTGTGAATGAGGGAAGGGTGGCGCTGTAGGATCATGCGTGTGAATGAGGGAAGGGTGGGGCTGTAGGATCATGCGTGTGAATGAGGGAAGGGTGGCGCTGTAGGATCATGCGTGTGAATGAGGGAAGGGTGGCGCTGTAGGATCCATTTGTTTCCTGCTTTCTTGTAATATATCATAACCAAAAACCAAAAATGAACAACAATTGCTAAACGGTAAACGGTGTTTCATAAGCGACAACAAAAAACGGATAACTCAAAGCAGATTCGTTTCTCGTTTGGTCAAACCGTAAAGGATGGGCGCTGCAGTCGGCGGTGTTGGTTTAAGGATGGGCGCTGCAGTCGGCGGTGTTGGTTGGTATCCAGACGTTTCTTCCCATCGACAGTTCGTACCGGACGTCTCCTGTGCAATCATAGAGTGTATATAAACACTAACACATACATGCACATGCAGATATGTATGTATACGCAGAGTTGCTCGGTTTCCGTTGCCAAGCCGATACTCCGGATTCACTGAGTGAGGATGCCATGGGCAGCACCATGTCAGTAACTCATCACGCAGTACCAGGTCAGTGACTCATCACGCAGTACCAGGTCAGTGACTCATCACGCAGTACCAGGTCAGTGACTCATCACGCAGTACCAGGTCAGTGACTCATCACGCAGTACCAGGTCAGTGACTCATCACGCAGTACCAGGTCAGTGACTCATCACGCAGTACCAGGTCAGTGACTCATCACGCGGTACCACGTCAGTAACTCATCACGCGGCACCATGTCACTAACTCATAACGCGGCACCATGTCAGTGACTCATCACGCAGTACCAGGTCAGTGACTCATCACGCAGTACCAGGTCAGTGACTCATCACGCAGTACCAGGTCAGTGACTCATCACGCGGCACCATGTCACTAACTCATCACGCGGCACCATGTCACTAACTCATCACGCGGCACCATGTCACTAACTCATAACGCGGCACCGTGTCAGTGACTCATCACGCAGTACCACGTCAGTAACTCATCACGCGGCACCATGTCACTAACTCATAACGCGGCACCGTGTCAGTGACTCATCACGCAGTACCAGGTCAGTAACTCATCACGCGGCACCATGTCACTAACTCATAACGCGGCACCGTGTCAGTGACTCATCATGCGGTACCACGTCAGTAACTCATCACGCGGCACCATGTCAGTAACTCATCACGTGGTACCACGTCAGTAACTCATCACACGGCACCATGTCAGTGACTCATCACGCGGTACCACGTCAGTAACTCATCACGCGGCACCATGTCACTACCTCATAACGCGGCACCGTGTCAGTGACTCATCACATGGTACCATGTCAGTAACTCATAACGCGGCACCAGGTCAGTGACTCATCACGTGGTACCACGTCAGTAACTCATCACGCGGCACCATGTCAGTAACTCATAACGCGGCACCATGTCAGTAACTCATCACGCGGTACCACGTCAATGATTCATCACGCGGTACCATGTCAGTAACTCACTACGCGGCACCACGTCAGTAACTCATCACGCGGTACCACATCAGTAACTCATCACGCGGTACCATGTCAGTAACTCGTCACGTGGGAACACAGCAGTAACTCATCACGCGTCCACGTCAGTTACTCATCACGTTATCACTACGCATTGTCTCGGGGTCTACAGCGTTGATGTATAGCAGTATCATTGAACACGTGCTTTGTGCGTCTGGCAGATCACCGTCGGTTTGCTGAGTAGGCTTCAGACGATATGGGGGGCAGCTCACAGTGACCTTGTTTGCACGTTTCGTTGTATAAGCTCCTATTCAGCCTGATTCTGGTGCGGCCTATTCCCCTTGCCATGCGTTGGCGTGCTATAGACTATGTATCCTCGAGGGATATGTCGATTGTGAGTTGGAACCGACATAGCATATAGCATGACACACATGTTACCACCGCACAGGTTACCTGCCGCCATCTCACAATAGAAGGGACAGAGAGGACGCTAGAGGGAGACACAGTTACCCGCCACCATCTCACAATAGAAGGGACAGAGAGGACGCTAGAGGGAGACACAGTTACCCGCCACCATCTCACAATAGAAGGGACAGAGAGGACGCTAGAGGGAGACACAGTTACCCGCCACCATCTCACAATAGAAGGGACAGAGAGGACACTAGAGGGAGACACAGTTACCCGCCACAATCTCACAATAGAAGGGACAGAGAGTTTTGCTTCATTGGGTGGCTGGCAGTCAGCACTCTCTGCAGCACTCTCTGACAGCACACCCAGCAAGCTGTAGCTTCATTGGGTGGCTAGCAGTCAGCACTCTCTGACAGCGCACCCAGCAAGCTGTAGCTTCATTGTGTGGCTGGCAGTCAGCACTCTGACAGCGCACCCAGCAAGCTGTAGCTTCATTGTGTGGCTAGCAGTCAGCACTCTGACAGCGCACCCAGCAAGCTGTAGCTTCATTGTGTGGCTAGCAGTCAGCACTCTGACAGCGCACCCAGCAAGCTGTAGCTTCATTGTGTGGCTAGCAGTCAGCACTCGCTGACAGCGCACCCAGCAAGCTGTAGCTTCATTGCATTGTTAGCAGTCAGCACTCTCTGACAGCGCACCCAGCTCGCCGACCCACATCGCGAGAGGAATCACTTTAATGCTATATATTGATAAGCCGGAAGTATCGGTATCATTGAGCAGTAGGGGGTGCTTGGGGTGAGGCTGTAGTGTCCGTAGCAGGGAGCTATCCCCAGAGCTACACACAGGGTGAGGCTGTAGTGTCCGTAGCAGGGAGCTATCCCCAGAGCTACACACAGGGTGAGGCTGTAGTGTCCGTAGCAGGGAGTTATCCCCAGAGCTACACACAGGGTGAGGCTGGAGTGTCCGTAGCAGGGAGCAATCCCCAGAGCTACACACATGGTGAGGCTGTAGTGTCCGTAGCAGGGAGTCATCCCCAGAGCTACACACAGGGTGAGGCTGTAGTGTCCGTAGCAGGGAGCTATCCCCAGAGCTACGGCTATTGATTAATTGATCTGCTGATTTATTTATTTATTGATCTACCTATTTGTTGATCTAGTGATCTGTTGATCTAATCTACATGTTTCATGGCCTAAAACACAGCTGAATATTGTGTTTGCTCCTTCACGTGGACGGTCATCTGTGCCTCTTGGTCACCTCATTCGTCGTTCCGTCATCACTCGTCATCCGCCGGTCATTGGCCAGCTTCAGCAGGGTAGTCTCGACCCGTTTCTTACCTTAAGTGCTATCACCTCAATCTTATACTATAGCACCCGATTGAGTAGTTTGGGGACATTTCGTTGCCTGAGATTGTTCTCATAAATCCTTTGCTATTAATACAAATTGGCAATTACCTGGTAAGGGAGGTTGCCGACACTAGAGCCTGAGATGTTTATAATTGCAATGTGACCCGAATGGGACGCAAATCTACTCAGCAACAGCAGTCAATATCCTTCATTCGCACCAAGAACTGTCTTTTGTTTGAAAATAAATAATGCGTGTGTGTATTGTGTGGAATTTGGTAGACTTGGGGGCGTGTATAAGACAGCATCTTATTGCAAGTAGCGTCATGGCATGACTCCTAGCAGGCCTAACGCTCCTTGCCCACCTGCTGTTAGCCTGCACAAACCTTACAGTGTACCTAATCATAGACCTATTTGCTATGTCTTTCGGAAGAGGAGAAATATGTTTTACTCTTCTTGATCACAGGATATGTTCTTTATTGATCGGAAGAGGCGGAAAAGGACAATACTTAATGAGGGGAAAGATTTGTCCGTCGTTTGTGTCTTCCATTCACCCCGCAACCAACGTCGACAGAACCAGGCTCGACATTCATCTGCCATGGTAGACACCAGTCTGGGCTATACTTGGGCATTAGCAAATAGTTGTATGTTAGGTGTAGCTGTCAGTGTATGTATGATGGCTCACTTATACCCCGTTCTCGTGGTCTCTGATAGATGCTTACAGAAGGTGCAGCGATTAGGATTCACGCTTTATGTATAACATTGCAAGAGTTTCACCAGTTTCAGGTCTCTGTGAAGTTACTTCCAGAAAGGAGTACTAACTCGGCAACTAGCAGGCGCATTCGACTGGAAAAGTTGGTTTCTTCCAACAAGAGGATTTTAACGGCACCTTGCTCTTGTAAACATTGCGCTACATTCGGTGGTTGTTACGTTAACAAACAAGCCTTGAGAAACAGGGCGATTAGGATCTACTTTGGTGAATGGCATCAATGAACAGCCGAAGCAGACAATTAGTGTTATGCTAGATGCACGTATGCGTGACTGAACCAGTGAGCGCTCGATCAATATCAGGAATAGAACTCCTATGGTGCAGAAGAGACCTTAGAACAGTGCTAAACTATAACAATGGACTGCAGTGCAGAAGAGGACCTTAGAACAGTGCTAAACTATAACAATAGACTGCAGTGCAGAAGAGGACCTTAGAACAGTGCTAAACTATAACAATAGACTGCAGTGCAGAAGAGGACCTTAGAACAGTGCTTAACTATAACAATGGACTGCAGTGCAGAAGAGGACCTTAGAACAGTGCTAAACTATAACAATGGACTGCAGTGCAGAAGAGACCTTAGAACAGTGCTAAACTATAACAATGGACTGCAGTGCAGAAGAGGACCTTAGAACAGTGCTAAACTATAAACAATGGACTGCAGCAGTGCAAAAGAGGACCTTAGAACAGTGCTAACTATAACAATGGACTGCAGTGCAGAAGAGACCTTAGAACAGTGCTAAACTATAACAATGGACTGCAGTGCAGAAGAGGACCTTAGAACAGTGCTAAACTATAACAATGGACTGCAGTGCAGAAGAGGACCTTAGAACAATGCTAAACTATAACAATGGACTGCAGTGCAGAAGAGGACCTTAGAACAGTGCTAAACTATAACAATAGACTGCAGTGCAGAAGAGGACCTTAGAACAGTGCTAAACTATAACAATGGACTGCAGTGCAGAAGAGCACCTTAGAACTGCGTAACTATAACAATGGACTGCAGTGCAGAAGAGGACCTTAGAACAATGCTAAACTATAAGAATGAAAGAGAAGGCGACACAATATTGTGGACAAAACAGCATTAAGTGCAGTCGGCCGTCTTTGCTTTACTAACCCAATAGTGATTGCATTATCCGCCATTATAGCCGAGGTAGGACGCTGTTGTTGACGTCAGGATCGGCTCGCAGCTTTACCGCCACTCAAATGAGAACGAGGCAATATTGCCGGGAGATGAAGGCAGTCGGAATGGCTTCATGAGAATAAAGAGACATAAGCTATGTAGATCTTCTTTCGGGTATATTTAATCAGGATTAATTTATGTACTCTGATACAACATATCTGATGGAATAATTTATGGAATCTGGTAAAACATATCCCCCTTAAAGAGACCAGTATATCGGCTAACGTTTTTGTCTTTCGGTAGGTCGTATATTAAATACAACGCGTATATTAGAAAGTTAGATGTTCGATACGAGGGTAGCATGGGTGCCAAACGTCCCATCAGACGCTATCGGTCGGTAAGGTTGTTGGAATTCAAATGCTGTGGAAGGTAAACGCATAGGGAACCCTTGAATGCAACTGTTTGCTTTTACCAGTTCTGCATAATAACACTTAAATCGTCCTGAAGCCATCCATAGACGACCATTGGTTTTTTTCATATTTACTCTTCTGTAGCAGGCACCATACAGTACATTAATGTTGGTGTGCCGCTTATATACTTACCTAACTCACCCTAAACCCTCATCCGCACCGCGACCCCACCCTCATCCTACCTGACCTCAACCCCGTCGTGACCTCTCATCCCCACCATGACTCGAACTGAATCCCTACAATTACTCCACCCTCATCCCCACTTCCCCATCCTGCCATTACCCCACCCTCATCCCCACTTCCCCATCCTGCCATTACCCCACCCTCATCCCTACTCCGCGCCATCCTGCCATACCATTGCTACCAATGTCCTAATGCAATCAGGACATTACTACCAATGTCTCAATGCAATCATGACATTGCTGCCAATGTCCCAATGCAATCATGGCATTGCTACCAATGTCCCAATACAATCATGACATTGCTACCAACGTCCCAATACAATCATGACATTGCTACCAATGTCCCAATACAATCATGACATTGCTACCAATGTCCCAATACAATCATGACATTGATACCAATGTCCTAATGCAATCAGGACATTGCTACCAATGTCTCAATGCAATCAGGACATTGATACCAATGTCCTAATGCAATCAGGACATTGCTACCAATGTCTCAATGCAATCAGGACATTGCTACCAATGTCCTAAGCCAATCATGACATTGCTACCACTGTCCTAAGGCAATCATGACATTGCTACCAATGTCCCAATGCAATCATGACATTGTTACCAATGTAATCATGACATTGCTACCAATGTCCCAATGCAATCATGACATTGCTACCAATGTAATCATGACATTGCTACCAATGTCCTTAGGCAGTCATGACATTGTTACCAATGTCCCAATGCAATCATGACATTGCTACTAATGTCTCAATGGCCTGCGCTGAACCCACACTTGCGATTTCTATTTTTTGTCTCAGACAGATTTGTGTGCTGATTGTCGAGACAGGGATGACAAATGATACCATTTGGCCTAGGCTAGCCATGACCAGGAAGGTTTACTACCCTTAGTTATTCGACATCAAAAGAATTTATTTGCCTGTTCGTTCTATCTATACGATAATCATAATTCGTAAGCATGTATTTGTCTTGATTTGCTGAGCGTGAAAATGGGAACCTTAATCATTAATTTGTAGGCATTGCATGCCGACTGACTTGGCGTTACTCATCTTAGCTAATCACCCTTGTGTGACGTCATCTTGTTGCCACGAAGAGCGCAGTTAGGGCAACAGCTCTTGTCCAGTTGCCTCATCCTGGAATGAAATCGAGCAACTAGCATCGAGTCTCTTTTCACCTACCGATTTTCCATTGTCATCTTTCAACTTCCATACTTCATCAAGCTCAATAGATTAGATACCATGGCAGCGGCTTGAAACTTTTCCCCCATTTCTATCACGGCAACAGCACGTGGTCCATTGTAATTATACATCCGAACACTGTTTGGACAGCTCGACTTGGCTATAACCATTTTCCTGATCTCATTTTCAGTTCAGTCAGCTCTCCATTGTGTCATTCAGCTATCAGTCCAACTCCATTCTGTTCTAACTCTCAGTAGAATGTACTTAAGCCCCACCCCTACCCCTAAATCCGCGTGCTGTGTACCATTGAGTATGAAGGGGATATTCCATGCCGGAGATTGCTCTCATCAATCCTTTACTGTTGATGCCAATTGCCAATGAGTTGGATGGGAACCAGGCGCCTCATGACGATGAGTTGGATGGGGACCAGGCGCCTCATGACGATATGGTTGAAATGTCCGTAGAAGGAACGATTATAATGCAAAACTTCTTGATCGTCAATAAATATACCCAAATCTTCTGAAAACACTCACTCTTTGTTTAACGCGCAACATGAATTCGCCTTTCGATTACATTCAAACGCGTTGATGTATGGTTTTGTCACGTGACATACAGTGTTCGTCTGATGGATCACCGGCTGATCGGCCTTATAACCTAGCCTTCCCTCATAGTTAACCACATTGTCAACCTAGCCTTCCCTCATAGTTAACCACATTGTCAACCGAGCCTTCTCTCATAGTTAACCACATTGTCAACCTAGCCTTCCCTCAGAGTTAACCACATTGTCAACCTAGCCTTCTCTCATAGTTAAGTACATTGTCAACCTAGCCTTCTCTCATAGTTAACCACATTGTCAACCTAGCCTTCTCTCATAGTTAGCCACCTTGCCAACCTAGCCTTCCCTCATAGTTAACCACATTGTCAACCTAACCTTCTCTCATAGTTAACCACATTGTCAACCTAGCCTTCTCTCATAGTTAACCACCTTGTCAACCTAGCCTTCCCTCATAGTTAACCACATTGTCAACCTAGCCTTCTCTCATAGTTAACCACCATTGTCAACCTAGCCTTCCCTCATAGTTAACCACCTTGTCAACCTAGCCTTCTCTCATAGTTAACCACATTGTCAACCTAGCCTTCCCTCATAGTTAACCACATTGTCAACCTAGCCTTCTCTCATAGTTAACCACATTGTCAACCTAGCCTTCTCTCATAGTTAACCACATTGTCAACCTAGCCTTCTCTCATAGTTAACCACATTGTCAACCTAGCCTTCCCTCATAGTTAACCACCTTGTCAACCTAGCCTTCTCTCATAGTTAACCACATTGTCAACCTAGCCTAGCCTTCTCTCATAGTTAGACACCTTGTCAGCCTAGCCTTCTCTCATAGTTAGCCACCTTGTCAGCCTAGCCTTCTCTCATAGTGAACCACATTGTCAACCTAGCCTTCTCTCATAGTGAACCACATTGTCAACCTAGCCTTCTCTCATAGTTAACCACATTGTCAACCTAGCCTTCTCTCATAGTTAACCACCTTGTCAACCTAGCCTTCTCTCATAGTTAACCACATTGTCAACCTAGCCTTCTCTCATAGTTAACCACATTGTCAACCTAGCCTTCCCTCATAGTTAACCACATTGTCACCCTAGCCTTCCCTCATTATTAACCACATTGTCACCCTAGCCTTCCCTCATTATTAACCACCTTGTCAACCCTGCCTCCTCATGGTTAACCACCTTGTCAACCCTGCCTCCTCATAGTTACCCACCTTGTCAACCCTGCCTCCTCATAGTTAACCACCTTGTCAACCCTGCCTCCTCATAGTTAACCACCTTGTCAACCCTGCCTCCTCATAGTTAACCACCTTGTCAACCCTGCCTCCTCTTAGTTAACCACCTTGTCAACCCTGCCTCCTCATAGTTAACCACCTTGTCAACCCTGCCTCCTCATTATTAACCACCTTGTCAACCCTGCCTTCCCTGGTTGTTAGCCACCTTGTCAACCCTGCCTTCCCTGGTTGTTAGCCACCTTGTCAACCCTGCCTTCCCTGGTTGTTAGCCACCTTGTCAACCCTGCCTTCCCTGGTTGTTAACCACCTTGTCAACCCTGCCTCCTCATGGTTAACCACCTTGTCAACCCTGCCTTCCCTGGTTGTTAGCCACCTTGTCAACCTAGCCTTCCCTCATTATTAACCACCTTGTCAACCCTGCCTCCTCATAGTTAACCACCTTGTCAACCCTGCCTTCCCTGGTTGTTAGCCACCTTGTCTCATACCATGTGATGAGAACAGAAGCGTTGCATTAACAGTGAATCTCCTCCGCTCATTTTGCATGATGTTAGAAACTTAATCACCAGGGCGCTGAGTTATGAGTTAGAAACTTAATCTGAGTTATGAGTTAGAAACTTAATCACCACCTGAGGGCGCTGAACTTAATAGGGCGCTGAGTTTAGAAACTTAATCACCAGGGCGCTGAGTTATGAGTTAGAAACTTAATCACCAGGGCGCTGAGTTATGAGTTAGAAACTTAATCACCAGGGCGCTGAGTTATGAGTTAGAAACTTAATCACCAGGGCGCTGAGTTATGAAGTTAGAAACTTAATCACCAGGGCGCTGAGTTATGAGTTAGAAACTTAATCACCAGGGCGCTGAGTTATGAGTTAGAAACTTAATCACCAGGGCGCTGAGTTATGAGTTAGAAACCTAATCACCAGGGCGCTGAGTTATGATGTTAGAAACCTAATCACCAGGGCGCTGAGTTATGAGTTAGAAACCTAATCACCAGGGCGCTGAGTTATGAGTTAGAAACTTAATCACCACCAGGCGCTGAGTTATGAGTTAGAAAACTTAATTACCAGGGCGCTGAGTTATGAGTTAGAAACTTAATCACCAGGGCGCTTGTTATAGTTAGAAACCTAATCACCAGGGGTGTTATGATGTTAGAAACCTTATCACCAGACAGCCGGGTTGTAGAAATAGACCAGGCGCTGAGTTATGATGTTATAAGACAGCCGGGTTGTATAAGACAGCCGGGTTGTATAAGACAGCCGGGTTGTATAAGACAGCCGGGTTGTATAAGACAGCCGGGGGCTGAGTTATGGGTTAGAAACCAGCCGGGTTGTATAAGACAGCCGGGTTGTATAAGACAGGCGCTGGTGTTGCCGGGTTGTATAAAACCGGGTTGTATAAGACAGCCGGGTTGTATAAGACAGCCGGGTTGTATAAGACAGCCGGATTGTATAAGACAGCCGGGTTGTATGAGACAGCCGGGTTGTATAAGACAGCCGGATTGTATAAGACAGCCGGATTGTATAAGACAGCCGGATTTGCATATATTGTAGAGATGCTAAGTCTAAATGTGTAAATATCTCAATCATCTAAATACTATACAGGATGTCGCAACTACCGGATAGAATAAGTCTGGAGAGGGTCGACCAATAGCTGTAACCCAACCCTTCAATAAAGCAGCCAACGGAATGTTTTAGGTACAAGAGCATTTACTTTGCTTTACTAACACAATAGTAACTCCATTATCTGCCACTATAGTCGCTGTTGTTGACGGCTTCAGCTTTACCGCCACGGAATTGAGAACGAGGCCATATTCCCAGGGTAAGGGTTATATATATTCCCAATAACATGTCCCAGAAGAGATGAGCGCGGGGTTAATGGTCTCCTAACGTCCATTGAGGGACATCACTTATATAGCTGTTGTTTCTGCAGTATGGAGTCACTTTGATAAACTACTGATGGATTCGGGCGCTAGAAGAAAGTGTAATTTCGTCGACCTTGTGGTAAGTTTGTCATGAAGTGTTACGCGAAGAAGGAAAGTTACGTGAACGATACCAACGTATCACGTGGGTAGTTAGCCTCAGCAGCGCTACCACGCCACCAACAATTTGCGCATTTATAGCCAATTACTATGCTCTTTGACTCTGTATGACTCTCTTGAGGACTAACTCAGGGATACTAATCATTGACAAATGAGTACAATTGGTTTGCTCGTGGATTTTTACAATTCATTCAATCCGACGTTTTGAAGGGATCCCTCTAAGAGCTGTCAAAGACCATCATTGTTGTCCATTTAGTGGCCCTAGTCAGACCATAATTGTTGTCCATGCAGCGGCCCTGATCAAAGACCATAATTTTTGACCATGTGGTGGCCCTAGTCAGACCATAATTGTTATCCATGTAGTGGCCCTGGTCAGACCATAATTTTTGACCATGTGGTGGCCCTGGTCAGACCATAATTGTTGTCCATGTAGTGGCCCTGGTCAGACCATCATTGTTGTCCATGCAGCGGCCCTGGTCAAAGACCATAATTGTTGTCCATGTAGTGGCCCTAGTCAGACCATAATTGTTGTCCATGTAGTGGCCCTGGTCAAAGACCATAATTGTTGTCCATGTAGTGGCCCTAGTCAGACCATAATTGTTGTCCATGTAGTGGTCCTGGTCAGACCATAATTTTTGACCATGTAGTGGCCCTGGTCAGACCATCATTGTTTACCATGTAGTGGCCCTAGCCAATGACCATCATTGTTGACCGTGCAGATTTAGCATTAGTAACTTGTCCAGTCTGTCTTATTTAGCGTTAGTAACTTGTCCAGTCTGTCTTATTTAGCGTTAGTAACTTGTCCAGACTCAGTTGACGTTGCACTGGGTTAGCGTTAGTAACTTGTCCAGACTGACTGATTTAGCATTAGTAACTTGTCCAGACTGACTGATTTAGCGTTAGTAACTTGTCCAGACTGACTGATTTAGCATTAGTAACTTGTCCAGACTGACTGATTTAGCATTAGTAACTTGTCCAGACTGACTGATTTAGCATTAGTAACTTGTCCAGACTCAGCTGCCGTTGCACTGGGTTAGCATTAGTAACTTGTCCAGACTCAGCTGACGTTGCACTGACTCCATGAGCTGTATTTCTGGTCGTCGGACCACGGAGAACACTAGCTGTATTATAAAGGAAGGCATTTCATTCATAATCAATAGTTATTGTGCAGGTATCGGGTAGTACACCAAGTGGTTGCAGTGTGACCACATTAGGGCGCCTCTGTTCCGACTCTATATTCTTATGACGCATGCTGTCAGTCCATCAATGGGAGAAGCACCTGATACATTCGTGTCGTCATCATACCTCAACGACTGGCATAATATTGTATCTGGTTGAAGCCTAGCGGGATGTGACAAAGAATCCTCTGCTGCTGACATACTTGGATTAATCTGGTCGGTCCCACAGGTTCCCTCACTTACTCTTGTCTTATAATTGCTGATATCCCACAGGTTTCCTCGCTTATTCTTGTCTTATCATTGCTGATATCCCACAGGTTCCCTCACGTACACTTGTCTTATCATTGCTGATATCCCAAAGGTTCCCTCGCTAACTCTTGTCTTATCGTTGCTGATATCCCACAGGTTCCCTCACTTACTCTTTTCTTATCATTGCTGCTATCCCACAGGTTCCCTCGCTTACTCTTGTCTTATCATTGCTGATATCCCACAGGTTCCCTCACTTACTCTTGTCTTATCATTGCTGATATCCCACAAGTTCCCTCACTTACTCTTGTCTTATCATTGCTGATATCCCACAGGTTTCCTTGCTTACTCTTGTCTCATCATTGCTCATATTCCACAGGTTCCCTCAATCACTATTGCCTTATCATTGCTGATATTAAGTGAAGCCCTGCCAGTTTCTGGACCTTGCTTGTTGAATCTTTCGTTTGGGACGTTCATCTTCTTGGCGTGATATTGCATGTCAATGTCATTTCAGTTTTTGGCACCATGTTCGTCAGGTCTATCATGTAAGATGTGATGAACAGACTATGCCTAGCGTCATGACCTGGTTTCACGTAGCGTCATGACCTGGTTTCACGTAGCGTCATGACCTGGTTTCACGTAGCGTCCGAAATAAGCTGACTTCTCCGCTTTTCTTTATATTGAGGCACTTTTTGAAACGGGTGTCAAATTCTAAATATTACCTGTGAATTGAATTTTGCTTTTCAGCAAATGTAGACTTAATGTGGGGTGATTCCTACCAATGTGTGCTCTCGTCTGATCACTTTTAGGGTGAATCGAATTCATCCTGAGCAAGTTGATATGAAGCCCTAATGTGGCTTATCAGTGGCAAGCAAGATCGGGCCATTATTTATCACATGGTCGGTGGATCTCCAGTGCAATCAATTTCTGCTGCTGTTGATAAACTTGCTAGCTTATTGCTATGCCGTGTAGCCAGTGGTAAAGCCACCTGGTCTGGTCTGGTTGTATAGGCTTTTTGTTCTGTTCCCTGTCATATTTAGGTACCCCACCCCCCACACTGTGACACCCCATCCAACTACCTGACATTAAAAGACAGAAAGAGAATCTGTCTGGTGAATGTATTCTAGTTTGGCTGAACGATTTCTCTTTCTGTCTTGTGAATGTATTCTAGTTTGGCTGAACGATTTCTCTTTCTGTCTTGTGAATGTATTCTAGTTTGGCTGAACGATTTCTCTTTCTGTCTTGTGAATGTATTCTAGTTTGGCTGAACGATTTCTCTTTCTGTCTTGTGAATGTATTCTAGTTTGGCTGAACGATTTCTCTTTCTGTCGGGTGAATGTATTCCAGTTTGGCTGAACGATTTATCTTTCTGTCGAGTGAATGTATTCAGTTTTGCTGAACGATTTATCTTTCTGTCGAGTGAATGTATTCTAGTTTGGCTGAACGATTTCTCTTTCTGTCGGGTGAATGTATTATTGTTTGGCTGAACGGTTTCTCTTTCTGTTGAGTGAATATATTCCAGTTTGGCTGAGCACTTTCTCTTTCTGTCTCGCTGGTCCACTTGGCTCTCAAAGACGTTATTCACGATGGTTGCTGGCAAAGAAAAGAATTTATCGAACGTAAAGCATTCCAAGGCTACAGTCCCTCGGCACTCTCTACTAACACATCCAGCTCGCTGACCGACGAAGTGAGAGGCATAACTTGAATGCTGTGTATTGATAGATAACCCGGGGATTTATATGAGATATCTTTGAGTTACACGATGTTGTAAAATAAACAGTTGCAAATTAAGGTCGGCGAGATGTGGCAGGTTTGGAAATGACACATTATACCTCACAATTAAAGTCGGGAATTATTCAAAACCCTTTTGTTTTATTGCGTGTACATTTAATGAAAAAATATCTGCCTGATTTCCTTCTACTTTGGAAATTATGTACATAAAATCGAGTCCAATCGGTAAGGCTGTCTATTATTGTGGCGTTTGTAATGTCCTGTTGTTTATGTTTTACGGGGAGTGTGTGTCGGGGGTGGTGGTGGGGGGGGGGGGGGGGTGGTTGCTTCCTTAATATGTCACGCGGTCTATACTGCTGGACATACGGGGCTAAATACAGACGGAGTTTGACCGGTAAAACCAGAGAATTATTGAATTGCGCGTGCGAATTTACAGACGTTGCACATTTTTGTAAACTTGTTTTTTTCAATACGCCGATATTGCGACAAGAGCTGGTTTGTTGGATCTTTCTTTATGGTTGTTCTTTATATTGGCTTTACATACCGGCCCACTGTTGGATGTGAGTTTCGTCCCCGTTTTCGGCGCTATTGTGTGTGATGTATGACGAGACGAGACGATCTGTGGCACAGGAACGGACAAGTTAACAGAGCAGTTCTACTTTCTGACGTTAATTGTACACTCGTAAACGCTGACAGCGAACCCTTCCGTCGCTCTGTGTGTGAGGTGGTAATTGCATTCAATTTATAGACGATGATAAATGCAGGTATGGCGACTGTCGGCTTCTGATATGCTAAAGCTGCGCACCGTCGTGTGCGGCTATAGACAGCGTCCGTTTCCTGGAGAAATCGGCCTGAAATATGACGGGTCTTTCTGTAGGGTTATTAAATGCCTTCTCCTGTGAAGCCGTGAATTGTGGAGACGAATGGCACTAGTATTCAGGGAGTCAATGGGCCTGTGAAAACACCCATTCGTGGTGATAACGCCTCGCTAACATCCCCAAGACAGCGGTGCAAGTGAGGCCTTCTCTTCAGTCACGGATTCCTGCAATGAATGTGTTTGTTTGAGAGTTTCCGCCGTAATACACGATTATAATCAGTGAGTCGTGCTATTTTCTTCTCTGCGATCGGAAAATCACGATAGCTTCTAAATTATCTGCATTTTCTATTCGTTCGGAAGATTTGAAATAATGGAAGTGTTCTGATGAAGGACGGAAAAAGGCGAAATTTTCTGAGGCATGATTTATTGCAAAGAAGCGGATTCTGAAGGACGTTCTGCTTGGTGACTGACGTGAGTTGTATAGGTAGCCGTAGGGATTAATTGTGAGGGTCAAGCATACTGGCAGACATTCCCATCGTGTAGCTGGTGCATTGACCGTGTAAGTCGACATTGGCTGGGGCCGATTTTGTGGTATGGTGAACTGTTGATGCCCAGATTGGGGGTTGGACCATTAGCCTATTATAATAGCGTGGGGGGTACTGAATTATTCATAGCACGTTAGGTTCGTTCGCTCATTTACCACGCAGGTAAGAACAATGACCCCACCGTGCTGTAATCCCAGCCTCCCAGTAACCAGGCCGTATGATGCCTCAGGCGCTCACCTGCTCTGCTGACATTCTCATATATTGGCTAAGATTACTAAGGACTTTCTCTAGCCTTGGCGCTCGACTGACCGAGTATTAGTTGTTATACGTCATTAGTTACCACGTCACGTTATACGTCATTAGTTTGCCACGTCACGTTATACGTCATTAGTTGCCACGTCACGTTATACGTCATTAGTTACCACGTCACGTTATACGTCATTAGTTACCACGTCACGTTATACGTCATTAGTTGCCACGTCACGTTATACGTCATTAGTTACCACGTCACGTTATACGTCATTAGTTGCCACGTCACGTTATACGTCATTAGTTGCCACGTCACGTTATACGTCATTAGTTGTCACGTTATACGTCATTAGTTGCCACGTCACGTTATACGTCATTGTGAACGTGGATTTCAAAGCGTACTCTTTCTGCTATTTACAAGCATTTCACGTGGCTCTGTGGTTACAATCATAACAGCATACTAACGAGGTTTGATTCCAAATAATGGGGCGTCGATCACGTGACGTGCCCAAGACCCACGTCGAGATGGTCGATTTCCCTGCCGGCGTTCTCTGTGTGGGCGAATGCAGCTGATTATCGACACCAAAGAGTCATAGAAATCACCCGTGCATTAGAATTGGCCCACTGTATCCTTCCGCACGTCGTTAGAGGCGACCAATAGGGGCGACCTGTTGGCCGTGGGTTGCAACTCGTGTCGGTGGGCAGTGGGATCCTGATGGTTGAGTAAAACGGTCCTTGCGAGGACCATATCTGCAATATGCCACTTCGGCCCGGATTTCACCTAGACATGAGGCTGGAATGGCCTGGTCCAGTCAATCGGCTGGTGGTGACATGGCCTGGTCCAGTCAACCGGCTGGTGGTGACATGGCCTGGTCCAGTCAATCGGCTGGTTGTGACTTGCCCTAAGATAATCGTTTGCATTTTTATCCTCATCCACGTGTTTTCCATTTTTTTCCATTTATCTTAGAAGGCAGCTGCCTAATCATGCCTATCTTATCGATTCACCTTTGTAGGCACCATATAACACACGTGTTGGTAAGCCGTTAACGCTGTACTTACCTTACCTTACCGTTATATGTGTGCAGGACATCTGGGATCCATCGAGGACAACCGGACTACAGAGGACGCGACGAGTCCTACCACCCAGCATGTCGTCGAGAACCGCCAACTCATCACTGAGATGAGTACGTGGACCTTCCTCCATTCCTCTCAGAGTAGCGCCCTCTGTTAAGAATCAAAGTGTATACGTAGACTACTGGTCACACATGCGTCGCGTCTAGACTACTGGTCATTCATCCGTCGCGTCTAGACTACTCTCCACATATGCGTCGCCCCCCTCCCCCTTCAGTGGTATAGGTTGCCGCCCCCACACCTTGCTTTCCACCAGCTTTTCCTCGAATAACTGCTCGGTATGACTTGGACACAGTTAAAATATGATTACATTGTACCTAATTTCGCAAATTTTTTATGGGGGAAACCACTATTTATACCGAAAACGCCAGCCCAGAATCAGGCAGTATAGCGCCGCAAGCCCCTCTCCGCGTCCGCCTACCATACCCCACCTGAAGGCGGTCCTGGTGCCTGCGCACACCCGCTCAACAGTCTCCGTCATCCAAATCGACTACCCCAGACTAACTCACCTCCTCTGGCAACCGGCCCCATTCGTACAATAGATGTCTGTGTCAAGTGATACTCAGCCCGACCCACGCATGTAGGCGTGTGCCTGGCGAACAACTAGGCGTGGCAATCCCTCCGTAACATCTCCCCTCTTCTCCCCTGTCCACCTTGCCTCGGATTATATCATAATGGGAGAATAAGCATAACGTCCTTAGTTGACGTTCTGTCTTTAATTCATAAAATACTTGTCCGTCGTTGGTTTGTCAGAGGTACCCTATTATACGTTGGGTGCCAGGATAACGTTATGGGACATGTTGAATGTTATAAAGCCCCAGGCACCCTCTTCTAGGAAGGCGTGTGCTCTCAGTCGTGTTCAACGGCGAATAGTGTACTGATTAACGCAGATCGGTCACCCGGAAAACGTGCGTCCGTTTATCGTAGGATCTCCGTTTTTATCCATTGGATTAGTCTCAACAATCGTATTCTATTTCGCCAACAGGAGCTCAGAATTATGACGTCATCCGCTTCGCCACCTACCGAACAGCCTGCAAGCTACGTTTTATCCAGAGGAAAACCAATTGTAAGTGAACTTGGCTTTTTACGAATCTCTTTCTGTATGTTGATTGATCAGTGCAGGGTTTTCATTCGTCATCAGTGATGCTAACTCAAGCGGAGTCAGGATGTGGGCTGAATAACCTGTCCATGTGTTATTTAAAAAGGCTTACCAATGTCCTTACCTGCTTCTCAAGGGACCCTCTCTATGATTCGAGCTTTTGAATTGGCGTATATTCCTTCTGTGAAGTGTGCATTGACGGCGCCACGGTGTGGATGTGTTCTTCTATGGTTTGGTGACCTGCCCATAGGGGGAGCCATGATACAGCTCGTCCTCGCCGCCTTATTCCCTCTTCCATTTTGTGACGCAGTTAAACTTTGAGCTCTGGCATCTAGATTGCCCTTGTACGTATATATAAATACCTATGGCTTAGGTGGAAACGCCGTGGTGGACTATAGTATCATATTCTTATATATATATAGTCGTGACATCAGTGTTCCCCGTGAATTGTTTGAACGGGTTACGGGGCGAATTGTTGTCTGGTGAGGAGTCGGGTTGGCGGCCTTGGTGCAGATTCCAGTGAAGGTTGGTTTGTCATTACTCACTGACCAGTTCGCAGTACAAACGTTCGCATCTGACTTTAGGTGCTTTCCTAAAGGCCTGAAGCATCAATTAGATTGTGAAGTTCCAACCAAATGTCGGCATGACACTAATGATACCGTCACCTTCATGTAAGCATGATGTTACCATGACATCCATGTAAGCATGATGTTATCATGACATCCATGTAAGCATGATGTTACCATAACATCCATATAAGCATGATGTTACCATGACATCCATGTAAGCATGATGTTATCATGACATCCATGTAAGCATGATGTTACCATGACATCCATGTAAGCATGATGTTACCATGACATCCATGTAAGCATGATGTTACCATGACATCCATGTAACCATGGTGTTATCATGACATCTATGTAACTATGACGTTACCGTGACATAGATGCAATTGTGACGTTACAGTGACGTTCATGTAGATGTGGTGCATACGAACACCTGACATTGATTTAATCACAGAGCGGTGATGGGTACGGCCCTCTCTTTCTTGTTCCACCATGACATGGCACACCACTCCATCTCCATGTTATCATCATGATACACCGTCACTTGATCACGTTATGACATTCTTCCTCAGTGCACCTTGTGGATATTTGGAACATCATAGAGGCATTCCGGGAGAACGGCCTCAATTCGCTGGAGCATCATATCGAGTTGCCATTGGACAGACTGCAGGGTCTGCTTTCACACGTCTTCTACGCCCTCAACAAACGCCTACCAAACAACTCTCAGATAGAAGCTGAAGCTAGCATCACCATGCTCTATAACTGGCTCGTCTCCGCTTTCGACCAGTAAGTCACGTGACTCGCTACTATTGGTGACCCTTTTGTGATGGTGGCTAGATTCAGATGAACGCCGCTCGCTCACCTATCATAGATGTCACTTTATATATGTACACTGTATTCCTTTGAGTTGTCAGCAGTTGGTAGGACAAATGATAACGGGTTAGGTTGGATAAGTATGTAGCCTGTTATTCGATTCATTGTCCTCACATTAATCTCCAACGCCCATCCCCTCGCTCAATTCATTGCTATTTCCATCAAGGCTCAGTTTGTCATTGGCAAGATCGAGATGTCGATCTGTAGGTCGCGTCCTGAATATTGGGATTATATATTGTCCAATTTGATGTCATCAGTAATTGCTTTTGGATTATAGGGAGCATAGTTAGAGTTTAAGTCGGGGCTATTGATTCAGTAGTTTTGCGTTTTACTCCTTATGTATTGTCATGAGTCCCTCTTGTGTGCACCAGGGAAGGGCGAGGTACGATGAAGGTCCTCTCGATGAAGGTCGGTCTCTCGTCCATGTGTTCCGGAAAACTCATGGATAAACTCAGATGTAAGTCAAATGATATACGAATCATTGGCACGCGGGTCTTAAAACGCACCTCGACACTGGGTCATTTGTCTATATATATGAGCGCTGTCACGATGCCCCCTCGTTATAGAAATCGCCGTCATCAGATTGCGATTTTCTATATTTTAGAGGGGCGTTTTGACACTCGAGTGCCAGAGATGCCAATTACTGCAACCGACACTCTTTCTCTCCGATCCTGCTTTCCGAGCGCCAGTTTAGATATAATGTCAACCGACTGGCCTTACCCTACGATCGAGATTCAATCCTCCATTCACCGCCATTAATGAGTGAATGAGGAGAATACACAGCGGGTTGATCGTGTAATGTCCGTGTCTGTGTGGATTATAGACGTCTTCACGCAGGTGACCGACTCCAGTGGGTTTATGGTGAAGGGCAAGTTCGAACAGTACCTCCGTGAGGTCCTCGCGCTACCCACGGCTGTGTTTGAGGGACCGTCATTCGGTTACAACGAGACAGCCTCCCGGGCTTGTTTTACACAGGTACCAAACCGATTACAATATCCAAAGATTTTTCGGTATATATCCAAATATTTCCAGTAGGGTGACGAGATCAAGGAGCAATAGTTGAGAATCATTTCCGTTAAAAAAATGCTTAGTAATTTCTTTTTCATCATAGTATGCACGAGGCATAAATTGATCATTCAAACATCATGTGTTTGATCCTGTACGTGAGATCGGGGATTTCTTGTTGTATGGTTATATAGTATTCTGGAATCATTCTTTAATATAATGTTTAAAAGCCTGAAAGGTAATTATTAGTTATGTTAGGGGAGAATTGTCTCGTTACTGTTGTATATTTACACGGACAAATACGACATCACGCAGATTCGTGCGCCTGTAAAGCAACGCATGTCTAAATGTAGTCGTCAACAGTCCTGCATTTCCTCTACACACAGCAAACCTATTGTGAACTGAAGTCTCTTGTGTGCGTTTGCTTCTAGATATTCTATATGTACTCTGAGTATCCCCGTCTCATGTGTTTATTGCTGTCCTCAGAAGAGTAAGGTGAATGTGAATGACTTCCTGGACACGCTGATGACCGACCCCGGGCCTCAATGTCTCATGTGGCTTCCCATACTGCATCGCATGGCCACCACAGAAAACGGTGAGTGTTCCTGCTCACCAGTCCATGTCAGTTACTATTGATGTGAGGGGAGGGGGCTCATCAGTCCATGTCAGCTACTATTGATGTGAGGGGAGGGGGCTCGTCAGTCCATGTCAGCCAGTGAGGGGAGGGGGCTCGTCAGTCCATGTCAGTTACTATTGATGTGAGGGGAGGGGGCTCGTCAGTCCATGTCAGCTACTATTGATGTGAGGGAGGGGGCTAGTCAGTCCAGTCAGTTCAGATGTGAGGGGAAGGGACTAGTCAGTCCATGTCAGTTACTATTGATGTGAGGGGAAGGGACTAGTCAGTCCATGTCAGTTACTATTGATGTGAGGGGAGGGGGCTCGTCAGTCCATGTCAGTTACTGTTTATGTGAGGGGAGGGGGCTCGTCAGTCCATGTCAGCTTCTATTGATGTGAGGGGAGGGGACTAGTCAGTCCATGTCAGTTACTATTGATGTGAGGGGAGGGGGCTCGTCAGTCCATGTCAGTTACTATTGATGTGAGGGGAGGGGGCTCGTCAGTCCATGTCAGTTACTATTGATGTGAGGGGAGGGGGCTCGTCAGTCCATGTCAGCTACTATTGATGTGAGGGGAGGGGGCTCGTCAGTCCATGTCAGTTACTATTGATGTGAGGGGAGGGGGCTCGTCAGTCCATGTCAGTTACTATTGATGTGAGGGGAGGGGGTTCATCAGTCCATGTCAGCTACTATTGATGTGAGGGGAGGGGGCTAGTCAGTCCATGTCAGTTACTATTGATGTGAGGGGAGGGGGCTAGTCAGTCCATGTCAGTTACTATTGATGTGAGGGGAGGGGGCTCGTCAGTCCATGTCAGTTACTATTGATGTGAGGGGAGGGGGCTCATCAGTCCATGTCAGTTACTATTGATGTGAGGGGAGGGGGCTCATCAGTCCATGTCAGTTACTATTGATGTGAGGGGAGGGGGCTCATCAGTCCATGTCAGTTACTATTGATGTGAGGGGAAGGGGCTCGTCAGTCCATGTCAGCTACTACTTCTGTCATTTCAAATTGTTCAGTTCGGAGACAAATGTGTTATGGCTTTCACCGAACACCGTCTAGACCCACACTAAGTGACCGTTTATCAGCTGGTCAGTCGGTGCATTACTGACCTGAGTGTCTGCGATCACTCCTTGTCCATTCTATACGGGTTGTCTTGTACTTAACACGCTGTAGTTCTCCTTAGCTACAACTCCTGGTTTTGTGTCGTGTCCTGGCAGTTTATCACCGAGTGCAATGCGAGGCGTGCCGGAGGGAGTCATTCACGGGTTTCCGCTACAAATGTCAGCACTGTTACAACTACCACCTGTGTCAGGACTGCTTCTGGAGAGGCAAGACTTCCGGTAACCACAGCAACGACCACGAGATGAAGGAGTATTCATCTTACGTGAGTAGATAAAGAACGTTATGACGTCCAAATGGGAAACACCATGCGTGAGTAGATACAACGTTATGACGTACAAATTGGAAAACGACGGTTGTATGAAAAAACATTCAAAAGGAGCTTATGCTTCGTGTTGCAAACGGAGCCAGTTTGAACGTAATTGCTATAAGCTTTATGGTCCCTCCAGAGCAGTCTCCAGGAGTGGTGCTCGTCTCCCGCTGCTGTATTCAGTCCCTACTCCCAGGTCATCGTGCCCTGGAGTGGTGCTTGTCTCCCGCTGCTGTATTCAGTCCCTACTCCCAGGTCATCGTGCCCTGGTTTGATCACTGTGACCCGGAGTCCGAAATAGGCCGGATAAGTTAAGCTAATTCCTGTGTTGGTATAGCAACATTTAGGAGCTCATAAGCCTGCCGGATTCCTGCTGATTGTTGGGGTTAAATCGCCGTGTTTACAGGAGCTCGATGCTTATATATATATATATATAGATATATATATATATATATATATATATATATATATATATATATATATATATATATATATATATATATATATATAAAATGGATATATATATCCATTTGCCGGTATTTCCGATTCATCGACCCCGCTGATGCTACTAAATACTGCGTCACGTGGTATTGTTACTCTCCTTCCGCTGTCACTCTGATTAGAACTGACTGTTTTATTAACTCAGCAACTGAACTTGTAGGAGGCTCAAGGGTATCGAGTCGACTTGAGAGAAAGAAAGAGAGACCAAGTGGCTATCGATTCTCACAGGAGACTGGGAGATTTGACAAGTCACTATGACGCCGAGAAAGCCCCGGGATAACAACTTTGTAAAGGATCACTGGTTTCTGACCAGACGGACAGACAGGAAGGTACAGCCCGCCATGAGATACGACCGTCTATCGTGGGTATCTCGATTGGATTGGTTTGAGTTTAAGACGGGGAAAACACTCGAAAAGCGAGCAAGAAAGTGGAGCAATGAGGGGAGTCCGTCTGTGGATCATGACGTCACAACAGCTATATCGAATGGCAGTAACTTCAATCAAATCAAGCGAGAATCCAATACAGGCATCATGATACATGATACTGACTTGCATCGTCCATAAAGCGTAGATCCTGGGAACAAGCAGCGGCGCTCGTAGCCGCCATCGGGCCTTGCTGACAACGAGGTCTGGGCGTGTTAACTGCACACGACGCGTTATGCGCGTCTGGGCGTGTTAACTGCACACGACGCGTTATGCGCGTCTGGGCGTGTTAACTGCACACGAGGCGTTCCGTGCGTCTGGCCGTGGTAACTGCCCACGACGCTTTCCGCGAGTCTGGGCGTGTTAACTGCACACGACGCGTTATGCGCGTCTGGGCGTGTTAACTGCACACGACGCGTTATACGCGTCTGGGCGCGTTAACTGCACACTGGCCGTGTTAACTGCCCCCATCTTGGAAGGCCCCCCCCCCCCACCCTGTGGGTCCGGGGGTAGAATAGGCCCAATGTCGATCTCCTGCGCATCGGCTTCTGCGCAGGCTGGGATGTTATGTTAGCAAAGTGTCAAACATGTCTGCCATGGAGAGTGGCCCACTGTATCCTCCTGTATGTCGTAAGGGTCTACTAATAGGGGGCAACCTGTTGGCCGTGGGTTGCGACTCGTGTCGGTGAACAATGGGATCTTAGTGTTTGAGTCATAAGCGGTCGCTTTGAGGGCCACGATGTGCAACACCGCACTCTGGCCCGGATTTCGCCCTAGACGAGAGGCTGGAGTGCCTGGTCCCGGGGGGGGGGGGGGGGGGGGGCAATTGGGGGGGCACTTGACTTTATTCTGGATAGGGGTGTGCCGCGGGACCTCGAAAAACCGTACCCGTCGTACAAGGTCAAAATGGCCAAAAGCATACCCCGTCGTACAAGGTATTATGCGAATGTATAAACCCCTCGTACAGATTGAAGCTGAAAAAACATACCCCGTCGTACAAGTATGAGGCCAAAAAACCCGTCGTACAAGTCAAGAGGCCGCCCGTCTTGCGGCACATATGTACTACCTCTATACCATTAAGTGCCCCCCCCCCCCGGGGGCCTGGTCCAGTCAATCGGCTGGTGGTGACTTGCCCTAGGATACTATTTGCATTTTTATCTTTTTCAACATCATCCACTTGTATGTCCCTCTTTTTTCCATTATCTTGGAAGGCGGCTGCTTAATCAGGTCAAACTTATCTATTAATCTTTCTAGGCGCCATATAACACATACGTGTTGGTGTGCCGTTAAACCCTATTCTCACTCACTGGCCGTGTTAACTGCTGCCATTGATTGTCTCTTGGTGTTGTTGAGGTCGGAAGACGTTACCTACTCCTGCCTGCCTGCCTGGCTATGTCTGCTCACATGAGGGCGATTGATTTGTAGCTACTCAGTATTGTCACTGCGGAACTTGGTTTTGCACGAGAGCGCGACTGAGCCTCTGGTTAGGGGAGACTGTAACCTTACTTATTCGCCCTCTGTGTCAGGTATGGAATGAATGTCAGTAGTTAATCGAAGGGGTTCGTCCTGCCAGCGCCGTCCCCCTGTGGGTCCTGCCAGCGCCGTCCCCCTGTAGGTCCTGCCAGCGCCGACCCCCTGTGAGTCCGAGGGTAGAATAGGACCACTGTATCCTCCTGCATGTCGTAAGAGGCGACTAATAGGGGGCAACCTGTTGGCCGTGGGTTGCGGCTTGTGTCGGTGGACAATGGGATCCAAGTGGTTGAGTGGAGCGGTCCTTTTGAGGGCCATATCTGCAACACACTACTTTGGCCTGGATTTCGACTAGACGAGAAGCTGGAATGGCCTGGTTCAGTCGGCTGGTGGTTTCCATTTTTATCTTTTCCATCTCCATTTTCATTTATCCTAGAAGGCGGCTGCTTAATCAGGCCAATCTTATCTATTAACCTTTCTTGGCACCATATAACACATGAGTGTTGGTGTGCCGTAAAACCCCATACTTACCTTACCTTACCTTACCTGCCAGCGCCAGGTGAAACAACGCTATGGAATAAAGACGTTGTGTCCGGAAACCTAACATCTGGATCCGAGCGCAAGTGGTACCCCATCTGTGAGATGTTCAGAGGGTAAGAGGTACATGTTACACCTAACCTCCCCCGCCACCTTCCCCGTCCTATATGACTCACCTGGTTCAGGTGTTATCAAGGCTGCCCCAGGAGCAAATTCACCTGCTGTAAACCTGTAAACACGCCCGATCTACCACTGATGCAGTGTTTATTATAAACATAATCTCCCGTTTGTACATAGCTCATAGAAGTACGGGAACGGCTTCCCTTAGAAGTACGGGAACGGCTTCCCTTTGTATATTATATCAGGGCTTTGGCGAGAGTTGTATTACAGACTTAGTGGGAGATTTCTGGCTTTGATTCGATCGTTACCTGAGAGTAAGTTGTACTCATTAACCCGACCACTCTGACAATAACAGGTCGATTCCAGCCGCGGCCACGATCGCTTGGCGTTTCTCTCTCTGTCTGTGCAGTGGGGCACCTCATGTACCTAATACAGGGTACCCAACAAAGAGAAATGAGTCGGGGTACATGATAAAGAGTAACATGGCGGGGAACCTGACAAGAATTATGAAGCGGGGTAACCAACAAATAGTAATGTTGTAGGGTACCTAACAAAGAGTAATGAAGTGGGGTACCCAACAAAGAGTAATGAAGTGGGGTACCCAACAAAGAGTAATGAAGTGGGGTACCCAACAAAGAGTAATGTAGTGGGGTCCCTAACAAAGAGTAATGAAGCAGTGTACCTAACAAAGAGTAATGAAGCGGGGTACCTGACGAGGTGTTGCTAGTTGGAGCATACCCCGTATTGACTTGATTTGTCTTATCAGCCGACGTCTGGTACTTGGTTTAGTTACCTCCTTCTTGTTATATGCAGCGCTGGCTGTCGCTCGTGGCCTGATCACCTACGCTTTCAACCATTGAAATGGTTCCTGAATGATAAATCTTTAATCAAACTTATTGTGATGTAACTCTCTCTCTCTCTCTCCCTCTGAACAGCTGTTACCTTCAATTAATTTGATTTGTTATTGATATATTTCACCAGTAACCCCTCCACGTATTGACATATTTCACCGGTATCCCCTTCACTTCGAGGAAGCCAGCGATTTGTCCGTCATCCCGCTCGTGGATTTGAGTGGCTGGCCGGCCAGATGACGAGCATCACTTAGCCAGTGTGTGCTTCGTGCGGGGGGAGGGGCGCGTGCGTGAGGTAACGAGGCCCGCCTCACCCCCTCCCTCCTCCGTTTCACCCACGCCTCGTTAGGGCCTCCATATTGCCTCGACGTCGACCGCTCTATTCCATCAGGAATATCCTCGCATATAGCACAATACATGCTGCCTACCTTAACCGAGCCAAAGTGATCCCCAAACTGCGGCTCGGATCCCCATATCGTATTTCCATGCACATATGGTACCTACTGTATCAATTTTCGTCTAAACTGACGGAACTGAACCCTAATACACCCTGCCTTACAATACCCTGCCTTACAATTGCCTTGTTGCCGATGGCGTCGCATTTCAATGTGAAGCCTCTTTGTCAGCATCCAATCAAACCTCAGTTGATAATGAATTCAATAGCTACCAAGATGACCGCTATAAATAATAGGGCTTGTTCGACCTCACCATCTTCACCACCTCGCCTCACTCACGTCTACCGGGCCATCTTTTTACAAGCCATATCTGTGAAGTCTGAAGTAGCCGGAAAGCTATCCTCGCGATGAACCCGTTGGGTGGGCGAGATAAACAATCCCGCATATGACCAGCCTTCTCCCTAGCTGTCTGTTAAAGAAGCGAGGGGTTAGTAGAATCGATTATCGACCACTTGGCAGCCTCCGTTTCCAAGCTCCGTTTCCCTGACAGGGAGCGGGAATGGCCACTTGCCTTCTGTGGTCACGTGACTGCTTACAATCTCTTGGACAGCGAGAAGCAAACAGATAATGGCCAGCGGCAGGTTTCTGGCGGTGCCAAGGTAGCGTGGCGATACGAGAGGATACGAGAGGACGGCGAGAGTTGGTGCCAACGTGGCGAGGCGATTCGAGAGTACGGCGAGAGTTGGTGCCCAGGTAGCGTGGCGGTACGAGAGGACGGCGAGACTTGGTGCCAAGGTGGCGAGGCGATTCGAGAGTACGGCGAGAGTTGGTGCCCAGGTAGCGTGGCGGTACGAGAGGACGGCGAGAGTTGGTGCCAAGGTGGCGAGGCGATTCGAGAGTACGGCGAGAGTTGGTGCCAAGGTAGCGTGGCGATACGAGAGGACGACGAGAGTTTGTGCCAAGATAGCGTGGCGATACGGGAGGACGGCGAGAGTTGAATGAGCGCGAGATGCTAGTCAGCTAACGAAGGTTATCGCCTTGTGGCGCTCATGTCGTGCAACAACAGGCGAATATTGGTAGATGACATAAGCCGCTGTCATTGCTTCTCATTCCCGCCATCCCTAATGATGCTGACTAGGGTTAGTCCGGGATAACAAGGCGCTGATGCATATCTTAGCGTCATCATTGACCCTGGGTCTAATTGGACCGAATTATTTGCTTGGGAACCAGTCGATCAAGTGAATATCTATCGGCTTTGTGATGGGATGCATTGTTAATAATGGGCTTGTGAGAACGGATCTGACAGAACACCCGCGCAGGTTGAATTCAGCTCGTTGATGCCCATTGCTTCCAGAAGTCTCCTGCCAAGCAGTTAGGACATTCTCTCCGCAAGTCACTGAAGTGTGTACCCAGCAAAATAGACAATAAGAAAATACCACAGTTTCCGGAAACGCCCGAAAAAACGCTGGATCTTTCACATATAGTGTGAGTATGATTCTTGTTCAGTCACATATAGTGTGACATGGTGGGGTTGTATCTGTCTTAATGCTGATGGTGTGGGGTTCTATCTGTCTTAATGCTGACATGGTGGGGTTCTATCTGTCTTAATGCTGACATGGTGGGGTTCTATCTGTCTTAATGCTGACATGGTGGGGTTCTATCTGTCTTAATGCTGACGTGGTGGGGTTCTATCTGTCTTAATGCTGACGTGGTGGGGTTCTATCTGTCTTAATGCTGACATGGTGGGGTTCTATCTGTCTTAATGCTGACATGGTGGGGTTTTATCTGTCTTAATGCTGACAGTGACATGGTGGGGTTTTATCTGTCTTAATGTTGACATGGTGGGGTTTTATCGGCGACGATACTGACATGACAGGGTTATATCTGTGTGAATGCTGACATGACCTGTGACATTTGCTATGATATATGACCTATGATGACGTAAAATGCCACCTTATCCATTCACGACCCCGATGTGTGTACAGCCATCGCTGGCTGGCCTCCATTAGTGCTATTCTAGTACATATCTGCATGTATGTATATATAGATATATACATGAGTTGATTGCTGGCAGTGGTCCTGTGTACGAGTGATAACCAGCTTCAACGCGGGATAACCCGCTGTCTTCTCTAGGCCCACTACTGACACAATATCGCTTGTTTCACGCTGCTCAATGAGATCGTATATTCAAGGCCAGTCGCGAGTTTCCTCCGCTGTGACTCATACAGACGACCGCTTGCCAATGTCCACGCCGATTTCTGCGAAGTTCGTTTCGTTGGTTTGCGAAATCAATGATGATGATGATGATGATGATGGCAGATCTACTGTTGGTTGTACGACAACCAGGAAATCTGTCAATAGCTCCCATGCAACGCTTATATGTCCTTCCGAACGTGGTCAGGGCGACATCACAGGGAAATCAATTAAGTACGATTGACTTACCGGCTTCCAATGTCATATCCCAACCAAGACTGTGTGGGTTCGTTATGATTTTAGTGAACGTTATGATGCTTATTAAGTCTGTGGGAATCTCGGTTGCGCGATGAAGTGACCGAGGGATGGTGTAGTCTTTTCGGCGTCAAGTCGTAAGCTGGTTCGGGAGAGATGGGCGCATGCGCGATTTCAGATTATTCTGACCGATGCAACAATTATAGTTTACTCATCGATGTTTCTCATCTGGGCCGCTCAGAAATCACATGAGAGGAGGGAGGTATGGCGCGGAGTGGGGTTTGTGCGGAGTATGTGGACAAGCGTTACCATGGTTACCGTGAGGTGTACGGGCTAGGGTAATAATCGTTACGGGAGCAGGTGACCAAATCGACCACAAAAAGCTGGCCCCTTATCGCTTGCTATAGCAGCTTATTGACCCATTTGGTTGGGAAATTGTGTCTTATAACGAAGTCATCAAATCTGCCAGTCGGATAGTAAGAGTGCGGTTGAATGGCAATTATTGCTGTTAGACGTAACTGACATTTCTTCGGCTATTCAGCATTAACGCCCCACCGGACAGTAGCTATTATCATAATGTGAAAATCACCTGGTGATTGTATTAGGGTTTTCACTGGATCATAACGTCAAATCGAAAGATGAAATCTCACGTTACTCACATTTTTCAGAATGCACTTTAGTGACGTTATTTCATCGTGATGTTTTCCTTTCAACGTGATGTTACTTTTGTCCTGACGTTACTTAGTGACATTACTATGTGACGTCACTTTAGCGAGACGTAAATGATTTATGTTACTTTTTGCAATCGTTTACAAAAATCTCTTCAGTTGTTTGACATCATTAATATCTGCCGAATATTCGCACTCCAAAACTCGGCGATACAAGATACCATAGGCTCAATCTGTTGCTTGTTAAACTTTCAATCCAAGCTTGGTGCTGATTGGAGCCCTGTCATATCACTATCTGAACGATGGTAACATGACTCAAATGACACCTGTTTCTCTGCATTACTATCGACATCGTCGTTGTTATCGTCTTTCCCTCCACCATGTGACGTGCGACGCAGGACAGAACATGATACCTGACTATCGTCATAGAATCCTAGGAGATGAATGTTATCTCTGGGCACTTGTTGTTCCTCACAGACCGCCCTCGCCTCTCCCGTCTCATAACGGCTTCCATGAATCACGTTGCTTCTCGGCTTCCATGGATGCCTCATCGATGGACAGCAGCTCGGTCACCAAAAGGTCAGTCTACACACAAAGAGTGTAATTCACAATCTACACAGCAGGGTGTTATTTACAACTGCCAATCTACACACAGCAGGGTGTAATTTACAACTGCCAATGGCCAATCTACACACTGCCGGGTGTAATTTACAACTGCCAATGTACACAAAGCTAGGTGTTATTTATTCCTGCCATTGTACACACAGAAGGGTGTAATTTACAACTGCCAATCTACACACAGCAGGATATACTTTACAATGGCCAATCTTCACACAGCAAGGTGTAATTTACAATGGCCAATTTACACACAGCGGGGTGTAATTTACAATAGCCAATCTACACACAGCAGGGTGTAATTTACAATGGCCAATCTACACACAGCAGGGTGTAATTTACAATGGCCAATCTACACACAACAGGGTGTAATTTACAACTGCCAATCTTACACAGCAGGGTGTAATTTACAACTGCCAATCTACACAGCAGGGTGCTATTTTCAACTGCCAATCTACACATAGCAGAGTGTTATTTACAACTGCCAATCTACACACAGCAGGGTGTAATTTACAACTCTCAATCTACTCACAGCAGGGTGTAATTTACAACTCTCAATCTACACACAGCAGGGTGTAATTTACAAGATAAGTCTGCATACTGCAGGGAGTAATGTACAACAGCCAGTCTTCATAATGCAGAGTGCAACTGGCCCCTAACCTGCTAACGGCCAACCACTTTATAACTGCTTTGAAGGACTGGGTTTCCAACATTAATAATTGTTTAAAAGAAATTCATTCCTCCTTCTGTAACAAATTCTATTGGCTATGTATCACATGAATTTACAGCCCCTATCACACCCTGTGACATAAATGTACAGTCCCTGTCACACCCTGTGACATGTATTTACAGTCCCTATCATGCCCAGTGACATGTATTTACAGCCCCCTATCATGCCCAGTGACATGTATTTACAGCCCCTGTAACACCCAGTGACATGTATTTACAGCCCCTGTAACACCCTGTGACATGTATTTACAGCCCCTATCACACCCTGTGACATATATTCACAGCCCCTATCACACCCTATGACATGTATTTAGTCCCTATCTTGGCCAGTGACTGACATGTATTTACAGTCCCTATCATGGTCAGTATGTATACTCTGTCATGTTCCATTTTAAGATCCTCTGATGGTTGGTGACAATATCACCTTGGCTCACTAGTATCATGTGTTTACGGCTCTGATTGTGTGGTTACGGCCCCAGTAAGACACAGATTGTGTTATTACAGCCCCAGTAAGACCCTCCATGGCAGCATCGACAGTACCCGGATCGACGATGAGCACCGGTTGATAGCCCGGTACGCGGCTCGACTGGCAGCCGACGCCAACCAAGCAGTGAGTTGTTATGACAACCATACCTAGTAGAATTTAAACATGCAGTCAACATCGTGGAAAGGATCATTCTCTCTCTCTCTCTCTCTCTCTCTCTCTCTCTCTCTCTCTCTCTCTCTCTCTCTCTCTCTCTCTCTTTCTCTCTCTCTCTCTCTCTCTCTCTCTCTCTCTCTACCTCTCTACCTCTCTCTCTGTATATCTATGTCTCTATCTCTTTCAATCTCTCTCTCCCCCCCTCTGTGTGTGTGTGTGTGTGTGTGTGTGTCCCTCCCTCTCTCCCCCCCCCCCCCTCTCTCTCTCTCTCATCTAGCCCAGTGTGTCTGATATTGCTTCTTCTTTATGAGAAACGCATCAATTTCATACTCCGGCTTGCCATTAATGGCGGCCAAGTGTTCGGGTTGTTATTGTTGTAATTGTGCTTGTTATACAAGACGTCTGCGTCCTGTGGTTTCTGGCTCGGTGTCGAATTAAAGCAGACATGCGCACTTGGGTTATGCAGTGTTTCACTAGCAGCAGCAGCAGCAAGGACCAGAGGGGGAGCCCGCTCGCTGCCTGTAGTTACCAGTGCTGTATCTCGCCTAATACCACCTCCAGCTCGCCTCTTACCCCAATGCTATTTAAGGATATACCCTTGTCACTCGTTGTGGTCCTTTACGTAGCTCTAGCCCTGATGATGTCGTCGATGACGTCATAGTCGCCCCCCCCCCCACCCACCCCTCCGGGGAGGGGAGTTGTTAGCGGCTTACTACTCGCTGTCTCCCGTTATTAACTTTATCGCCATCTCTTATGACACAGACACACGTTAGCATTGGGTTGATTAGGCCAGACATGCCGTGTGGACCGATGAATGTTGTCATGGTGGCCGGATGGGCAGAACGACGCGTAGTCATTGACTTGTACGCGTGGTCAGAGACTGATACGCATGGTCAGTGACTGGTACTCATGGTCAGGGACTGGTACGCATGGTCAGTGACTGGTACGCGTGGTCAGTGACTGGTAAGCGTGGTCAGGGACTGGTACGAATGGTCAGGGACTGGTACGCGTGGTCATGGACTGGTACGCATGGTCAGTAACTGGTACGCGTGGTCAGTGACTAGTACGTGTGGTCAGTGACTGGTAAACGTGGTCATTGACTGGTACGCGTGGTCAGGGACTGGTACATGTGGTCAGTGGCTGGTACGCGTGGTAAGTGACGGGTACACGCGATAAGTGACTGGTATGCACGGTCCGTGACTGGTACGTGTGGTCAGTGATTTGTGTGCGTGGTCAGTGAATGGTACGCGTGGCCAATGGTTAGTACGCGTGGTCCGTGGTTGGTACGCTTGGTCAGTGACTGGTACGCAGGTCAGTGATTGCTTACACAGCCATAGCGAGCTGTATAACTGACGATGATAGACATGAGATGCGCAGCTCTTTGACAAGTGGACAATGGATCTTCAATAAGAGCCACGGGTTTTCTTTCATTCCACCTATTTGACGTCATTAGTAACAGTGATGATCTGGCTTATACGCAAAAAACTGTGTTTTCTTTTTAATATGTACACCATTTACTGGGCGCTTAAATATATAGATATAGAGAGATATAGAGAGAGAGAGAGAGAGAGAGAGAGAGAGAGAGAGAGAGAGAGAGAGAGAGAGAGAGAGAGAGACACAGAGAGAGAGAAAAATAGAGAGAGAAAGACATAGAGAGAGGGACAGAGAGATAGAGAGAGATACATGGAGATATATATATATACATATATATATATACATAGAGATATATATATTATATAGATGTATATAGAGATATATATATATGTATGTGATATATATATATATATATATATATATATATATATATATATATATATATATATATATATATATATATATATATATATATATATATATATATATATATATATATATATATATATGTATATATGTGTATGTGTGTGTATGTGTGTTCGTTTGTTTATCTGATGGTATAGGCAATTTTCCTCATCTGACGTACATATCATGCGGTTGACAAATGTTTGCTTAATAGGCATCAAATGACCGATGCCCTTTAGTTGTTTAATTCGACAAGCGTCGTCTTTCCTATCCACTTATGGCGGGAAACCCGATGCCCAAGTGACGTCATCGGGTGATGGAATACATCGACCCTCCTTCGTCTGCTTGTGACCGCCGCTTGTGACCAATTACCAGTCTGCATCAAGATCAGCTAACGTCTTCCACTGTCCATTCAAAACGACGTCGTCTTCCACTGTCCATTCAAAACGACGTCGTCTTCCTTTGGCCACTCTAGACGACGTCGTCTTCTACGGGACACTCAAAACCACGTCGTCTTCCATTGGCAACTCAAAACGACGTCGTCTTCCACTGGGTATTCAAAACCACGTCGTCTTCCATGGGCCACTCAAAACGACGTCGTCTTCCACTGGATATTCAAAACGACGTCGTCTTCCATTGGCAACTCAAAACGACGTCGTCTTCCACTGGATATTCAAAACCACGTCGTCTTCCATGGGCCACTCAAAACGATGTCGTCTTCCACTGGGTATTCAAAACCACGTCGTCTTCTACGGACCACTCAAAACGGGCTACATTTGATTGCCAATGACACTGTTAGGGCAACTTCGTTCGCTAACATTTTTATTTTGTCTCGTTGATTGCCATCTTCGGATCTTGTCTGCTCGACGTCGTGAAATGACAGGCTTTGGGTGTGATTGTCGGAAAAGTTGTTCGAACAAATTACCCATTTGTTTGAAGGTGTTCGCGTCATTGGTTCATTATGTCCGTGACGCAGACATTCCGGAGTTGCTGTTGCTTATTGGTGTAGTGCATGACAGCTATGTTTGCAGCTGTGTGTGGTTCCGTGACCGTCCTCTGTTACGAGTGGCTCCGTGACCGTCCTCTGTTACGAGTGGCTCCGTGACCGTCCTCTGTTACGAGTGGCTCCGTGACCGTCCTCTGTTACGAGTGGCTCCGTGACCGTCCTCTGTTACGACTGGCTCCGTGACCGTCCTCTGTTACGAGTGGCTCCGTGACCGTCCTCTGTTACGAGTGGCTCCGTGACCGTCCTCTGTTCCGAGTGGCCTGTGTGTGTCGAGCTAACCACTCGTCACCTGCAGTGTAGTGTGTGTTGCTCACTAGTCAAATAAACATGATGTTACCAATATCAAACAAGCCATATGCTATATCGCCTTGGATTAACCTTTCACTTCTCGTCACCGGCCAGTACAGATCTAATTGCTAATATATTCCTGGCATTGCGAGGCTCCTTCGTTTGCTATACATCTAGCGCGGATTGAGCGCCGTGTGCCATACAGCACGCCGAGTGTCCCGTCACCGAGTGTTCCGTCACCTCAATGGTTTCTGGGGTGGGGGGGGGTGGGGTAATCGGGATGTCTGCAGCCCACACGGGCCCTTCCCGGAACCCCTTGCGTCAGGATAAGCAGCCTCCTCCAGAGGATGGGAGGCGCTGCTGCGGTAACAAGTCAGTCAGTAGGTGAGCCAGCTTTTAGCAGTTGAGGGTTGGTGTGTCGGGACCAGGCAGCTTAGCCGCTTTGGCCGTGAGAGTTGCTATTCTGCGTCCATAACGCGTCGGTGTTACTCCCCGGAGAAGAAGCCAACTGGCGCCGAGATCGGCTTCTCAGACGTTTGATCTGTGATCTTTTCGCTATTGATCCGTTCACCTTATACGCCTAGCCAATGTGACAACGTTTGGAAAATCTGAGATTATTTCTGGAACGGCGAGAGAAGCTGGCTGTTATTTTGGGCGCTTAAACGGAGAAGCAACTCCTTAAAACATCGGAACGAACCGCCTCTCCATCACAAACTTCCACCTCGTAGAAGAATACTTGATTGAATTGTTCTATTTACGACTCCAGTCACCCCGACAACGAACCGTCTGCCCTACCGACTTTTGCCCTAAACCAATCCGTTCACAACCAACCTCCCCTTAAGGCGTTTTGAACAAGAAGTAAAATCCAACTAGTTGTCTGAGTCCCGGTGCCCGATCAGTTGTTCGATAGTTGGAGTTTAACGGACTGGTCGGGGAAGGAGGCTCCCAGCGTGACATGGTTGTAACATGTCGGTACTGAAGAGGATGTTTCAGCGACGACGTCATTCGCAGCCCTCAGCCGGTGAGATGGTGCCCGGGCCGTGGGTAAGTGACGTGTGCATGACAACACATGAAATGACCCTGTTATATTGCTAGAATTGAGGTTTTCGGGATATTGTCGAGCTTCTGTCTGTAAACAGTTTTGTTTTGAGCTGATGGTCGTTGAGGCTGTAATGTTGGAGAAGAAAATAGGAATGGTGTGTAATGACGTCAGAGACGCCAATGTAATCGCCGCGCGTTGTTAACACTTCTGCAACCGTCACGCGCTGTTAACGCTTCTGTAACCGTCACGCGCTGTTAACGCTTTCTGTAACCGTCACGCGCTGTTAACGCTTCTGTAACCGTCACGCGCTGTTAACGCCTCTGTAACCGTCACGCGCTGTTAACGCTTCTGTATCCGTCACGCGCTGTTAACGCTTCTGTAACCGCCGCGCGTTGTTAATACTGCTGTTAACGCCGTGCGTTGTTAATGCTGCTGTTAACGCCACGCGCTGGTAATGCTGCTGTAACCTTCACGCGCTGGTAATGCTGCTTTAACCGCAACGCGCTGGTAATGCTACTGTAACCGTCACGCGCTGGTAATGCTACTGTAACCTTCACGCGCTGGTAATGCTACTGTAACCGCCACACGCTGGTAATGCTACTGTAACCGCCACACGCTGGTAATGCTGCTGTTACCTTCACGCGCTGGTAATGCTGCTGTAACCGCCACACGCTGGTAATGCTACTGTAACCTTCACGCGCTGGTAATGCTACTGTAACCGCCACACGCTGGTAATGCTACTGTAACCGCCACACGCTGGTAATGCTGCTGTTACCTTCACGCTCTGGTAATGCTGCTGTAACCGCCACACGCTGGTAATGCTACTGTAACCTTCACGCGCTGGTAATGCTACTGTAACCGCCACGCGCTGGTAATGCTACTGTAACCTTCACGCGCTGGTAATGCTGCTGTAACCGCCACGCGCTGGTAATGCTACTGTAACCTTCACAAGCTGGTAATGCTGCTGTAACCGCCACGCGCTGGTAATGCTACTCGGTTGTTAATACTGTGTATTCGTTGACACGTGGCAGACTTTAGTGGCGGTATACTCTGGGCGAACCCTTCTTAAAGACACGTGGCAGACTTTAGTGGCGGTATACTCTGGGCGAACCCTTCTTAAAGACACGTGGCAGACTTTAGTGGCGGTATACTCTGGGCGAACCCTTCTTAAAGACACGTGGCAGACTTTAGTGGCGGTATACTCTGGGCGAACCCTTCTTAAAGACACGTGGCAGACTTTAGTGGCGGTATACTCTGGGCGAACCCTTCTACAACTCGCTGGTCGTGAACTGCGTCGTCATGTTGGACCAGTGGCCGCTCTCCATTTGACCTTATCTCATCTCAATCCTCGCTCATTAGTTCAATCGCTTGTGGTATTAGTGTCGACCACAAGTTAATTAGCTTTGTACTCTCCACTTGCCCATACCAGTAGGAGCGATCTGACCTCCCCTAATTCTCGGCTGTAGGTCTGCATCAGGGTGCGCGTAGAGAGCCGGAGATGTCCTCATCGGCTGGCTCAGGTCTTTGGAGCACACAGACTGCCGCCGGGGTCTACCCTGTCAAACACCAGGCCAACCTCAATTCAAGCAGCCCCTTAATCACTTGCCAGGAGACGTCCAGCCCCAGCACCGTAGCGCCGCCGTGTGTTTTATATCAAAACAGATTTTTGTTGTGAAGTTGTGTTGCCTATTAAATGTCTCTACGTACGGGTTTAAACAAGATGCCGTCAGCACACATGGTTCGCGGTTTTGACAAGCGTCAAGGATCTTAAGAGGATATACTTGACGAGTCTGGTTGTGGCTACAGCTGCGTCTGGTCGTGGCTACAGCTGCGTCTGGTTGTGGCTACAGCTGCGTCTGGTCGTGGCTACAGCTGCGTCTGGTCGTGGCTACAGCTGCGTCTGGTCGTGGCTATAGCTGTGTCTGGTCGTGGCTATAGCTGGCTACAGCTGTGTCTGGTCGTGGCTACAGATGCGTCTGGTCGTGGCTACATATGCTTATGTCATGTCTGATAAGGCGATATCAGTTGTTTGATACACTATGTGACTAGTCTGGGTATCCTGGTGGTGTGGACGAGCGGAAGCTCTGATTAGGTTTATATATGTTTTTATTGTATCCTCACTGTATTCGACTGGGATCATACTGGTTGATCTCCGCAGTTATATCGCTACGTCGTCGAAATACAACTAACAGCAATTGGCGATCTTAAGCTTAGCGTCCGGCCTACTTCCGTTTCCGCTCATCTTTCTTGTTGCAAGCAATATGTGTGGTCGCCATGATGGTACGGTTCAACTTGAAGGCAGTGGACGTGAAGGGACTGTGTCCATGAACGGCACCGTGGCATCTGTGTTAATGATATGAGCTGATTGATTTGCGTCTGTTAAATGCAGCTGTTCTTTATATTGAGGTCTTTCCGTCTACGTGAATTGCCTGTTATATTGAGGTATCTGCTGAAGAGAGGTTGCACTCCAGAATTATGTATTTGACGACGCCTGACCATATAATGTTGTGTTTGCAGGCGAGGAGTCCCTCAGAACTCAACCTTAACCTGGACTCAAGCAAGGCCCAACGAGAGCTCATTGTTCAACTGGAAGCCAAAAACCGGTAAGTCCTGCGGTCCCTCATCTAAATGCCATGTGTGAAGGACCGTGACTAACGAGATGTGTATATATATATATATAGATATATATATATATATATATATATAGATATATATATATATATAGATATATAGATATATATATAGATATATATATATATATATATATATATATATATATATATATATAGTTATATATTATATATATATATATATATATATATATATATATATATATATATATATATATATATATATATATATATATATATATATATATATATATATATAGTTGTGTGTGTGTAACTATAACTATAGTTATAACTCCGGGCTCTATCTGAGCTCCAACCAAAAGCAGTCGACATCCGCTGTGAGGGCTGACCCCGAGATTGACCCCGAGCCGTCTGTTCCAGTTATTTCCTTGTTTCTTACCCCACCATTAATATGCCTTGTGCGCTTACAATCTGTCGTTGAATTCGGGAAATGCTTGTGAATTGGAGGCAGCTGAACTGGTTTTTATGAACTCGGATAACCATATGTTTGTGGCTGGCAATTGTCGTGTCGTGACTTGTAGCGCATTGAGCGCCTTCCTCAAGCTGTCTTGCTATAACAGCTGCTGGGTTTGGATCAGTGATTTGTCATTCCAATCGGGGGTGGTGGGGGGGGGGGGGCGACTAATATATACTTCTCTTTGGAGAAGATAAAGAGAAGGTGTTAACGCATATCCTACAGGTCGATTGTTGAGAAAACAAATAGAAGTTGACACCGTTTTGTATTCGTGTACGGAATAACTGTTGTAATAGTTGGCTCCAAACCACACCGTGACCAGTAACGAAAGATGAATCCAAACTCAACTCCAAACTGACCAGACATATAAGTTACAACAAAGCTTGCATAACACGTTAGACTCGGCAAATGACTCGAAAATGCTTGCTAACATAATTTGTTTTGGTAAAATACTGTATATAGGTCACGCAAACGAAATACACCGCCGTGGTAATTTCAGCAGCGAGTTGGACGGGACGATTCTAATTTCCTGATTAGTAGTTACACTGGAAGACACGATGTGTCCATCTTCTTCCGTCCACGCTCTCAACTGACGTAGTTCTTGGGGACGTCTGTGAGGGAGGGAGCCACGGACGTGGGGGAGGGGGGGCTGTCACATTTTCATTGAATATTTTTGGTTGGTAAACTGGATATTACGGGCCGCAAAAGGTCAAAGTGTAAAATTGAGGCCCCCGAGGTGTGGTGGCATCGCCGAGGTTCAAGGATTTCAATTCGATATCAATACTTCACATCACGCGAGCTTCAGTCGGTGACCACTACATGGCAGCTAGCGGTCACGTGCCAACTAACTGTTGCCAAGCGATATGTCATTTTTACCAGCCTGATGTATTCACTGTGTTCCCCCTTCCCCATGAAGATTACACATTGGCAGAGTGGCACATACATAGAGAGAGATATATATAGATATATCTATATATATATAGATAGATAGATATAGATAGAGAGATAGAGAGAGATATATATATATATATATATATATATATATATATATATATATATATATATATATATATATATATATATATATATATATATATATATATATATACATTCTCCGCTGGTCATCTTAACAAACCACTTATGTGGAAAAACAATGGCTGGTTAACGATACAGAACAGACAATGGTGTTATGGGGAGGTGAACTCGCGGCGGGTCAGATAGATTCCTGGGGGGTGTGATGAATCCAGGCTTCCGTTAAAACTGCTCTGCTGTCTGAAGCAGGCGCAGCGTACGTCAAACACCCAATGTATCGTTCTAGTGCAACGCAATATATATATATATATATATATATATATATATATATATATATATATATATATATATATATATATATATATTGCCTAGTCCGTGTATATACCGTCTTACACGGACCAGGGAGGAATAGGAGGGACCGTGTATATACCGTCTAACACTAACCAGGGAGGAATGGGAGGGTCCGTGTATATACCGTCTTACACGGACTAGGGAGGGATGGGAGGGTCCGTCTATATACCGTCTAACACGGACCAGGGAGAGATGGGAGGGGTTTATTTTTTTCTATTTCCTCACCTTTCTCAGCTTATGGCACACCGTAACTCCTAGTTTCCTTATCATCCAACACACTGGGATACTCTTGATAGCAGCATTGCGTCACGCATATGCGTCACGCATTGAGATTATGCTTTGGGCAATCTACGTCTTTCACCTTCACATCATAGAAACATCTCCTCAATGTTTCACCTGCACATCATAGAAACATCTCCTCAATGTTTGCATTGTAACTTGCGCTCACTGTCGCCTTCTGACCGGCACTCTATATTGTTTTAGCTTAATATCACCCGCTGTGTACTTTCGTAATCGGAGCAAGACGGACGGCCAATTCGACCGACTTCAAGAACATGAGTTAATAATGCATCCGAATGTTTTTTCCGCGCGTGTTCCAGTTAAAAGGACGTGCGACAGCTTCTACACGGACCTAGCCCTAACCCAGCTTCTACACGGACCTAGCCCTAACCCAGCTTCTACACGGACCTAGCCCTAACCCAGCTTCTACGTGGACCTAGCCCTAACCCAGCTTCTACATGGACCTAGCCCTAACCCAGCTTCTACACGGACCTAGCCCTAACCCAGCTTCTACACGGACCTAGCGCTCGCTTTCCCGCCGCATTCAAGCCGTCACTAATTGATGCGCGATGCACCAAGCCGTTTTTCAGGGTATTCTTTAAACAAGGACCTCGGTTCTACGTGGGTACCCGAACTTCGGTTCTACGTGGGTACCCGAACCTCAGTTCTACGTGAGTACCCGAACCTCATTTCAACGTGGGTACCCGAACCTCGGTTCTACGTGGGTACCCGAATCTCGGTTCTATGTTAGTTCTCGAATATCGATGTCGATAAGATTAACGGTAAACAGATAAAGGAGACATCCCCTAACTAGCCAACGGCATTCAGGGCGTAAACGCCCGTCGCCTAGCAACTCATAAAGAAGGAGTCAATTAGTAGCAAAGAGCTGGCGTCATTGGAAGGCTGCACTGCCGCTGATATCACCTTTCGAATCAGATGAATAGACCAAAGATCGATCTTGAGGGATCCACATTTTGGGAAATTTCTGAGGTTGAACCCACAGCCAGATCCTCAATGCAGATAGGCATCACCTCGTCTCCCGTGTACAGAAGGGCTCAAAACTCGAGCTGACGTTTCCGAAAGCATTGATCCAATTGGCCGACTTCAGCTCGAAAACTTGGCGTGGAGTATCGGAATCCTGTATTTATGTTTTACTCTTGGGAACAAAGCAATACTATTAAAGTTAAGATGTTTGGTGAAAGGCACAACCCAAACCATGGTACGTATTTAATGTCACAGTCGCCAGAGGCTCTCGACCTCATGTCACAGTCGCCTGAGGCTCTCGACCTCATGTCACAGTCGCCAAAGGCTCTCGACCTCATGTCACAGTCGCCAGGGGCTGTCGACCTCATGTCACAGTCGCCAGGGGCTGTCGACCTCATGTCACATTGACATTGCCATTGGGGGATCCCGATTAGACAGCGCTATTGCTGTCCCGAGCCCCATTGGGTGATCCGATGTCACATTGGGGGATCCCGATTGCATTGGGGGATCCCGATTAGACAGCGCTATTGAGTGATCCCGATTAGACAGCCCAATTGGGTGATCCCGATTAGACAGCGCCATTGGGGGATCCCGATTAGACAGCGCCATTGGGGGATCCCGATTAGACAGCGCCATTGGGGGATCCCGATTAGACAGCGCCATTGGGTGATCCAGATTAGACAGCGGCATTGGGTGATCCAGATTAGACAGCGCCATTGGGTGATCCAGATTAGACAGCGCCATTGGGTGATCCCGATTAGACAGCGCCATTGGGGGATCCCGATTAGACAGCGCCATTGGGGGATCCCGATTAGACAGCGCCATTGGGTGATCCAGATTAGACAGCGGCATTGGGGGATCCCGATTAGACAGCGCCATTGGGTGATCCAGATTAGACAGCGGCATTGGGTGATCCAGATTAGACAGCGCCATTGGTTGATCCAGATTAGACAGCGCCATTGGGGGATCCCGATTAGACAGCGGAAACCTACTCACCACACATTCTCCCAAATGTATTCCTTTTTTGACAGCACATGTGCTGTTCGGCCACTTGGCTATCTCTCCCAACTTAGTGAGTGGTTAGGAATCCGAGCGATTTGTTCTAACACTTGGCAGATAGAGCCAACGTCAGCGTATAGTGCGCTGCTGCGGCGAGTTGTATTTGTCCCATTACAAGGTGGCAACTGAGCTCGAGACGCAATCATGAATCGGGCTCGCTTGTAAAATGGTAACTGATGTATGGTCGATCAGTCTTCTCATATGAGATGGATATATGTGTGATAGTAGCTGTCTGACAGCGGGATATCAGCGAGGCGGAGCGCGTCTCTGCGACCAAACCAGCTACTCGTCATTGTACGTTATGATGACTGAATACCCACAGCAGCCGGCTCACTTGACCATCTCGAGTCTTGAAACGCCCTTCTCCGTTTTGTCCAGACTCGATTGGTTGTTCACATACCAAGCCAGCTAACACCACTAGCTCTCTAAATGCGCCAGTTATCCTGCCGAGTTAATATCACGCTTGTTTGGATCAGTTTGATTTGCAAACTTCGGGCCTTGAGTTCGAAGGTGTCATATGATAGGACCACAAGCACAAACAACCAGTCGTCGTCATCATCATCCAGCGTCTTGCTCCAGCAGCCAGTCGTCGTCATCATCCAGCGTCTTGCTCCAGCAGCCAGTCGTCGTCGTCATCATCATCATCATCATCATCCAGCGTCTGGATCCAGCAGCCAGTCGTCGTCATCATCACCAAGCGTCTTGATAAGGCCCCTACCATGTTAACACATGTATTGCTTCTTTGATTTGTTCCGTTTGGCATGTGGTTAATTTGTCAGGACATTGGACGACCTTATATCGCTGCCTGTCATCCAGCATGACATTGCCTGCTTCGTAAAACAGGAATTATATATGTGTGTTGTGTAGGGATATCATGAGGGAGATCCAGCGTCTGCGCATAGAACAGGAGCAGCACGCCAAAACTAGTCCGTCTGTTGTGGCAGCGGCGGCGGCTGGACAGCAGCGTAACCCTACGCTTCTGGCCGAATTACGTCTGCTTCGGCAGCGACGCGACGAGCTGGAAGCCCGTATGTCCGCTTTACAGGAGAGCCGACGGGAATTGATGGTTCAACTCGAGAGTTTGATGAAGCTCTTAAAGGTACTCTTTCAATGAACTATATACTTTTTTATTCTTATTCCTAATTGACTGATTTAATAGTACGCACAAATTAAGAGGTCATTAAGAAGATTTATTATTTAACTCTTTACACTGGCTCGGAATATATTATTTGGTTTCCGAGCGCAAGTCGATTTTAATATAATTAGCTGTAGCATAGGCCAATAGCTTATAGCTACGCTATGAGGGCTCACTTGCTCCCATGCCCGAGAAAATATGCGAACACGTCACCTTTGAGCAGCTCGGTGTTGAATCATGGCGTCTCTTAAAGAGGGGTTCCAGCCCCACGTCGGGAACGAGTTTGCCAAGCAAGCTGCTTGGCAACCACACCTTGGTAACGTAAAGTTGAAAGTGCGGCATTGCGGTCTCTGTGGATCAATCCAGACACGGGCTGTCGCCATGGTAGCTGTCGCCATGCGCCATGGTAGCTGTCGCCATGTTAGCTGTCGTAAACTACGCTTTCGTGCTCGTTGGTCTCAGTTTGTGGAATGTGGTCATGGATTCAAAGACGCAACTCAATAATGATGTTATCCCGACGCCCCCCTCCCCAACTTACCGCCCTCTATTGAAAATCTCATAAAAGTGGCAGTTAGGTTGTGTAGGCTTCAATATCTAGCTGTCAAGTGACGACGAATAGTGCTTCAATTTTCCTTTTCTAATAAAGGGTGCTACGGAATAGGACGAAAGGTACTATTTAGCTTATTGGAGTAAGCAATAAGTCAAGATGTGATAAAATCTACATTTTGTAATCTAAGCGAAAATAAACACAGCAATAGTGAGTTAGTTATAGGGCGCGCGGTGAGTTAGTTATAGGATGCGCGGTGAGTTAGTTGTAGGATGCGCGGTGAGTTAGTTATAGGACGCGCGGTGAGTTATAGGACGCGCGGTGAGTTAGTTATAGGACACGCGGTGAGTTAGTTATAGGACGCGCGGTGAGTTCGTTGTAGGATGCGCGGTGAGTTAGTCATAGGATGCGCGGTGAGTTAGTTGTAGGATGCGCGGTGAGTTAGTTATAGGGCGCGCGGTGAGTTAGTTATAGGACGCGCGGTGAGTTAGTTGTAGGATGCGCGGTGAGTTAGTTATAGGCCGCGCGGTGAGTTAGTTATAGGACGCGCGGTGAGTTAGTTATAGGACGCGCGGTGAGTTAGTTATAGGACGCGCGGACGGATTGACACCACTGCTTCACGCGCTTCTTTGTTTTAGGAAGGTGTCGATTATCGAGGAGCCATTACGACCCAATGAAAGAGACTTTGAAATGTACATCATGTGTATTCCAGCTTGATAATTATCTTGAATATCGATGAGCATCATTTTGGGCTAAGTAAAATTTGCCGTATAAAATACAAGCTGCCATTATTTAGTTGCTGCACTAAACGTAGTTGTGTCGGAATAAAATCGTCCATGGTTGCCTTACTTGGGGCTGGCAGCCATCTTTAAAATCACATGGAATTGTCTGATCAATTGGGACGCGTGGTCGGCTAGACCAGTAAGAAGTCACCGTAACTAATAGCCGCTGACCCCCCAGACGTTGGATATACAGTCCCATGTGCTTTTGTTGTTCCTGGTAGCGTCACCAGCGTGTGTTTCACTCACATGAATACTCACCGCACAGCTAGTCGTAGTGTACAGGTCACTAGGCTTGCGGCGCTCGGAAACATGACAGCTAGATACGAGAGTATATATATCAAATGGAAAATGTATTTCTACCTACTTGAAAGAACTTTTTTTCGTTCGTCATTTGATATAACTTTTTTTGACCTTATGGGAATCACCATTTTACATCGCAAAAAAGAATGTGTCATTTTTAGCGCTATTTGTAGCGATATGTAAGGACGTCGTGTGACGTCATAAGCTCGTCTCCTACGTCGTGTGACGTCATTAGCTCGTCTCCTACGTCGTGTGACGTCATAAGCTCGTCTCCTACGTCGTGTGACGTCATTAGCTCGTCTCCTACGTCGTGTGACGTCATAAGCTCATCTACACTCTTTCCTTTCCCTCATTAGAGTCACAGCTCGCCACGATCAACTCCCAACAGCAGTCCACGGTCCCGTAACGCCACCTCACCGCCTCTCCCTCTCGCTAGGGGCAGCTCTGCTCCAAGCACGCCCGGCGACCCACTCTCTGGGGTGGGTGGTGACGTGAAGCAAGCGTTCGGTGCAGCCGGGGCTGCAGGTAGCGTTCACAGCCTACGGAATGACCTGCTCGTAGCGGCCGACTCGGTCACCAACGCCATGTCATCCCTGGTGAAAGAGCTCAATTCAGGTGCGTTGTCATTAATCATCGTGAGCAGCAACTTCAGGTGTATTGGTGCTGCTACAGCAGAACATTACTGTTTTTTTACACTATTTACACTCGGACTGACTGTCTTATTTACACACCAGCTGACTGTGTTATTTGCACACTAGCTGACTGTCTTATTCACAAACCAGCTGACTGTCTTATTTACACACTAGCTGACTGTGATCACTGCTCCATAACAGCGCTGTTAATGTGATCACTGCTCCATAACAGCGCTGTTAATGTGATCACTGCTCCATAACAGCGCTGTTAATGTGATCACTGCTTCCTCTGATACCAGACTGTCATGTCGACCATCTGTGATTGGATTCGGTGTTTGTTGTGAGTACAGAGGCTTCCAGTGGCAGTGAAGGCGAGGATGGTGACTGTGATCAAGTTCCCGGTAAGCTTATATATCAATATCAGAGTATCACCTCCTCTTGTTCCCGGTAAGCCTATATATCAGTATCAGAGTATCATCTCCTCTTGTTCCCGGTAAGCCTATATATCAGTATCAGAGTGTCATCTCCCTCTTGTTCCCGGTAATCATCAGTCAGAGTATCATCTCCTCTTGTTCCCGGTAAGCCTATATATCAGTATCAGAGTATAATCTCCTCTTGTTCCCGGTAAGCCTATATATCAGTATCAGAGTGTCATCTCCTCTTGTTCCCGGTAAGCCTATATATCAGTATCAGAGTGTCATCTCCTCTTGTTCCCGGTAAGCTTATATATCAGTATCAGAGTATCATCTCCTCTTGTTCCCGGTAAGCCTATATATCAGTATCAGAGTATCATCTCCTCTTGTTCCCGGTAAGCCTATATATCAGTATCAGAGTGTCATCTCCTCTTGTTCCCGGTAAGCTTATATATCAGTATCAGAGTATCATCTCCTCTTGTTCCCGGTAAGCCTATATATCAGTATCAGAGTGTCATCTCCTCTTGTTCCCGGTAAGCCTATATATCAGTATCAGAGTGTCATCTCCTCTTTTTCCCGGTAAGCCTATATATCAGTATCAGAGTATCATCTCCTCTTGTTCCCGGTAAGCCTATATATCAGTATCAGAGTGTCATCTCCTCTTGTTCCCGGTAAGCCTATATATCAGTATCAGAGTGTCATCTCCTCTTGTTCCCGGTAAGCCTATATATCAGTATCAGAGTATCATCTCTTGTTCGTCGTATAGGAACAAGGTTGGCTGTAATACTCTAAATCATCGTTAATGTCTAATGTCGGCGTCAAATATAAACCGGCTGAATTGGGAAGACAAGCTGATATACTTAAGTATTATATGATTGAAATATGCATGGGTTGTTGACTTAGAAACTTTATGCTAGTTCACGGAACGCTGTATCAAAACATTTTTTCGTAGCAAGACGATATTTATCTGATATTTTCTACAAATCCACGAAGTTTGTCAATATACGCAAATCATAAGAAAATCACCAAATTATTCTAAAATTCTAATGGTGATAGAATTATTGACCCCCATGCTATTTCAGGTAATGGTGTTTTGGGGGAAGATTTAGCCGCATGGCAAGCGGAGCTTCAACACAGGCTACAGAAAGAGGGCGACTTCATCCGGGAACTGCGCGCTCGGAAATCGCAGACAATGAGGTCACGTGGGGGCAGCAGCTCAGCCAATGACCAGTGAGATCACATGATAACTTTGTCTTAACCTTCGGCTTGTCACTTCCTTGTTCTAATGCAAATGACATATATGATTTACGCGGGAGATAATTGACTAAATGCCGATTGGGGGTTGATGTTTGATAGATACATGATGACTGATGATGGAGAGTCGTATATTCGGACGGATGACGAAAGTTTCCTGACAACGGACGACGGCGAATCGTACGTGAAAACGGACGATGAAAGCTGCATGAGGACGGATGAAGAAGATGCCGAGTTGTACGACCAAGATCCCAAGGTATTTCATTTCAAAGTCACACCTGTCTGTTGACTGCTCTAGGGCTACCACACTGTAGTGTAGTTTGAATGTAGTCTTATCTCTTGTGACCTTCATTGTAATTAGTCGTGACTCCTAAGGTCAGGCAACGGAAGACATGGGTTTTATTTTCGACGGAGAAATGTTTTGACGATGCCTTCTGCTCCAACCGATTCAATATGTTAACTGCCGGTTGGTGCAGTTCCATGCATGAGTAGTGAATAGCGTTAGTGTTTGTGTGGAGGCTTGGGAATTCTGTTTGGGTTGGATGACTGTATCGTTTGGGTTTGAACTAATGTAGATAACTGATTGTTGTCTTGTGTAAGGACTGGGGGTCTTTCCGTTAGTGTGTTATCGTGTGTGGGTATAGCTGGCTCTCGTCACCTCACCAAGCATTATCACAGTCGGTGTGTCATCGTGTGTGGGTATAGCTGGCTCTCGTCATCTCATCAAGCATTATCACAGTTGGTGTGTTATCGTGTGTGGGTATAGCTGGCTCTCGTCACCTCACCAAGCATTATCACAGTCGGTGTGTCATCGTGTGTGGGTATAGCTGGCTCTCGTCATCTCATCAAACATTATCACAGTCGGTGTGTCATCGTGTGTGGGTATAGCTGGCTCTCGTCACCTCATCAAACATTATCACAGTTGGTGTGTTATCGTGTGTGGGTATAGCTGGCTCTTGTTACCTCATCAAACATTATCACAGTCGGTGTGTCATCGTGTGTGGGTATAGCTGGCTCTCGTCATCTCATCAAACATTATCACAGTCGGTGTGTCATCGTGTGTGGGTATAGCTGGCTCTCGTCACCTCATCAAACATTATCACAGTTGGTGTGTTATCGTGTGTGGGTATAGCTGGCTCTTGTTACCTCATCAAACATTATCACAGTCGGTGTGTCATCGTGTGTGGGTATAGCTGGCTCTCGTCACCTCATCAAACATTATCACAGTTGGTGTGTTATCGTGTGTGGGTATAGCTGGCTCTTGTTACCTCATCAAACATTATCACAGTCGGTGTGTCATCGTGTGTGGGTATAGCTGGCTCTCGTCATCTCATCAAGCATTATCACAGTTGGTTATGTGTGTGGGGTATAGTGTGTCATCAAACATTATCACAGCGGTGTGTCATCTCTTGTGGGTAGCTGGCTCTCGTCACCTCATCATCATTATCAACATTATCACAGTCTTGTTACCTGTCAAACATTATCACAGTCGTGTGTCATCGTGGGTGGGTATAGCTGGCTCTCGTCATCTCATCAAGCATTATCACAGTTGGTGTGTTATCGTGTGTGGGTATAGCTGGCTCTTGTTACCTCATCAAACATTATCACAGTCGGTGTGTCATCGTGTGTGGGTATAGCTGGCTCTCGTCACCTCATCAAACATTATCACAGTTGGTGTGTTATCGTGTGTGGGTATAGCTGGCTCTTGTTACCTCATCAAACATTATCACAGTTGGTGATAATGAAATCTTTTGTATCCATGATGAGCAATGATTTTGTACTAATCGATGGGAGATTATATAAGACTTAGAACGACTTGGTGTTTGCCTGTTCCTGTCCCAGGCCCTATATGCCTATGCTATGCGATACGAGGTAATTCCATTTTCAAACATATCTTAACATATAATATTTCAACGTTCGATATTACCTCATGCCTGACTCTATATTTTCACTACCTCTTTTTCCTTTGTGTTTCAATGTCCTTATTTGGCAACACTCCCATTGCTCACAATCTGTTATGATGCTACCCTGGCTCTGGCTCGGCCGTGGTAGAATTGCCCGGCTATGTTGATGTATACACTATGTGTGTTGTTTGTGAATGCACCTAGCATGCGGTCACGAGATGCTTGCGTTGTAATCATTCAGTCTTGTATCGGTTGGGTCTTCTATGCTGCCCAACTTGTGTCACATGCCTCGTCCATTGCTTATCAATGCACACGCAATATTCATTCTGGCATTATTTGCAGTTTTATCATTATATGTATATTCCCTATTTCCTGTGCAAATAATGTAATTATTGCCTGTCGCTGATTCAGCATATAATCGGTCCATTGGATTAATTGTGGCAGAGTACGAGGTCAATATATGTCATCATTTGGTACAGACATTGTGTTCAATTGTCTCTTCACATCTGAACAAAATCAAGAGAGAACGAATGCGGTCGAATTAATGTATAAGCTACGTTCATTGAGCAAAATTTGTCCATGCAACCTGTTCATAAAAAGATCATTTCACATATTACAAAATCTATTATTTTTCTGTTTCTATTTTAGGATCTGCTTCCTCAGCGCTACACGACAGACGAGGAATCGTGCTTAGAAACCGACCAAGAATCTTACATTCGCACGGACGACGAAGAAGGCGGAAGTACAGAGTGGGAGGATGCTATGCGGAGATGGGTTAACCGATAGTAGTCGACTTCCGGGAGAAAACATACACACTTGAAATATTAGAATCAAGGCTGACAAGAACGAATTGTCGATGTCCAGCTCCACTCGTCGGTGATGAAACACTGCTGTTGTGGTTACCATAGCTGTCTGTCGTTCCTTGGTGTTCTCATTGCGGGCATCGTCCATACGAGAGACCTCGAGGAACAAAGTTCGCATGTGATGGATAGCACCCAACTGATCTACAGCAAAGGCTGCCTGTCTTACTAGTAATTAAGGCAATAAGTGAGCAACCAACGACAAGATTACAACGCCCGCCATCTTGCGATACTGGGGGTTTTCACGTGATTGCTTTTTGTTAGGAATATGATATTTCCTAGTAAGCATTCCAATCCCTTACGTCATCACCGACCTCAGATATATCGCCGACGGATAACCACACTTAGAACAGAAGCTGCTTGTCACGTTCCCGGCATATTTATCAACATATATCAGTAAGGAGTCTTAATCTGGACCCCCCCCCCCCCCCCCCCTCCCCTCTCCTATAGACCGCGTGTCGCCGTGGATTATTACTCCAAACTGTTTCTGTCCGATGGGTAACGTACACTAGAGGTCAATTTCCCAGTATGTATCCCTGTTATTGGGCCATCCAAGTATTTTCACTGCACTGGGTTTATTCATCTTTTGTCTCTGACAATTTGTTGTCCAATTTCATTACTGGCGACTTCTCCCTTGATCTTATCAGCTATAAGTTGCTGGGATTGTTTTCGTAGCATGAAAGTAAATCGTTTAACAATACGAGTCAGATGACAACGAAGTCGGGAAGAGGCCTCCCTGGTCATTAGCAGTAAATAGCACAGATGTTGATCTCCTGCTCCATGTGCTTTGTTTGCTGCCCATGGCTCAGTTGATCTGAATAATGGAAATATTCCCCAATAAAATGATAAAATAATGACACAAAAACATTAAAACATGTAATTGTTGAGGCCTACAGTGTTGATTCTTGTATTCGGAGCCGCAGTTTATACTGATAGAAAGCTGTTGTACTTCTAGGGGGAGGTGTATGTGAACATTGCCTAACTGGCTTGATGGTGAAGAGGTGCTACTCTTAAAGCTACGCATGCGCAACATGTATGACAGTATGAATACCTGATGTGTATAACAATAAATCTTGTCGTGTGAATGTGTGAAGAAGAACGGGGGTAGATCATGGACCAAGCAATCTGTTTCAATCAACATGCCCTGTTTCACGTGTCAATCATATTTGCATATTGCAGTAAAAGTACCTCCTAAAATCCGTGTTTTGTCTGACATGGGGAAAACGCAGGAAATATGTCGCTCTGAGCTGGATGGTGCGGTAAGTTAGTGAACCCGCGATGTGAACCCTTGACCTGTTTTGTAAAGCCGAATCGACCCTATTTTATCTGTACAAGTGAACCCGTGACCTGTGTTGTAAAGCCGAATCGACCCTATTTTATCTGTACAAGTGAACCCATTTGTAAAGCCGAACGATTATTTTATCCTACAAGTGACCCCCCCCCCCCCCTAACCGAATCGACCCTATTGCTTCAAGTGAACCCTACCTGTGTTTTTGCGAATCGACCCTATTTTACTTACAAGTGGAACCCGTGCACCTTGCAAAACCGAATCGACCCTATTTTATCTGTATAAGGAATTTGACATTATTGTATCCTACTGTATAGTCCCCCCCCGATTTCCTAACTCCAGTTGCCACCTTAATTCTATGAGCCGTAATCATAGTTCGTGGACAATATTTGTCGCAGTAAAAAAAATGTCTTTCAAGGAAGTGCCACGGTTTAATCTTATCGCATGGCACCCTACTCTCAGCCAATCAAGCTCGAGCTCGAGTAAAAAAAAGCTCGGTCTTTTCCCCATTTCACCTCAAACGCACAGTTTGCCGTGCGATAACTGCAACCGTGTCGATATATCACCGAGAAACAACTTCAGTTGAGATGGTCCCTCACAGAGCACCGCTGCTCTAGCATGGCAACACTACGGAGGTTCTTAATATCACGCACACTTTACAAGTCTTAAAACGAAGGTTTTCTCAAGAGTCATTTGCTTGCCAGCCGCTAATCTGGTTGCGTAGCGCTCATCGGGAAGTCACGGTATTATCCCATCTCCCCGGAATCATGCTGAGGCGCGAAATTGTAACACCTGCCGAGCCGTGTCTACTGCGCTACAGTGTTGCTAACATCAAACAACGGCAAAGTCGGCGGAGCTCTGATTGCCGGAGTTGGGAAGGTTCTGCAAGTCTCACACAACAAACTAAGAAGCATATTCTAATCAAATAAACAAACAAGTATAGAAAGAAATGTATTTATCTAATCATCACTAAAACATCTCATATTTACAGGTCCCAGGCAGATAGCTTACATAACATAGGTTCACGCTAATTCTCATTATTAGGAGACAGCGTCGTGCTTGATTATCGCCTAACATTAAACAAACACAAAAACCAGACGTCTGTTCAGTTTGTTCGTTATTGATAAAGAACAGAAATATCCTAGAACAATTGATAAGACAGACAATTCAGTGAACCATTTGCACATCCTTGCTAATGATCTGCAGCATTATACGAGAGAGAGAGAGTTCATTGAGTGTCATTTCATCCTCTGCCAAGTTTATACAGCGCCCGCTTTCTGACGAGTGGTGAGATAACTATTGGTGAGATGACTGGTGGTGAGATATCTTGTGGTGCGATAACTAGGGTGAGATAACTAGTGGTGTGATAACTAGTGGTGAAATGACTGGTGGTGAGATCCGGGGGGGGGGGGGCACTTGGCATTATTCTGGATAGGGGTGTGCCGCGGGAGCTCGAAAACCCGTACCCGTCGTACAAGGTCAAAATGGCCAAAAGCATACCCCGTCGTACAAGGTATTATGCGAATGTATAACCCGTCGTACAGATTGAAGCTGAAAAAAACATACCCCGTCGTACAAGTATGATGCGAATGTAAAACCCGTCGTACAAGTCGAGAGGCTCAAAAACATACCCCGTCGCGCGGCACATATGCGAATACTACCTCTATACGCTTAAGTGCCCCCCCCCCCCCGGGGTGAGATAACTATGAGATAACTGGTGGTGACTTCTGCCCCCCCCCCCCCGGCATTTCTGAGATAACTGGTGGTGACTTCTTATTATGCCGGCATTTCTCATTGATATATTATCTCACCTGGGGTCCCGTCTACAAGCTCCAACTTCAGATTCTTGCAAAGATCGAGATGCGCTTATGGACTTGATTTGTCGACACTACTATTTGCCGGGGACCTATACATCCTACAACGGCTAATAAACGAGATAAGCCAACCCTGGTGGAATCATGAAATCGTACTTGGGGAAATACCTACTGGTCACTAAGCGGTCATGACCTGTAGTCAGTTGCCGCTGTGGGTCTCTGAAGCTGTAAACCCTTCACCGATATGGAATAAGAAAGTCTTATAATACGGATAGGTACAGACCAGTTGAACCTACTACACATGTTGTTTGGTCATCAAACAAAACTACCTGGCCAGGTGCAGGGGGTTAGGGAATGGTCGTTGAAACGTCATAACGTTCATCATGGTTGTATCGGTGGCCATTTAATTAATTATGCAAAACTTTCAACTAGCCTTAGAAATGGGATTGGTTATTGCTATATGGGGAACGAAGTCTGCTCTAAGCCAGCCTCTTGGAGTAGTTGAACGAGCTAGGAAAGTCGACATGACCCAAGTGGGCGTGGCAGCGAATGTGGAGACCCAAGTGGGCGTGGCAGCGAATGTGGATTCTCATGTGATGGTTCACAGGCGATACTACTGATGTAAACAAGTCGTAGCCAACAATCCCAACAACCATCATTGTCGCCATCTTCAACATCGTCTTAGTTATAGTCGTCATCAGCAACATCAACATTGTCTTATTTTTCATCATCAATATCATCTTAGTCATATAATCTGAGTCGTCCATCATCAGCAGCATTATCTTAGGCCACTCAAGTCTCATAGGATGCTTAGAGCACACAGACCAGTCCCTCAGACACTGGTCTTAAATGCTATGCGAATTAGACAATCAGGATTCATTCAGTCCCAGACAGCCGACCAGATTATCATACAAGTGTGATGAAATAAACAGTTGAATTTAAGCCACAAATTATTCAGTTCTATGGTCACGACCCACTGTTCTATGGCATCGTCCCCACTCTGTTCTACGGCCACGCCTCCACTCTGTTCTATGGCCACGCCCCTTCAAGTTCTATGGCCTCGCCCCCACTCAGTTATATGGCCATGCCCCCACTGAGTTCTATGGCTTTGCCCCCACTCAGTTCTATGGCTTCGCCCCCAACTGAGTTCTATGGCCTCGCCCCCACTGAGTTATATGGCCTTGCCCCCACTCAGTTCTATGGCCATGCCCCCACTGAGTTATATGGCCTCGCCCCCACTCAGTTCTATGGCCTCGCCCCCACTGAGTTATATGGCCTTGCCCCCACTCAGTTCTATGGTCTCGCCCCCACTCAGTTCTATGGTCTCGCCCCCACTCAGTTCTATGGCCTCGCCCCAACTGAGTTATATGGCCTTGCCCCCACTCAGTTCTATGGTCTCGCCCCCACTCAGTTCTATGGCCTCGCCCCAACTGAGTTATATGGCCTTGCCCCCACTCAGTTATATTGCCTCGCCCCCACTCAGTTCTATGGTCTCGCCCCCACTCAGTTTTATGGTCTCACCTCCACTCAGTTCTATGGCCTCGCCCCAACTGAGTTAAATGGCCTCGCCCCAACTCAGTTCTATGGCCTCGCCCCCACTCACTTTTATGGCCTCGCCCCCACTCAGTTTTATGGCCTCACCTCCACTCAGTTCTATGGCCTCGCCTCCACTCAAATATCTCCAGAGACAATCAACAAATTCTTCCACAAACCACCTTGTTTAAATGTCAATTATTACTTTATTGCCAATACATTTGATCAGGAGTTAACATTATGACCCGCTCGCCCGCTGCCATTTCTTCTTCTTGAACTTGGTCTTCTTCACTGCCCTCTTTGGCTGGTGAAGCGGCTTGATGGCTCCTCCTTTCTTGGCGTTCTGTTTCACGTTATGTACAGCTCCGCCTTCAGCCCTCCCTGCAATTGACAATAACCAACAATGGTGCCTCAATGACTCATCTTAACAATGGTGATAATGGTGCCTCAATGATTCCTCCCAACAATGGTGATAATAGTGCCTCAATGACTCCTCCCAACAATGGTGCCTCAATGATTCCACCCAACAATGGTGATAATGGTGCCTCAATGATTCCTCCCAACAATGGTGATAATAGTGCCTCAATGACTCCTCCCAACAATGGTGCCTCAATGATTCCTCCCAACAATGGTGCCACAATGATTCCTCCCAACAATGGTGATAATGGTGCCTCAATGATTCCTCCCAACAATGGTGATAATTGTGCCTCAATGACTCCTCCAAACAATGGTGCCTCAATGACTCCTCCAAACAATGGTGATAATGGTGCCTCAATTACTCCTCCCAACAGTGACCAGAATACATCCACAGGTTGATATCAATATTAAGGAGGCCTATTGCATCAGGGTATGGAAATAATCAGGTCAGAAATGAAACATCAAAGCAAATTTCATGTACATGATGGAGGAGATGTCGCTTGATTACCCACCAGCCATGTAAGGCACATGCAGCTTTCCTGATTGAGTTGGGTATTTGCCAGAGAAATGTTTCTGTAGAATTGGCTGACTAAGCATGGCTGACAACTCATATTTCTGCTTCAATATCTTGTCTCTCTGTATGGCTTGTTCTCTGGAGTCGCCCATGTAATCCAGTCTACACCATGTTAAGACAAACACAGGCTCAACAGTAGATCATACTACACTACAAGGAATGAAACGATATTTAAAAAGAACAAATGATTGCACCGACTGGATACTGCCCGTAATGTTTGGTAAAAAGTTGTGGCAACATGACAGGCAGCAAGAAAATACTCCCTCTATTTACATGAAGTACAATGAGAGGCACGGTGTATGATGGGCATAGTGAGCATGGTGTATGATGGGCACAGTGTATGATGGGCATGGTGTATGATGGGCATGGTGTATGATGGGCTTGGTGTATGATGGGCTTGGTGTATGATGGGCATGGTGTATGATGGGCTTGGTGTATGATGGGCATGGTATGATGGGAATGGTGTATGATGGGCATGGTGTATGATGGGCACAGTGTATGATGGGCACAGTGTATGATGGGCTTGGTGTATGATGGGCTTGGTGTATGATGGGCATGGTGTATGATGGGCACAGTGTACGATGGGCTTGGTGTATGATGGGCATGGTGTATGATGGGCTTGGTGTATGATGGGCTTGGTGTATGATGGGCATGGTGTATGATGGGCTTGGTGTATGATGGGCTTGGTGTATGATGGGCATGGTGTATGATGGGCACAGTGTATGATGGGCACAGTGTATGATGGGAATGGTGTATGATGGGCAGTGTATGATGGGCATGGTGTATGATGGGCATGGTGTATGATGGGCTTGGTGTATGATGGGCTTGGTGTATGATGGGCATGGTGTATGATGGGCATGGTGTATCATGGGCAGTGTATGATGGGCACAGTGTATGATGGGAATGGTGTATGATGGGCTTGGTGTATGATGGGCATGGTGTATGATGGGCATGGTGTATGATGGGCTTGGTGTATGATGGGCATGGTGTATGATGGGCTTGGTGTATGAAGGATACAGTTCATCCTCGTCCAGCTCGATGTCCACTTCCTTAGCTGCTCTCTCAAACCACATGTTACTCTGCTTCATCTTAGTTAACCTGGAAACAGTCACAGCATCCTCACTCCATCATCACATACTCCTCACGACACAGTCACAGCATCCTCACTCCATCATCACATACTCCTCACGACACAGTCACAGCATCCTCACTCCATCATCACATACTCCTCACGACACAGTCACAGCATCCTCACTCCATCATCACATACTCCTCACGACACAGTCACAGAATCCTCACTCCATCGTCACATACTCCTCACGACACAGTCACAGAATCCTCACTCCATCGTCACAGAATCCTCACGACACAGTCACAGAATCCTCACTCCATCTTCACATACTCCTCATGACAGTCACAGAATCCTCACTCCATCTTCATATACTCCTCATGACAGTCACAGCATCCTCACTCCATCATCACATACTCCTCATGACACAGTCACAGAATCCTCACTCCATCTTCATATACTCCTCATGACAGTCACAGCATCCTCACTCCATCATCACATACTCCTCATAACTCAGTCACAGAATCCTCACTCCATCATCACATACTCCTCATGACTCAGTCACAGAATCCTCACTCTATCATCATATACTCCTCATGACAGTCACAGCATCCTCACTCTATCATCATATACTCCTCATGATACAGTCACAGCATCCTCACTCCATCGTCATATACTCCTCATGACAGTCACAGCATCCTCACTCTATCATCATATACTCCTCATGATACAGTCACAGAATCCTCACTACATCATCACCTGCTCCTCATGACAGTCACAGCATCCTCACTCCATCATCATATACTCCTCATGACAGTCACAGCATCCTCACTCCATCATCACATACTCCTCATGACTCAGTCACAGCATCCTCACTCTATCATCATATACTCCTCATGATTCAGTCACAGCATCCTCACTCCATCATCATATACTCCTCATGACAGTCACAGCATCCTCACTCCATCATCACATACTCCTCATGACTCAGTCACAGCATCCTCACTCTATCATCATATACTCCTCATGACAGTCACATCATCCTCACTCTATCATCATATACTCCTCATGATTCAGTCACAGCGTCCTCACTCCATCATCACATACTCCTCATGAAAATCCTTAATATAACTATCATATATAGGTCAATCCTTAATGCATACATACTGTATAGGACAATCCAAATTACAACCATAATATTTATTACAATCCTTAATCCCTCATATATGTGCAGCCATTCATAAAACTCTAATATATCCACAATAAAACAAAGTCTCATACAGCACAATCCTAAATGACACCATTGAACAGACGAGTATGACCGACATCATGGAAGGCCACACAGGCTACAGACGAGTATGACCAACATCATGGATGGTCACACGGGCAACAGATGAGTTTGAGAGCAGCACTAACTTGTGATCCTGGGTATCAATGGTCCTGGCCAGCGACACACGGGGCTTCAATCCCTCCACAAATTCACTTTCTGTTGGAAACGAAGGAAGATCCTCGTCTGTCAATAAACCAGTCCTTCATTATTAAACTGTCGTTTGTTTTTCAAACAGCACACTTTAATATGTTCAGAATACACATTTCACCAATATGACAATCAAGCTCGGACAGACTCGTCTCCATCGAGTGGAGAAGGGAACAATAATACATCAGTTTGTCAGTTATACAAGCGCTATGGTAACTGACCCCTGTTGAGGGCCTTGATGACCTTGCGGTAGTCCTTGAGGTCATCAGGGCCAACAAGCATGATACTGAGTCCTTCCTGAGAAGCCCTGGCGGTGCGACCGCTGCGGTGGACATAGTTCTGTACCACACATAAAGTCTATATCATAACACACCCCACCCTATTCAAAGTGATCAATATGCATACACACTACATCCACACACATCTCACACACTAAGACACACTAAAACACACTACATACACACTAAGACACACTACCCACACACAAAGACACACTACTCACACGAAAGACACACTACTCACACAAAAAAGACACACTACATCCACACACACCTCACACACTAAGACACTTCACACACACATCTCACACACAAAGACACACTAATTACACACAAAGACACACACCTCACACAAAAAGACACACTACTCACACAAAAAGACATATCTCACACAAAAAGACACACTACTCACACAAAAAGACACACACCTCACATACAAAGACACACCTCACACACAAAGTAACCTCACACACAAAGACACATAGACATCTCACACAAAACACAAAGACAAAGACATAAAACTCACTCTCAAACACACACTCACACACAAATAACTAAAATACACAAACACACACATCACTGACATCGTGTGAGTGAAGAGGCTCAGTAATACTGTAGATTTATAGAATGGCAAAATCGTGGAAAGATCCTTTCAAGGAACACTTGAATTAGCAGTGGGTCGGTGAGGTGAATGACAGGAGTAGACACACTGTTGAGTGAGGTGAATGACAGGAGTAGACACGCTGATGAGTGAGGTGAATGACAGGAGAAGACACACTGATGAGTGAGGTGAATGACAGGAGTAGACACTGATAAGTGAGGAGAATGACAGGAGAAGACACGCTGATGAGTGAGGTGAATGACAGCAGTAGTCACACTGATGAGTGAGGTGAATGACAGGAATAGACACGCTGATGAGTGAGGTGAATGACATGAGTAGACACGCTGATGAGTGAAGTGAATGACAGGAGTAGACACTGATAAGTGAGGAGAATGACAGGAATAGATACACTGATGAGTGAGATGAATGACAGGAGTAGACACACTGATGAGTGAGGTGAATGACATGAGTAGACACGCTGATGAGTGAAGTGAATGACAGGAGTAGACACTGATGACAGAGGTGAATGACAGGAGTAGACACTGATGAGTGAGGTGAATGATAGGAGTAGACACAATGATGAGTGAGGTGAATAACAGGAGTAGACACTGATGAGTGATGTGAATGACAGGAGAAGACACACTGATGAGTGAGGTGAATGACAGGAGTAGACACTGATAAGTGAGGTGACAGGAATAGATACACTGATGAGTGAGATGAATGACAGGAATAGACACACTGATGAGTGAGGTGAATGACATGAGTAGACACACTGATGAGTGAGGTGAATGACAGGAGTAGACACACTGATGAGTGAGGTGAAAGACAGGAAAAGACACGCTGATGAGTGATGTGAATGACATGAGTTGTCACACTGATAAGTGATGTGAATGACAGGAGTAGACACACTGATTAGTGAGGTGATTGTCAGGAGTAGACACACTGATGAGTGAGGTGAAAGACAGGAGTAGACAAGCTGATGAGTGAGGTGAATGACAGGAGTAGACACACTGATGAGTGAGGTGAAAGACAGGAGTAGACACGCTGATGAGTGAGGTGAATGACAGGAGAAGACACGCTGATGAGTGAGGTGAATGACAGGAGTAGACACACTGATGAGTGAGGTGAATGACAAGAAAAGACACACTGATCTATATAATCATCTGATAACATCAATTCTGTAATGAGACAACACTGGCCACTACCTCTGTTGTACGAGGGACCTGGAAATGAACCACATGTTCCACACCTGGGATGTCGAGACCTCGGGCTGCCACGTCTGTTGCCAGTAACAAACCTCGGCCGCTACCTACAGCAACCACAACCGTTCAGTAGTAAACAGAACAGGGTCGAAACAGCCAGACTTGTGATGCGCCTTCTGTTGACATCAATATTGGTTACCATTGTAATACTACCAGAAAACATTGCATTGACATTAAACTTTAAGCAGCACTCACTCTTGAAGCGATCGAGGTTCTTGAGACGTTGCCTCTGATGCATGTCGGCATGTAGTGGCAGTGGTTTACACTTGAGTAAGGTGAACACACTGACCAGTCGCCGCACACAGTCCTTACTGTTACAGAAGACAAGTGTTCGCTGGGGGTACTGTTGTGTGAGGTAATAGAGATAGAGGTCCTTATCAGCCACGCTACAGTTGATACGGGCCTCGGTTAGAGCTGCTGCAGTGCCCTGCTTCTGAGTGAGGTCAACAACCTTTGGTTTCTCCTGGATTCCCACTTTGGAGAATAACAGCTCTAGAAGTGATGAGGAAACCCTTGAGGGTTAAGTTTGTGAGGATGAAGATGATGGATTAAACACTTTGAATTATTCTGTATCATATTTGTACTGTAGATCGAGTATAAATGACAGTAGCACCGTGGTCTGCATCACAGTGACGGACACGTAGGAACCTCAATCAGCACTCACGAGTAATACGGCCTGGTAAAGCAAGGACTTGCTACCCCACTCTTATCAATCAAATACCCAACAACAAGGACTTGGCTACCCCACCCTTGTCAATCAAAGGACTTGGCTACCCCACCCTGATCAATCGAATTCCCAACAACAAGGACTTGGCTACCCCACTCTTATCAATCGAATTCTCAACAACAACGACTTGGCTACCCCACCCTTATCAATCAAATTCCCCACTCTACATTAGCTGACCGCAGGGCTAACTTTACCCAGTTTCTTGTCTGTTGTCATGGAGTAAGCTTTCTTTCCTTTCTTCTTCAGGGCAACTCTTTGTGGTGTTTGGTGGACAAAGGTCAAGGTCGCTGAGAAGACAAGGTTGTGTCTCTTTCTCTTCTTTTTTGGATCACTTCAACAAATAAACAGAAACTGAACAAGTGAAATTCAATGCATTTAAGATCCATTTCATGGTATATTCACAAATTTAACCAGTTCATTTATCAAGATTAAGTCATTTTAATTACAAAATGATAATCATTATTTTACAAAAAATACTTCCAACAACAATTCAAAGCGAGACACCTACTCATTGATAATGTCCAGCAGGTTGCCCAGCTCCTGGAAGTGACCCTTCTCCACCATGCGATCAGCCTCATCAATGACCAGGTACTGGACATCTGTCACCTGCGACAGGTGTCTCTGGCCCTAATCAACACAGAACAACCATCAGTTGAGAACCAGCTGTACACAATATACAGAGGGCCTTGATCCCAGTGATCCTAGGGTATCGTGATGAAGTGGATTAGAGGCCTTGATCCCAGTGATCCTAGGGTATCTTAATGAAGTGGATTAGAGGCCTTGATCCCAGTGATCCTAGGGTATCGTGATGAAGTGGATTAGAGGCCTTGATCCCAGTGATCCTAGGGTATCGTGATGAAGTGGATTAGAGGCCTTGATCCCAGTGATCCTAGGGTATCGTGATGAAGTGGATTAGAGGCCTTGATCCAAGTGATCCTAGGGTATCGTGATGAAGTGGATTAGAGGCCTTGATCCCAGTGATCCTAGGGTATCGTGATGAAGTGGATTAGAGGCCTTGATCCCAGTGATCCTAGGGTATCGTGATGAAGTGGATTAGAGGCCTTGATCCAAGTGATCCTAGGGTATCGTGATGAACTATGGATTAGAGGTGCCTTCCAATGAAGGAGGCTGCAAGGGGGGGGGGGGGGGGGGGGGGGGGTCAACCATCAGTTGACACACACAAAGGGAACGCCTAGCAGGTATTTGGAGAAAATTATATAAATGATGTGGGATAAAAGAGGTGAGATTACATAAAGAGGTGAGATTGTGACATGACACCCATACCCAGTAACAGACCCAAGGCCCAGTAACAGAACCTACACCAACCTACACCCAGTTACAGAACCCACACCCAGTTACAGAACCCACAGTTACATACCCCACAACCAGTTACAGAGCCCACACCCAGTTAAAGACCCCACACACAATTACAGAACCCACACCCAGTTACAGAACCCATACCCAGTTAAAGAACCCACAGCTACATACCCCACAACCAGTTACAGAGCCCACACCCAGTTAAAGACCCCACACACAATTACAGAACCCACACCCAGTTACAGAACCCACAGTTACAGAACCCACCAGTTACAGAGCCCACACCCAGTTAAAGAACCCACAGTTACATACCACGCAGTAGTTACATACCCTGCGGCAGTTACAGACCCCGCGCCTGATAAGACCCAGTGTCTGGTTACAGACCCAGCATCTGGTTACAGACCCTCAGCCTGGTTACAGACCCAGTGCCTGGTTACAGATCTTACAGACCCAGCGCCTGGTTACAGACCCAGCACCTGGTTACAGATCCCAAAGACCCAGCGCCTGGTTACAGACCCAGCATCTGGTTACAGACCCAGCGCCTGGTTACAGACCAAGTGCCTGGTTACAGACCCAGCGCCTGGTTACAGACCCAGCCTGGTTACAGATCCCAAAGACCCAGCGCCTGGTTACAGATCCCAAAGACCCAGCGTCTGGTTACAGACCCAGCGCCTGGTTACAGATCCCATAGACCCAGCACCTGGTTACAGACCCAGCACCTGGTTACAGACCCTGTGCCAGTTACAGACCCCACACTCACTTCGTTGTAGAGTTCCCAGAGGCGCCCTGGAGTAGCCACTACAATCTCTGGTCCCCGTTTCAGAAGCCTCTCTTGTTTCTGGGCAGCCATACCACCAACTACTGCCACACACTGGATGAAAACACACATACACTCATATGGGCTGCTTTCAAAACATACTCTTTGTTAGATGGGCTGCTTAAAAAACACACATCCACTCTTTGTCCTATAAGAGGGAAGGAAACCTTGCCACTGAGCCCTTCTACATTAGATGGAGCGGCTACTGGTACATTTACATCAATATCCACAGCTAAAATCAGCACCTGTATATCTGTGTATTTTGAGATGGCCTTGAGGTGGTCGCGGACCTGTATGGCCAGTTCTCGAGTTGGGGTAAGAATGAGAGCATAGAGAGGTCTCTGAGGATCCTGGGTGGGCGTCGCCTCCTTCAACCAATCAAAATCCACGTTGTGAACTGTTCTGAGACATCCAATCTCGCCATCCTAAAAACACCCATCAAACAATGGCAATTATTAGTATTAGTTAACTCAAGTGCAATATAATTCAAAACTTCGTGTTAAAACCCTACGTAGATAACGTCTGTTATATTTGACATCAAATCTCCTCGAGACAAGGTTCAATAATCTCATCTCTGGGTGGATATGTTTACCTGAATAAATTATGTCACCATTTGGATGTCTTCTGCCTAGTAGTTCTGAAGGCACCCCTATCACATCATATTCACTACAACAATTACCTCAAGCTCAAATTCTTCATCTTCCAGCACTTCCTCTTCAGACAACACATCATCATCTTCAGAGACCGTACCCACGTCATCCTCTTCATCATCGGATGTGCTTTCTGAATGATTTCTTTCTTCCTCTTGGTCTGAAACGCCTTCTTCTCCAAACTTGCATTTATCAAGCTCCCAATCTGAGCCACCTTCAACAAGCTCGTCCTCATCTGAGCCACCTTCAACAAGCTCGTCCCCATCTGAGCCACCTTCAACAGGCTCGTCCCCATCTGAGCCACCTTCAACAAGCTCGTCCCCATCTGAGCCACAGTCCTCCCCTTCTCCAATCACTGTGTCCTCCCACTTAAAAGAGCCCTCCTCATCAGAATCTATCATCTCCTGGTTGTCTGAAAACAACACAAAATACACCATAAACAAGTAGGAGCATGGAATACACCATAAACAAGTAGGAGCATGGAATACACCATAAACAAGTAGGAGCATGGAATACACCATAAACAAGTAGGAGCATGGAATACACCATAAACAAGTAGGAGCATGGAGCATGGCAACATAGGAGATTCCAATAAACAAGTTGGAATTCTCATTAAATTACCTCATGATTCCTTTTTCTCATTTAATTACATGTTTACACAAAAAACAGAGAACAGCCTACATAAATCTGCAATAATTTAAAATACGGAACCCAATGGAGTAACCTTGTGACTGCAGGCGACCTGCTTCCCTCTCCTTCAAGGATAAAATGTGATTGATAATTGGAATACCAAATGCCAGTGTCTTTCCACTGCCCTACAACTCACACACCAAAAACAAGAATGCCAACAGCTAAATGAAATGCATTGTAGTGACTAAATTGCTAGGGATATGTTGTTTGTCTGTAAGAGTCACACACAGTTTCAGCAGCTCCAACAATATCCTTCTTATCTCTGATAGCCGATGGTAACGTCAATGCCTGAATGGGGGTGGGGCACATGAAATCCTTGTCTTTCAATGCCTGTAGAACTTCCACAGGGACAAACAAGTCTTTCCATGCAGGCATATCTGTAGGAAGTAAATTTGATAATTAAGTCACAAATGTCAAATACAGCAACAATAAGACAGGAACATAGTAATATTGTCATTGCGATGATTAATTAATTAGGAGGACAGGAACGCAGAGTTGATGGGGAAGCTTCTCAATGTACCATTGTTTTCACTTGAACAATACATTAAATTGATTTCTATCTCAATAACTCAAATTTTTAATATTAAAACATGAACAACTCGGTTTTCTCGTTAAACATAAAAACATTCATGCACCAGATTTATGAATAACCTGTACTCACCAGCCAATAGGCTCTTGACATCTATTTGTTCTGGATTTAGCCGAACGTCCTCAGCTTCATGATGTTTCTGAGGTTTGAGCATTTTCTTAGGTGGCTCATTGGCGCCATCTGCAGAGGATGAATCACACTGCAGTAAGTTGTGAGTTTATGTTACAGTTATAAGGACATATATTGGTTTTATAGCCTCAACTTGGCCGTGATTTGAAGAGTCAGCAAATCAATATTGACATCATTCACTCAGAATATATCATTCATATTCAAACATAACAAAGGTAGAAACTGAAGTGAAAGTGCATCATTTTCATATGACAGAAATCTGTTTCTGATTAAATAATCAAGAGAGAATAGCTCATCGCTTATTCAGGGCATATAGAAAAGCTTATGAGCTGATTCCAAGTGATCAATACCTTTCACTGATTTTTTCCTCTTCTTTGTCTTCCCTGTTGGTTCAGTGGTGCACTCTTTATCGGATTGGCTTCTTTGTAATTTTGTTTCACTCTCTGCAGGGGTGGTAATTTTCTTGTTTTTCCTTTTTCTCTTCTTTTTTGCCTTTTTATCAGATTGACTATCTTGGATTTTAACCTGCTCCCCCATCTCATCTCCATCTTGTTTCTTCCTTTTCTTATTCTGCAAACATTGAACAGAAGATAAATTCCTAAGATCAGCATGGATTTATGCTTGTGCTGTTCACATTATATCATCACACAGGAGAAAAGGCTCACTCATAGATACAAACAGTAGGATTACTAGCCGTGCACGACGTCTTATTGACGTCGTGCGATGATCGTAACCAAATACAGTGTGAACGATACATGAGTTCCACGATAATAACACAAATGAACATATGAAGAATGATTTTTCTCATAAATGAATGTTTATTAACAAGTTGAGTTAGTTTACGTGAGAGATTTCGTCAAAGGCGATTTAATCAGGCCAGACAAATTTTGAAATTTGCCTGATGGCTGCGGGCTAGTCAAGGTCCCCTAGCCTGATGGCTGCGGGCTAGTCAAGGTCCCCTAGCCTGATGGCTGCGGGCTAGTCAAGGTCCCCTAGCCTGATGGCTGCGGGCTAGTCAAGGTCCCCATGCCTGATGGCTGCAGGCGCTGTTTACATGTTACTGATAATCAATAGTCTCTCCTTCAGGTCTAGGAGACCTTAATGTCTTGAACTGGACAGGCATGCCAGATTTGGGATGCTCCAATCACAAGCCGTGTCTCTCGGTCACTCTCGGGTACTTTTGAGTCGTTGTCTCTCATTGGTTAGTTCTACAAGTTCCGAAGAACTTATCCATCCGGACAAGTGATTTTTATGAGCCGGGCACACATTCTACAACACTCCGATTTGTTGTTTCACGCCGAGTGGCACCGTTAATCACACAGTCGGCGTGAAGCAGACACACAACTGGTTCTTTTTAACTGACTATTACATTAACATACTATCGTGCAGCTAAGCGATTAAAGTGCTTGTTGTGGTGTCAATTTGAACTTTTGAGACGCCCCATAATTCCAGAAGACATTAAATGTGTTCTCATTGGACGCAGACCACTACAATTGTCCATGAAGTCACATAGAACCGAGGGTGCTTTTCACAAGCCAGACACGCGCAATTAAGGTCAATCCGGGTCACAACCTTTGCGTTGATTGGTCACGAAGATTAACGAACGTGTCTTATGAATATTCGGACGCCCCAGTTTAAGACCTTATTTTTTTGTAGACTCTAGGGCGAAGCGGAACCCCTGGAGTCTGGAACGCAGACGTCATCAAAGAGACCAGCAGATGACAGGACACCAGAGCCACCTGCAAAGCGCCAGTCACTCAGTAAACCAACTGTCTCCAGCTCGCCTAAAGCAACCGCTTCCGGCAAGGACTCTTCAGTGCGTGTCCGACGCTGGCTACCCCAATGGGAGAAGCAGTTCCCATGGCTAGAGAAAAAGGTCGTGGGAGAAAATGAAGACGCCGTCATCCTTGCTGTGTGCAAATGGTGTCGTGACGCTGGGAAGAAAAATGCATTTGCTGTTGGTAGCCCCAACCTCAAATCTGATGGCTTCACTCGCCATGAAACTCGCAACCCAGAGCATGTTGTTATAGTTTTGGGGCATTCAGTAAAAGACACCTCATCCGCAATAGATGCTACAATTGAAAGAATGCGACAACAAGAGGCAGACAAAGCAGCAGAGAGCAACCCATCTCTTGAGGCGATAAGAACAATGTACACAGCCGTGAAAAGTGGACAGCCGCTCACAATGTTCAACACAATGTGCCAACTTCAGAAGCTGAACAACACACCAGGCTTCCAAGACACTTCTCTGCTATAAACGAGTCATACAGCTCATCTGGATATGCTTGCTGCTATCAACCAGACAATTGAAGACGACATTGACAGCAAGTTACGTGATTCACCATTTGTTGGTCTTGTTGTTGATGAGTCGACTGATGTGGCAGTGTACAAGAAACTGGCACTGTATATGAGGGTTGTTTCTGGTGGTCGGCCCTTCATACATTTCGTGAGAAATATGGATATCCCTGATGGGAAAGCCGCTACAATAGTCGACGCCGTGAGCGGCTTTGCACGATCAAAGTTCATTGTGCTGCTCATCGTTTGGGGCTTGCTGATGGTGATGCGTGCAAGTCTGTTACATTCTTCGACGAGTTTCAGCGTACATTAAAGCAAGTGTATTATTACTATTCGACCAGTGCTGTGCGATATGAAGGCCTGAGAGAGCTACAAAGAGTCATGGATGACAACCCAACACTATGCACCATCTCGCTGAAGAAGCCTGCCAGTTTTCGGTGGCTTTCTCTTTACCAGGCTGTGAAAGCTGTGCATACTGTATATCCTGCACTCTGCCTTCATCTCGAGCAAGAGGCAGCAGCTAAAAATGCCACAGACACAAAAGGTCTTCTCACCAAACTCAAGTCTGTTAAGTTCCCCTTGACAATGGAATGGTCCTGTTACTCGATGCCCTGGAGCCACTGACTAGGCTGTCAAAGATATTTCAGGGGGATTTAGTAGATGCTAGCATGATCCGACCAGCAGTTCAGTCTGTGAAGGACAAGATTACAGCCATGCAGACCTCATCTGGGCCTCAGCTGCAGTCAACATATGATGCTATCCAGGGTGGTAGATACAGGGACATCAAACTGTGTGATACTCACCTCTTGCGAATTTCATTCCAGAAGGACTCGGTGAAATACCTTCAACAACTTGTTAGAAATCTAGAGGACAGATTTGAAAGTGCTTCTCTCTCATTATTGGAGGATATGGACAACATCCTCAACCCTGCCCGGTTGGATATTTCTGCCAGTGGTTTGACGACGCACGATCAGCAGTGGTTGCGAGCGTGCGCAGCTGTGTTGAGTCAAGGCAAGGTTGACCCTGATACGGGCTCACGGGGCGAGCATGCGATGATTGGACAACGTTTTGAAGTGCAAAATACGACAAAACAGCTCCATTTAATAAGAAAAAACTTCACCCATTTGTAACATCATACTTAAATTTGTCAAAAGTGTGTACCTCTGTCGTGTGCCTCTGATAAAATTGGGAAAAAATACATTTGCATACACCGTAAAATTTCGTACGTATATAATATTATTTTCCCTTTGGCCATTTTTTTTAGATTTGATATGATCATGAACATTAGAATGTCATCTTGTCATCTACTAAACAATAAAAACGATACGAGTAACGAATGCAAACCGATTTAGAGAATTCGAAACGGACTGAATCTCGAAAAGTCAAAAATGCTCGCCAAGAATTATAACGTATTGCTCCACAAACACACAATTTTTATGGCTCAACGGAGTAAAATGCGAAAAGTAAAGCAATATGATTGAAATTCAATACGTTAGCTCTCGTTTGATGTATCCCTCGTCCATGTAGCTTAAATATAAATGCCAGTTACATCAAGTTGAAAAAAATTGGAATTAACATTGAGGCACAAGCGCGGCCGCCTGCGGGGAGGTTCGGCTGACGGCCCTAGTCATGGGATTGGGAGGCTGGAGGGGCGATGGGAGGGACAAATAATAACTGACCCCCATATATGATACATTGGAATACATTAACCAACAACTGGAATACCTCCGTATTAGCCCTACAAGACGTCTGCGTAGACGTCTTACCTTTTCTCGAAACAACGCAACGCAATTATTTTTAGATCGATTAAGACAACTACCAAACACCAAACATACACAAGTGATGGAGTTATAGAATGCAATGATGTTTTACGGACGATTTTATCCCTTTTCGGCGGGGGATTTTATCCATGGTAATTATTTATAGTTCGATCAATTTGGGAAGCGGTAAAAAGTCAGAAACACATCAACATGTTTGTTTACAAGTTCAAGACCACATGCATTGCGCATGCACAGAAAGACGACGACGGGGGGGGGGGGGGCACTTAAGTGTATAGATATAGTATACATGTGCCGCACGAAGGGGCATTTTTTTCCGACCTTTTCGTACGGGTTAGACATTCGCATAGAATACAGGTAGTTTCGTACTCAGGTTGTTTCGTACACACTATTTGCGGTTTCTTCGTACACACGAGATTGGTTGTTTCGTACACGCAATATCAAAAGCAGTTGTTCCTTATGTTATGCTTAGTCAAGTGACTATGTAATAATCTAAATATAAATGATCTGGTATCGTGGTTTATCGTTTATTTTCACAAAGGTTTATTAATTAAGAGTTGGCTTGAAAAAATGTTTTGGCTTGGGTACCCGCAACAGTGAGTGCTGTGTACATAAATGTCAATATTGATTATTAAAGAAATTGAAAGTTTAGAAAATTTGTTTGTTGAGCTGTCAATATGGTCATAATTAATGTGAACGAAATTGCCAGTCGACAATTAAAAGTGTATGTAGCATGTTTGTTTTATTCACAATTGTTCGTCAAGGAATGTGGAACCGCTGTTAGACAATGAAATTATGGCGACATAAAACAAAAACAAAAATTACCTGTAAATTCACTGACTGTTTGTGTGGATGCAAATCATTTTAGCGTAACATCAATTTGAAAAGTAAAAAAAATAAATATGGCCAAAAATGGCATCAAAGTCAAAAGCTAAGAGGGGTTACACTTTACTGTCTGAAACTGTAGATTTCTCCCCCATCTGTGCATAACATTCTTTCAAGCCTGGCTACGCCCCTGGTGTGTTTGTGTGTGTGTGTGTGTGTACGTGTGTGTGTAAATCAAAAATGACAGATAGAGACGGTGTATAGATATATAAGTAACACATTATTTTGCTTTCTGCATAAAATTACTAACGATGTACGTTTTGAATGGTTAGATCTGTGTGAAGCTCATATTACTGTACTATGAATTTTGTATTCAATAAATTCATTATTTTAACATTGATTAAATTTATATGGTGAACCCCAAAGGATAGATCTGAAAGGTTTGTTTTAATAAATCTCTTACTATATAATTGTTACGATCCAGTTTTTGAGCTGCTAGTTAGGAAAGTAATATAGTACGAGATTTATGGATATGATTAAGCGTGATGTTATTGCTTAAGGGAGAGACTTATATCTGTACGGTGGCTTACTCATCCAGCTTATTTATGAGTAATGTTCTTCCATTCTTATTTGACATTGATGGCTGAATGATGTTTGCGTGGCAGTCCAATTTCCCTCTCCCCTGATTAAGTCGGCTACGCTTTATATGACATGATGATGCTTTCGCCATCAGAAACCCTCGTATGCTGCGTGATTGCTTGATGTTAGCATACCTCGTAAACCATTTTTAGTGCTTTAGGGTAGGATCTCTGTATAATGCATGCGTTGAAGGGATAGATAAATGTCATGTGGTTTACTTATTATCTTTATTGGAAGTAGTTAAGTCTATCCTAGCGAATAAAAGACACACAAAATAGCTCAAGTTCCACAGAAGTTCCACAGAAGATCCACAGAAGTCCACAGACGTCCATCGAAGCCACAGAAGGAAGACAGCCAGACTCCAAAAGAGACTGACTCTCGTCAACTTCCCGATAGGCTTTGAAAGAGACTCACGTACTTCTACTTTGTGCTTGTGGAGTGATTGTGCTTGTGGAGTGAAATAGAAAATAAACCAACTTTGGTTTGAAAACGGAGTCCTTCGTTTACCTGTGCACCTAAAACCGTGTTGGTAAATTGAAGTAATAGGAGAAGAAATAATAATATCTTAGCCTTACCCCAAGGTGCAATAATAATTACTACTGCTGTATTTTATAAGTCATTCATTTTATTTTATTTTAGTCTTCGCATTAATTGCATGGCCGATTTAACTCCTGGCCGAGTTGTCTCGTGGCTGGTCCATGGCCGAGTTGACCTTTCTCGCCAGGTAAGACGGTACATCTGGATAACTCATGATAAATGCATAAAAATGACCTACGACACTGATATTACACAACACGACATCATAATTCGAAAAAGATAACAATAACAACCATATGAGCAGACACTTCGTATTCAGTGTTCGAAACGACTCTCATCTGTGTACGAAACGACCTGTGTACGAAACGCCTCCCTGTCCTGAGTACGAAACAACCATCGGTGTACGAAACGACCTGTGTACGAAACGCCGGTGTACGAAACTACCGCATACCTTCGCATAATACCTTGTACGATGGAGTATACTTTTTTTCATTCTCAACGAGTACAACGGGTACGGGTTTTCGAGGTCCCGCGGCACACCCCTATCCGAGTTAGGGTAAGTGCCCCCCACTTGGGATGCTAAGGCAATGCGCGAAATCGCGGGAATTAATATTTTCCAAAATGGCAGACATCATATCGCGATTTGTTCGGAAACGAACTATCGATGGCATTTATTGAAGAATAGCGTCAAGTGGTGGTAAGTTTTTTGGAGCGGAAGGTCTATTTTTTGTAAAGGCTCTTGATATATGTTATTTTTTACGTACGGAATATAGCCCTTCAACCCAAACGAGAACACGCCGACTGTTTGACGAGCTCTTCGTAACGGTTAGCCACGAACGACGGTAATATAAATATATACCGTCGTGATTGAGGATATGTGGGTCGTGTGGCAATTTTTGTATTTCGCGTGCATATAGCTTCTCATCAATGTTGTGTACTTACGTAAATATATATGCCGACAAATGAGATGAATATCCGCTTCTCCGCACTATTTTGGTTATCCACTGGCTCGTGATTATTTAGCAATTGTCAAATGAACATTTAGAATCACAACTTTCATTCACGGCAGCCCCAGTTTTGGAGATATGACGTCACATTACGCAGTTTCATTTTCACTCGCCATGTGGCTGCAGGTCCCGGAGGAGGGGGCACTTAAGTATATAGAGGTAGTATACATGTGTCGGGGTAGGTTTTTTTCGGCCTTCCGACGGGTTTTGTTGACCTCATAATTGTAGGATGGGGTATGCTCTTGCCATTTGTACCTTGTATGACGGGTACAGGTTTTTGAGATCCCGGGGCACACCCCTACGCAGGACAAGGCCAAGTGCCCCCTCCAGACTGCGAGAATCAATAAGTGTTATCTTTTTTTAAATGTCAATGTGATATCGTTAAATACATATCGCCCTTCAAAGTAGATATTCCCAAAAATAATCATTGACAAAATGACACATATACTCAATAATAAAATTCAAAAAGAAAAATTTCGCTTGCGAAGAACCTGTCTGCGCATGCGCGCAGAAACCGTTCTTGTCGTTCAAAATAAACATGAACTTTTCAGAATTTGTGTGGCCGGATTAAATCGCCTTTGACGAAATCTCACCGTAAACTAACTCAACTTGTTAATAAACATTCATTTATGTGAAAAATTATTCTTCATATGTACATTGTGTAATTATCGTGTATAATTGGAACTCATTTATCGTTCACGCGCATTCGGTTACGATCTTTGCACGACGTTAATAAACGTCGTGCACGGCTACCTCTGGATATGCCTTCCAGCACCTCATATATCGTAGACATAACAAATTATACATATCATTTGCCCAATGCGTATGCATCTGTTTCACCATAGATCATCGTACTATCATCTATGGTTTCACTGAAAACGTGAGCAACTGAGCGATATTAAGGAAAATGAATTAAACAAACACCTTGCATGATTTCATCAAACGACCTTTGCTGTTTTTCTTCAAAATTTCATAATCAGTCAGTTCTTGAAAAGATATGAATCCTTCTAATTTGGATTTATCATAACTATTCTTGTCGACATTTACAGGTTTCCATGTCCCACGAGCTCGAAATCCAGCAAACTCCATGATAAAATGTACTTCAATGTAAATGAAAGAGGATATGTTAGTTTCGCTTTCGTGTTGATGATTGTAGCGCGGGCGATTTTATATGTGTATAAACACTAGTGTCGATTCTACGAATTTTGGTAACTCTTCGGTGATAATTTTCCTGGAGGATTTACCTGATTTCCCTTAATTCAATATATGTTATCTACATGCATTTTTTATGACAGCATATGTCAAGTGCCTGCGAATTAACCTCGCGTAATGTACCAAAATTTGACAAAATAGTGTGCGACGCCGTTCTAAATAATTGTCTACTAAATATCGATTTAACCGAAACTGTGCTGTGGTGACCACCATTTTGTTTGATATTAGTTCACATGATATTTGCTCATTGAGTGGGGTCAACTCATCGTCGCCTGGTGACATTTTGCAAGAGTGAAATTCGCCAAAAGCACAGTCGGGCCATATTTCTAGCCGCTACAAACGACGGTATATAAATATATACCGTCAAAAATGTATGCTGAAAGTATGTGTTTTCGTGTGTTCTAATATTAAACGCAACATTTTCTATTTCGCGTCTACAAAAAGCAAGCGGCTTAGGTCCACAATTTTCCAAGTTGTGTACTTACGTAAATATATATGTCTGCGACTTAAATGACGATGAAATATCCGCTTAACAAATCGGGCAGTTGTATGTATAGGTTTTGCTTATCCACTCGCAAGGCTCGTTGTAATTACTGTAGGTGGGCTATCGTTAAATGCAATTGTCAATGAACTTTTAGAATCACAACTTTCATTACCATTCACAGATGATACAGAATTAAAATAAAAAGCCTTTATGCGATTTGGAGATATGACGTCACATTACTTGGGAAGTTCCAGTCTTTTCACTCAAAAATTATACATGACTGCAGCCAGCTGACTGCAGGTAATTTTTCCCGTGGGGGCTGTTGTATTGAACTGGGCGCGAGGTGTTACGCGAAAAAATCTACCCGCCACGGCAACCCCAGTTTATATATCGGCTTAAGTTTAGTTTTGGAGATATAGAGGTAGTATACATGTGTGCAGGGGTAGGGGGTTTTTTTCGGCCTCTCGACGGGTATTGTTTGACCTCATAATTGTAGGATGGGGTATGCTCTTGCCATTTGTACCTTGTATGACGGGTACAGGTTTTTGAGATCCCGGGGCACACCCCTACGCAGGACAAGGCCTCAGGAATCAATAAGTGTTATCTTTTTTTCAATGTCAATGTGATATCGTTGAATACATATCACCCTTCTAAAGTAGGTATTTCCAAAAGATAATCATTGACAAAATGACACATATACTTAAATAATAAAATTCAGAAAGAAAAAGTTCGCTTGCGAGGAACCTTGTCTACGCGTGCGCGCAGAAACCAATCTTGTCGTTCAAAATAAACATGAACTGGCCGGATTAAATCGCATTTGACGAAATCTCGCACGTAAACTAACTCAACTTGTTAATAAACATTCAATTATGTGAACAATTATTCTTCATATGTACATGTGTGTTATTATCGTGTATAATTGGAACTCGTGTATTGTCGCGCCGCATTTGGTTACGATCATCGCACGACGTCAATAAGACGTCGTGCACGGCTAACATATTTCAGTTTCTGCATGTTGAAAGTTAGCTGTGCACGACGTTTTACCGTTTGGATTCATCTGTTCAATCTAGACTAGATCTTGGTGTGGGCACAATTTTTTTTTCTCAACTGTATTCATGGTACATAACTTACAATAACCCTGACTGTTGGTTTCTAGCTCAGGTCGAATGATAATATAAATATATCCCGTTCTGCTTCAATATTTTGGGGGCACATTAAAACATGTTTGAATATATCGCTGGGTTTGGCATCTAGAAAACAACATCAAGAGCCTGTGAAAAAACATATTTTATCCCTTCAAAAGCTTACCACCGATCGATGCAATACTTGAAGAAAAGCCACTGCCGTATTAGAAAATATTGGGTAGCGTGATTTCCTGCGATTTCTAGCCGCTTCATCCGCATTGCCTCCCTGCTAAGCTTGCGAAGCACTTTGAATACATTCTGCTGTATCTTATTGAGTTCAGACGCAGGAAGCAATAGTCGTCTATGGGTCAGGCCATTCTGAGTATGTGTGATGTACGTGGTCTTGAACTTGAAAACAAACATGTTTCTGTGTTTCGGACTTTCTACCACTTCCAAATTTATCGAACTATAACTAATTGCCATGGATGAAATTTTTGCCACAAAGGGATAAAATTGTCCGTGAACATCATTCTAAAGCTCCGTCACTTGGGTATGTTTGGTAGTTGTCTGCATCAATCTCTAAAACTTATAACATTGTGTCGTTTTCAAACAGAGTAAGACATCTACTCAGACGTCTTGTAGGGCTAGTTGGTTCACTGCAGCATCTTGCAAAATTAAAGTGAAGAAGTGCAAGGGGCCTAACACCAGGCACACAGGGTGTCTGGTCTAGAGGGTAACTTTAACATTACTAGCCGTTCTGGACCAGCAAAAGTGGCCGGATAAGGGGGGTGGTCAGATACAAAGGGGACCACTGTACTAATATTTAGTTAACTTTACTTTTTCTGCCTTACTTTGCAGCGCACATATTTCGGTTTCTGGCGTTGAAAGTTCAGATTCAAACTAAATAAGATCTGCGGGCGGGCAGAATTCTTTTATTTTTCACGACCATATCATAAAACTTTCAAACAATTCTATCAAGAAAGCTATTAACAACATTATGCTTATGTTTAATTTATTTAAAAAGCTTTTGAGATGTCTATTTTGATGTATGTATGCTTTTGATATATTTGGATTCCAGCAGGCAAATTAAGTCTTTACTCCACCACAATGGTAACAAAGGCACATGTGTGTCAAGGCTGTGCCCCCAGATGCTTTTCATGCTTTTCAAAATGTCATCTGTTTGAAATAGCACGGACTGCATCTGCGCACAGCTTCTGCCTCGCTGTAAAGATAAATATGGCACCATGTGCTCATTGATGATGCCACCACAACTGCAATGATAATGGTCGTCCATTTCAGCTGAATACATCACTCGTGTGTACAGGTGTAAATTGTTTCTCAATGTGGTGAAACCAAATAGCTCGCCAGAATTTACACATTCAAGGAGAGGAGTGTTTAAAAATAGCACAGACGCTGCGGTAGACAAAGATTCTTTGGCTAGCCATGTGATGGGCAACCTTGTTTTCTACACCTGTACAGATGTTGGGAAGGATCAGTTCTGCCGTCCGATAATAAGGCATTGGATTGACTTATTGGTCGCCACCATCTTATTATATTGACTTTCACTGTTATTGGGCAGGAGAAGTTCAGAAGTCTGCTTGGTTATCAACCAATCGATTGAAATATCATTTAGCCATTGAGCCTTATTTGATTCCACTCATCAACTTTATTAAGGCTTCTACAACTGGCCATTCCTGGTACAACTCTTGTTAGTGCTGCTGGTAATTGCATAGAATAAGGAAAGGTTCATGTGTTTTGGGTGATGAAGAAGAGAATAAGGAAAGATTCAGGTGTTTTGGGTGATGAAGAAGAGAATAAGCAAAGATTCGGGTGTTTTGGGTGATGAAGAAAAGAATAAGGAAAGGTTCAGGTGTTTTGGGTGATGAAGAAGAGAATAAGGAAAGATTCAGGTGTTTTGGGCGATGAAGAAGAGAATAAGGAAAGATTCAGGTGTTTTGGGTGATGAAGAAGAGAATAAGGAAAGGTTCAGGTGTTTTGGGTGATGAAGAAGCGATCAACAGTCAAGCACTAAGAGCACACACAATACTAATGAACACATGTTAAAACAAGCCTGAATTTATTGCATCCTTTGTGTTGATAGCCTGCGTTGTGTTGAGTAGATAACCTGTCCTGTGTTGAGTAGATAACCTGTCCTGTGTTGAGTGGATAACCTGCCCTGTGTTGGGTAGATAACCGGCCCTGTGTTGAGTAGATAACCTGCCCTGTGTTGAGCAGATAACCTGCCTTGTGTTAAGCAGATAACCTGCCCTGTGTGTCAGGACATGGCTGCTATGCAAGACAGTCACCGACTCTTCCTCCAGTCATTCATGTCAGATGGCATCCTCTCGAGCAGTAAGGTGAAGCGACTACACCAGATGGCGTGCAATCGTTTTGGAGGTACCATCAGCATCTTTACATCTCGATAAGACTTTATTTTCTTTATTTCAAATATCTTTTCAAATATAACTGAATAAAGAGACATGCTTCTTCCAATTTGGAGGTGCATTTCCCAAACTGATGCTGACTGTTTTACAGAAGAATCTATTGAAACAGCTCTCCATCACACTATTATTTCTAACACAGTCTTCTGCACATCATTTTTGAAATTTCTGCACCAACTTTGGTTCAACTCTCCCCACCCCTGCCACCCCTAACTTCCGTCTCATATCTTCCTTTGCTTTGACTCCGGCATTCAGCCACTCACCAATATGTATCAGTAACATCCTATGATTATTTCCAATGGTATTCACTGTGAGAACAAAGGAGAATCAAGTTAAACTTTCTAATTGCAGTGCTGTGTAATGTGTTATTGTGCATTTCGTTGATTGCTTAATTGGAGTGCATTATGTGCCGTTTGTAGAGAATTACAATGAAGCTGACCTGGTGCCGTTTGTCAAAACCATCAACCACAACATTCGACCAATGAGCTTGGAGATTAAGAAGATAATTCGTGAGGATAATGGAAGTCACTTTTATGGCTTGGTGAGCTATGCTCCTTGGTGAAATAATAACTTCAAGTATTTTTGCCAATTTCTATGTTGATCACTCAGTTAGAATCAGTTTAAAGTGCCACACAAACTAGTCTATTCATTAAAACAGGACCCCCCCACCCACCACTGCTTGAGTACTAAGTGGTTGGACCATTTGTAAATATTGTTATTTAATGTAATTTATATTTTCTTTCGGTGTCCAGGTGAATAAAGCTGACACAGCCATCACCAGACTGTCTTCTGACTACTCGCCTAATGAACTAGCACTCTTCAAGAAATTGGTTTGTTGTCAATGTGTATCGTGTATTGTGTATCCATATGAAACACATTACAATATGTAAAATTATGTTCTTCCCGGATCAATATATATATGTTAATAAACATTTGATTAATTTGATGGTATATATATATATATATATATATATATATATATATATATATATATATATATATATATATATATATATATATATATATATATATATATATACAGTCGAGTATCCCTTTTCCGGAATTCTGAAATCCGGAAACCTCCAAAATCCGGAATGTTTTGGCAAGTACCGTTAGGACGCCACAGTGAAATTTTCCCAAGATTTCAGATCCCAATAAACGACACACAGTTGCGGTATAACTTTGGAGGCAAGAGGTTTGTGGTGGGGCCGTTTTCAAGGTGCTAAAATTAGTCGCACCTTCTCATCCGACAATGGGGGACTCTTAAATAAGCATGAATGCTGACAACATGCGCCTCCAGTTCAGGCAATAAAACGACCTAGGCAAGGACACTTAGCCTTCGACAGCGTCCGCGCTGTTTACTAATATAGATTTCTCATATCCGTGCTGAGGCATCAGATCATCAATCATGTCGCTCTGTGTCGTTAGATTCCCCATCACGAAATAACGTTGTGGTACGCTTGCGACTGTTAACGCACCCTTTTTTTGACAAAATTATTCCGATTTCTATCGTTGAGTCGTAAGTGGACAAAGCGGTGATCGTTTGGAAAACCGCAACGTTATGATTAACACAGACGGTTGTACTTCTCCAAACTTAAGAATGAATGCATGTTAATGCAGGTCTTGAAATGCATATTCCGAAATCCGGAAAATTCCGAAATCCGGACCGCTCCGGATAAAGGATACTCGACTGTATATATATATATATATATATATATATATATATATATATATATATATATATATATATATATATATATATATATATATGTAAAGGAATTCTATCTTCCTTGGCGGTAAACGAGTGAGATACACAATTACTTTGCTTCACAAACACTTTATGGTCATTTTTGAGCAAAAGATTCAGTGAAACAGTTTGCCCTTAACATGCTTCTGCTGTCTGGTGTCCACTCCTCAACCCCCCCCCCCCCCACACACCCTCATATAGATCAAATTTAAAAATCTGGCAGGCACTTTGTAGGTCTTATAAAAGTCGACTATCTGTCAGACCTATCATAAGACAGGTAATTCAATACTCTGCCAATTCTGATTCACTTGCACTATACTATATATATATATATATATATATATATATATATATATATATATATATATATATATATATATATATATATATATATATATATATATATATATATATATATATATATATATATATATATATATATATATATATATATATATATATATTTACATATATTTATATAAATGTATACAATATATATATATATATGTGGGTGGTTATTCTAAATTATAGCTCTGAGCTAGATTTGATCAATTGTATGACAACCATATTGTGTGTTTGGCAGTTGGAGAAGATAGTGGAGTCTGAGACTGGTACGGTGTCCTCCATTGAAGCCATCAACTTGGTTGATTCATTAGAACATAAGATGAGTAAACAGGAGAGTCAGGCGTTGTGGGAACGTATGGAGGAGGACCACTGGCTGGTAACGGTAAGTCGGACGGGGGGGGGGGAGGGGAAAGAAAGATGGGGGTGTAGGAGAGAGGGGGAATGGGGGTGTAGGAGAGAGGGGGATGGCAGTGTAGGAGAGAGGGGGGGAGAGAGAGGGAGGTAGAGAGAGAGAGAGAGAGAGAGAGGGAGGGAGGTAGAGAGACAGAGAGAGAGAGGGAGGGAGGTAGAGAGATGATGAAAGTTGAGTTGTTAGGGAGAAAGTGAGAACTGAGATGGATAGGAATGGTGAGGAGAGGAGAAGGCAGAGTAGTACAAAAACAAAAGGGTTACACAGAGGGCGATGAGTGGCTATAGGTTACACAGTGGGTGATGAGTGGCTATGGGTTACTCAGTGGGTGATGAGTGGCTATAGGTTACACAGTGGGTGATGAGTGGCAATGGGTTACACAGAGGGTGATGAGTGGCTATGGGTTACACAGTGGGTGATGAGTGGCTATGGGTTACACAGTGGGTGATGAGTGGCTACTGGTTACACAGAGGGTGATGAGTGGCTATGGGTTACACAGAGGGTGATGAGTGGCTATGGGTTACTCAGTGGGTGATGAGTGGCTATGGGTTACACAGTGGGTAATGAGTGGCTATGGGTTACACAGTGGGTGATGAGTGGCTATAGGTTACACAGAGGGTGATGAGTGGCTATAGGTTACACAGTGGGTGATGAGTGGCTATGGGTTACACAGAGGGTGATGAGTGGCTATAGGTTACACAGTGGGTGATGAGTGGCTATGGGTTACACAGAGGGTGATGAGTGGCTATGGGTTACTCAGTGGGTGATGAGTGGCTATAGGTTACACAGAGGGTGATGAGTGGCTATAGGTTACACAGTGGGTGATGAGTGGCTATGGGTTACACAGAGGGTGATGAGTGGCTATGGGTTACTCAGTGGGTGATGAGTGGCTATTGGTTACACACAGAGGGTGATGAGTGGCTATGGGTTACACAGTGGGTGATGAGTGGCTATGGGTTACACAGTGGGTGATGAGTGGCTATGGGTTACACAGTGGGTGATGAGTGGCTATAGGTTACACAGTGGGTGTGATGAGTTACACAGTGGGTGATGAGTGACTATGGGTTACACAGTGGGTGATGAGTATCTATGGGTTACACAGTGGGTGATGAGTGGCTATAGGTTACACAGCGGGTGATGAGTGGCTATGGTTTACATAGAGGGTGATGAGTTGCTTTGGGTTACACAGAGGGTGCTGACTGGCTATTGGTTACACAGGGGTGATGAGTGGCTATGGGTTACACAGTGGGTGATGAGTGGCTATGGGTTACACAGAGGGTGATGAGTGGCTATAGGTTACACAGAGGGTGATGAGTGGCTATAGGTTACACAGAGGGTGATGAGTGGCTATGGGTTACACAGAGGGTGATGAGTGGCTATGGGTTACACAGTGGGTGATGAGTGGCTATGGGTTACACAGTGGGTGATGAGTGGCTATGGGTTACACAGTGGGCGATGAGTGGCTATTGGTTACACAGTGGGTGATGAGTGGCTATAGGTTACACAGTGGGTGATGAGTGGCTATAGGTTACACAGCGGGTGATGAGTGGCTATGGGTTACACAGAGGGTGATGAGTGGCTATGGGTTACACAGTGGGTGATGAGTGGCTATTGGTTACACAGTGGGTGATGAGTGGCTATGGGTTACACAGTGGGTGATGAGTGGCTATGGGTTACACAGAGGGTGATGAGTGGCTATGGGTTACACAGTGGGTGATGAGTGGCTATGGGTTACACAGTGGGTGATGAGTGGCTATGGGTTACACAGTGGGTGATGAGTGGCTATAGGTTACACAGTGGGTGATGAGTGGCTATAGGTTACACAGTGGGTGATGAGTGGCTATAGGTTACACAGAGGGTGATGAGTGGCTATAGGTTACACAGTGGGTGATGAGTGGCTATGGGTTACACAGAGGTGATGAGTGGCTATGGGTTACACAGTGGGTGATGAGTGGCTATAGGTTACACAGAGGGTGATGAGTGGCTATTGGGCTATGAGTGGCTATGGTTACACAGAGGGTGATGAGTGGCTATTGGTTACACAGTGGGTGATGAGTGACTATGGGTTACACAGTGGGTGATGAGTATCTATGGGTTACACAGTGGGTGATGAGTGGCTATTGGTTACGCGTGATGAGTGGCTATGGGTTACACACAGTGCGATGAGTGGCTATGGCCTCCGTTATGTTTTCTCTATTCCCCTTCCATTTTCTATGCTTTTATTGACAACAGATGTTGTGAATGTTTGCAGTCTAAGACAGGAAAACTGTTTTTATCACCCAGAACTATCCTGGAACTAAGCCAATATATCCAGCAGCAGTTCCCACACTTGGCAACTAAGTGCAATATTTGTAATGAGTTGTGTTTACAGGTGAGTTGTGTTAACAGGTGAGTGAGATGCTTGTAATGATTTAGCAGTTGAGGATTGTCTCTCAGATCCATGTGGTTTCAATATTGACTTCTTACTAGGTTAACTTTTTTTTTAACTGACATCAAAGAGTTATAAGCAGTGCTAAGAGGGTTCACTTGTGCCTCCCCAAGAAAATATGTGAATACACCACATGGAATTTGTGGTGGGATCGCCTCAACCAATCAGACTCCACTTCTTTATCAGCTGCTGAGCCCGGAGACGTTGAATCAACAGTCCCCTCATGTGCTATTGTTGATTTCATGGTTGCGTTGCCTGATGATGGACGTGTTACCCACTGCACAGCTGGCCCTCTTAGCATAGCTATAAGCTCTTTGCTGACATCAGTCCATGTCACTCTGGGAAGAATGTTTCGATCGATGATTGTTAAAGTTGTCCACGGTGATGTTGATGTAACAGGGGCAGTGCTGCAACACGTGTGATGTCAAAATACACCTCCACTGTGCCCAGCGCTACTTCAGGGACCCAACACCCCAGCAATGTCCAGGAAGTAATTGTCATGCTGACTGGCCTCATTGCCTGCCCCAGCAGGAGAAAAACAGAGGTGGGTCAAGTACAGGCTTTAAAATTGGTGGTAGTCAGGGGCCCTGATCGCCATCATTTGTCCCAGGCCTCCTAATTTCCCTACCAGGTGTCCCTGGTGGCCACCACTTGCTCCACCCCACAAACAATCTGCTGCCGATGATAAGATAACATTATTTTAGGTAAACACTGCTAATATATTTTACCCACCAAATAATTTTTCGGGCCACCAGCTTTCATGGCCTGGTGGCCGGACTGGTCATCAACAAAATAAGTTAAGTTTATATCAACATATACCCAATTTTTACTTGAAACAATCATTTGTTTCTAATTGAAACAATTCTTTGCATTGTATAGATTTTTATCCAGAGCCTTTACCATTAAGTGACAGGCAGTCCTGTCGTTAGGCAGCCCCTTCCTCCGTCTTATACCCGTCAGTTGTTATCCATCCAATGAGAAACTCAAGTCCAGTGTGAATTTTGCAATAAACTCGATGTTGGGGATGCATTGTTTCTGGCCACCAATCAGCAGTGTATAGCATGTCCCGGCACATCCACTGTTGGTGACAAGTTGCTGTATCATGCAAGCTAGCAGTCATACGTGCATACATGGCCCCGTCTTGGGCTGATATCTCCTTTAAAAATGGAAATCAGCTCTTTGAAATTGAAACTGTTGTTTCTTAATAATTCGAAAACCTGGAGTAATTCTTACCGGGCTTAATATAAAGTCTGATCCGACCTTAGATTGGAAAGGATATCAGTGACCTTCACCTCACCCACAAGGTTACACCCTTGTATAAGGAATGTGTGTATATGATGCAATTAGGTCGTATCTTTTGACACGGTTTTTATATGGCATCACAGTCACGTTTCCATCTATTATTGACTTCCATTACTTGGCTGATGTGGTATGATGCAAGGGCTCTGTGTCCCATCCCATGCTGTGTACTGTGTAACATTTCAAAGTTGATGTCATTAATCATGTCAATAGCAGCAGAGTTTTGAGTCCTTTTGACCTCTTGTTTAATTAATTATGGTTTACTGCATATACAATATGTGGAATGACCAGTCCGAGATAACAATACGGAGGCCTTATTGTGCAGTTTTTAATGTTTTACTGTGTGGTTTCAGGTCCCCATACTTCTCAACATGTCGACCACACTGTGTCTCCTAAACCAGGCCCTTCAGAAGGCCGACTGACACGCAAGCGAAAACAGCTGTACTCGTAACCTCCCGACAAAGTGTGACCTCAACTAGTTGTCATAACTTCTTACATAGTACTGCCTACTTGCATAGACTAGCTTCCTCATAGTCCCACCCCCTCATAGTCCCGCCTCCTCTCATTGTCCCGCCGCCTCATAGTCCTGCCTCAGTCGTAGTCCCGCCTCCTCTCATCGTCCCGCCCCCTCTTAGTCCTGCCTCGGTCATAGTCCCACCTCCTCTCATTGTCCCAATCCGGTCATAGTCCCGCCTCCTCTAATTGTCCCGCCCCTCCTCTCATAGCCCTGCCTACCATCTTTTGCAGCTTTGGCACCTCAAATTCTTATCAACCATTTATAACTTTTCACTCAAGATAATCGAGCTTGCTCAGCTTATTAAGTGTGCTGAAGTTGTTGCAGTTGTTTTTTTAATAAATTTTGTTGTTTGTGTGATTATTATGTGTGGGATGTGTTTTAATGTTTACATTATCTCAAAGGTTTAGAACCTTTAACATGGTTGACTGTTCAGTCAAACAAATACTGATTAATGAACATTATGAAGGCTAGCTCCTGCTCATCAATATTTAAATGCAGGAATTGTTTCCTTTAGATTATAATTTCGACTTTTAAAATAAAATTAGAAATACACATTGTGGATGTGTTTTATTACTTTACTTTTTTACGTACCATTCACGGGAATGTTCACACGTATACGCCCACTGAATGTGCACATGTATATACCCACTGAATGTACACAACGTATACGCCCACTGAATGTGCACATGTCTCACTGTATATTCAGACATTTATTCTCACTCTATGCACATAAGTGAATGTGCACACGTACACTCTCACTGTATCAGATGAATTGTGGTTTTTTTTTGCATTACAGCGAAACAGGGCCTGTAGGCTGAACAGGCCTCTTTCTTGTCTTTGATGGATGGCTTTGTTATTATTTTAACCTGTGTAAATGCACGTGTGCATATATTTACTTTCCCACGGTATACCATTGAGAGTGGATTTATGTGTTATGATAATGAGCTCGAATTGTATGCGTCAGTACTGTTCCAAGTTTACATGCGTGCATTTCCTTCAATAGATATTATACTGAAGAAACAGCTTATAATTAGTAGGAATTAAATAGATAGGGGTTCCTTCATGCAAAAGTCAACCTAGGCGCTTAAAAGACCCTTGGATAATCTGGTAGGCTTTTTGAAAATATGCGTTATTCCTTAAGGTATAAAACAGACATATCTACCACCAAACTCTTACATGGATAATAGTGTAACATTGAAGTGTCATCTTAATCAATACAGACACTTCATCATTGAAGTGTCATCTTAATCTATAGAGACACTTCATCATTCATTGAAGTGTCATCTTAATCTACACAGACACTTCATCATTCATTGAAGTGTCATCTTAATCTACACAGACACTTCATCATTCATTGAAGTGTCATTTTAATCTACACAGACACTTAATCATTTTTTCCAAAGTGTCATTTTAATCTACACAGACACTTCATCTTTCATTGAAGTGTCATCTTAATCTACACAGACACTTCATCATTCATTGAAGTGTCATTTTAATCTACACAGACACTTAATCATTCCATCCATTTAAACTGTAGCATAATAATAATCAAAAATTGAACGATCAATCAAGATTTTTTCCAAATCATACCAGGTGTATTTAGCCAAACAATTACATTTGTAATAATTAATTGATGACCAAGTTTTATATGCAGTTTATAATGTTTCAACAAATAACATGACATCACGTGTGTATGCTAGATATTTTTCATTCCACATCATATGGCACAATAACCCTATCACGCAAGAACGGAAAAAAAGCCGTGTTTTTCGATATTGATTTTTTCGCCAACATCATTTATGAACTCGTTTATAAGAAGAAGGGAAGTTTTTTTAGCTCTTTAAAGGCTCAGCATCTCTTCGTGTTCAATATATATGGCGCAAGTAATTGGTAATTGCTAGGAAGACGTTATGATTGTAATCGCCATGCAAATCTTCTTCCTCTTTACTCAAATCTAACGCATTGTTTGGAATAAGCCACCCTGTGTATATGGCTTTATCTGTTCGAATCCGTCTTCCACTTCACTTGTACATCTCAGCCCCCAGCACCATTTCACTGAAAGGGCACAATTATATCATTCCAAAGATTCAAGAAGAGATGACTTGCTAAGTAAATTGCAAAGCAATCCGCCTAGTGATGTTAAAGCACTGGGATGTTTAGTTGTTTACCTGAAGTCAATTTCCCCGTCGCCATCTTGATCCAAAGTTTTTATGAGTTCTTCTACCTGGAATTCTGTTATGGGAATGCCAGCTTCCTGTTACAGTGTATATAGAAACGTCATTATTACATTCAGCAAGGAAGCAATTCGTAAATAAAACTATCCTTTCGAGCTCCTGGCCTTATAGTAATGATGCCGATATCCCCGATCAGACGGTAGTCAATACACGACGTCCTGCAGTGCTATGATGCCCATAGATGTGGGTATGCACAATTTCCAAGCATGTATTGCTTTTAACTTCCTCTGAAGATGATACATAACTAACGAAAATGAGTCATGATAATTCATATCTAACATTCTGTTCCTTGAAATGTAAAACTGTATTGTTTGTCTAGCTGCATGGTATTGTTTGTCTTGCTGCATGATATTGTTTGTCTTGTTGCATGGTATTGTTTGTCTTGCTGCATGATATTGTTTGTCTAGCTGCATGATATTGTTTGTCTAGCTGCATGATATTGTTTGTCTTGTTGCATGATATTGTTTGTCTAGCTGCATGGTATTGTTTGTTGTCTTGTCTTGTTGCATGATATTGTTTTAGTGCATGGTATTGTTTGTCTGCTGCATGATATTGTTTGTCTTGCTGCATGATATTGTTTGTCTAGCTGCATGATATTGTTTGTCTTGCTGCATGATATTGTTTGTCTTGTTGCATGATATTGTTTGTCTTGCTGCATGATATTGTTTGTCTTGCTGCATGATATTGTTTGTCTAGCTGCATGGTATTGTTTGTTATCTTAGTCTACACTCATTAGAGTGAAACCTTTTCCTACACATCTAAATTAGAAATACACCATTACCCCAAGACAACTCAAAATACACCCACCATTACCCCAAGACAACTCAAAATACACCCACCATTACCCACAGTAAATTACAATGACCTTATTCAAGCCCCACGAAAACACTCCATTACCCTGAGTCCTTGTTTAAACTCGTCGTGTGACACACTCATACTGCCGTCCCCATCAAATCGACTGAACAATTCCACGATGTTCATATTGTGTTGATCACAATACTTCCTCATAGCTCGCATTGCTTCCTCAACGGCGTTGTACTGTTTCAGACGCCGCTTGCCGTACGAATCGGTGTAGCCAAAAGGACACTGAAATTTCTCGTGCACAATCTGTACGGACTCTATCTTATCATTGAAAGAAGCACTGTACATGAGGTCCTGCAGCAGTCATGACGCAAAATATTTCATCATAACGTTAACAATAATTAGAGGGTTATTTTCCCTTTTTTGAACTTTAACCTCGGACACCAAGTAAGCATTTTTAATTTGAGTGCGCAAAACATACACCCAATTCCAGAGTTTCAAGACAGAGGCTATCTAGCTTGCTGTAGAATTCCATGATTGCATTTGCTGCGTCTTCTGGAATAGGGTTTTTGGACATCTGGTACACATATCAAGTAAAAAAATGATATTTTCAAAGGGGTTTAACTCTTTTTGTTTCGAAAGAACATGACTGTGTCCCTGTCAGTGGAAATCATATTAAATACAGAATATGAGCGATACATTTTTGATGTCAATGAATTGAGTCCAACCTTAAGTGTTTTCAATTCATCACTGTCCTTCACAGCCTTACAGAGAGTTGCGAAACCCTGTGCTCCGATTCTGTTCGAAGTCAGATCCAATTCTGTGATGGTACATGTTTTCAATGCCTGGCTTAGTTCCTTTGCACCCTCATCGCTCAACCCATTCCATCCCAACCATAAAGTCTTCAGTCCTATATTATCCTGCAAAATAAGCGCTTTTTAACATTATATATTCATTACATATATTATTGTTATTGTTTCAAAGCGATGAGACCAGGCAATATCAATACGTCCACGCTTACCACACTGTCTGAACGCTGCCTGCTCACACCCAGACAACATTTAACAGTTTCAGATTTGTGAATACACAACTATGTCTATAAATGCAGACATTGATGAGACCGTAAACTAAGACTTGGGCACACCTAGCATCACAGAAACTAAGACTTGGACACACCTAGCATCACAGAAACTAAGACTTGGGCACACCTAGCATCACAGCAACTCTCTGTGAGAGATCATCCAAACATCGCACAGACCTGCGCAGGAAACGGAAGTGGCGCTTCCATAGTACGTATCTACATAGCTCAAACGGACTGGATTACCGTTTCAAATTCAAATGTAGGTTCTATTGTAAGGTTGACTTCCCGATGACAGAATGTCACCTGTTATGGATGATTACACCACTTGGATGGAGATGATTACCACTTGGATGGAGATGATTACCACTTGGATGGAGATGATTGAGTGGATGAGTGATTGGGTTGGTGTGTGAGTTGCAAAAAGCCCTAAAACGTCCTTCTTCTAGTAAACACGGAATGCCTTGCCCCTTAATCGCTTTGGTCATCGCTCAGAAATTTTCTTTTGCAAATAAAATTTATAATATTATATTGCTAATCTATGGATGTGGCTTAAAGCTGCATTCATTCATCAGGGGCAATCTCAAAATAATGGCGTGCACGGATCCTTACGACGCTCGGATAACTAAAATAGGACTTTCCGCTTTTACAGAACCAATAAAGCAGCACTGACTTTGACTCCCTGAGCCAGATCCGCGGCTCCTCGTGACCGAATGTGATTCCAGCTAAGATCCAATTCTTGTAAGAATCCATTTTCTCCTATTCAATGTGCATAATATTCGAATATTTTTTACTGTATATAAACATATATATATATATATATATATATATATATATATATATATATATATATATATATATATATATATATATATATATAAATATATATATATATATATATATATATATATATATACATATATATATATAGATGCGTATATATATACATATATATATGTATATATATATACATACATACATATATTTCATTAGATATACATATTTAAATAGATATATGTATATATATCTTTATATGTATATTATAATTTCACCATTGTGGTGATAGTCGTGAAACATGTCTAAGCACCTTATAATGGAATGTTGAGGTTTTTCAAACCCAGGTATCTGTATATACATCAATAACTATGTTAGCAATGAACATCATTTGACATACCAATCATTGACTGCAAGCCGGCGGTGCCTGTTGCGCCAAACAAGTTGTGACTTAAGTTAAGATAGCGTAGACCGACATTCTCCTGTTCACCAAAATTATGTATTCAAATTGATAAATACGGACGTTGGAAAAGAATATGAGTTCATTTTGACTGAATGCTATAAGGGAATACGCTTACCTCGATTGGTTTGGACAGAATCTTTGCATCGCAATCGGAGAAATCATTCCCTGCAATATTATATATAGCACACACACACACACACACACACACATATATATATATATATATATATATATATATATATATATATATATATATATATATATATATATATATATATATATAGTATAAATATATATACCTCTACATATATGAATATGCAAGTGTGCGTGTGTAGTTCATGTTATGTTAATTTTGATGCTAATAAGTTCTCTGCTTAATCATGATGCTTACCTGGATAATCAAAATAAAAACGACATAGAATTAACCTGGATTTGTCATTACTTACCGGATATGTTGAGCCATCGTAAGGTTGTATTGGATTGTAGTATTTTGCCCACTACTTTGGCACCTTTGGTTTTCAATTTGTTGTCTGATAAATTCTGGAAAGAACCATTTGCTTTATTTACAGTTATAGCCCAGAAGCATCTTAAATAAGGAACCTATGTCTCCTACGTTCATTCAAACAGCCTTGCCACTGTAAACCTATGTCTCCTACGTTCATTAAAACAGCCTTGCCACTGTAAACCTATGTCTCCTACGTTCATTAAAACAGCCTTGCCACTTTAAACCTATGTCTCCTACGTTCATTAAAACAGCCTTGCCACTTTAAACCTATGTCTCCTACGTTCAGTAAAACAGCCTTGCCACTGTAAACCTGTGTCTCCTACGTTCATTAAAACAGCCTTGCCACTGTAAACATTTGAATTCATGGTGGATAGAAATTCCCTGTCAACTAAAGAAGACCACTCACCAGGTCTGTGACGTAAGTGTTCTCCGCCATCATTTTGCCCAGCCATTCAATTCCGGTACTTCCAAGGTCATTGGATGATAGGTTCAAGGTCGTTACGCGAGTATTGATCTGTACCACAATCACATGGCTCAGTTTATTTATTTGTTTTTTAAATGTTAAGGTTACAATAGGGTTGGGGGGTCAATTGTTGAGTGGAGCGTTTTATCTTTAGATGCGTGTTGGCTGAAATGAAAAGGGTAATTGATGTTGTTGTGGTTATGAAGAGCTCATTCATATGTCATGATGAGTTTGTGAGCCTCTGGGAGTTAATTCATATAAACATATCACAACCCTTATGACATTTAAATGGCTTTACTCAAGGAATGTTGTCACTTAGAGCCAATCTGAGCACAGCATATACCATAGGTCTCTCAACCCCCAACTAACGCATACACGACAACCGCATACGTTTACGAACACATACAACCACCACCTCTCCATCCCTCCCAAAAAGTTCGCTTAGAATTATAACTTTTTGGTCACTCGGGACATGAAAACTAAACTAATTTAGGCAAATGAAATTCACCCCCTTTCACTCATACCAGATTAATAGTTGTCCAATTTACAAAACCCTTTAGAATCCTTTTAAGTAAATCTTCTGAACAGGTCAGTTTACAAATTATATAGTACAAAATTCGAATCCCGTCAATTGCCATGACAACTGACATAAGCCCGTTTGATCCCAAAATAAAGCTCTTGGTATTCGTAGATCGGCCCGAATGACTCCAGGCGCCCGATTAGCCAATCACAGCTCACCACATCATGCCAACCCCATTTTTTACTATACATACTGCTGCATAGGCCACACAGGACAAAGACAGAGAGAGAGAGGCCCAACACATATACAGAGAGACATACATACAGAGTTAGACAATATACAAGGCAACATGGTCAAGTCAGAGAACACCAAGAGAGAGTGTGCCCGTCAGCAGAGCGACAGTAAAGCGCAATAGAACTTCAAATTCAGACTCGTGTTTTATCTACAAGGACACCGCCCCTCAGCTATTAGTATAGAGAGTAGCGTTTCTGGCACAACGGGGGACGGTTTTCGACACACCTAGGTGAGGGCTTTATAAGAATAATCGTCTCTTGTCTCTCTTCACCATCCCCGACTAAACTACGGTGACCCTTGGTCATAATTGATGGAGTTAGACCATTTCCCAGCTGGTCAGTATAACTACAGTAACCCCCGGTCACAGGTCCATCAAATGTTCAACACAGTGCGTTAATGGGTCAACATATTGCGAATGGTGACCCCGAGGGGGGGGGGGGGGGGGGGGGGGGGGGGGGGTTGCGTAAATGGGTCAACATACTGAATCACACATGAAACAACCACAACGGCTGAGGAACTCGAAGAAGACTCCTAACTTGCCAGTCAAGTCACACAGTCAGTTTAATCTGGAGATCGCTAGAAGCTGAGAAACGCCGACGTTTATTGGTGTACTCGCCGTGTACAGCGATAGAAACATTGTCTCAATTAAAGACAGCATTCCATGGAATTAATGATTACGGACGTTAGTGGTTATATCTCACACATATCAAATCCAACAGTCCGTGCCCTGTCCTAGTGTTTTGATAATCAATCTTTTTCTACAATCTGCACATGAGAGATTTGGTTGCACACCGATTGTGGGAGATCAGGTTTTATAATACGAACTCAATATGAGAGAGATAAAAGATGAGAATACGAGATATCGCATTCACGATAACAGGTTTCCGAGCGGCTTTACGGGGATGCTCGGAAACCTTGTTACGGGAACCGAGCGCTTGTGGTTTGAGTACCTACCACCATGGGTATAGCGAGGGCTATGGCTCCGCGAGGCCCGGTGTTGTAGTGACTAAGGTTGATGGTAGTTGAGTCGGCGAGGTTCTTATGGAAGCTTGAGCATGGAAGAGCACCATAGTGTTTACACGCGTTCTCGTAAGCTTTCTGTCCGGTGTCATCGTAGACAGGGTATGTCTCTGTACAAACAATAACATAACAGGACAATAGAGTCTGTGCTGTCTCTCCTTAATCGGTTCGTTTCTTCATCCGCTTCATCCTTCCTTTCTTTATCATCTCATTTCTCCTCCTAAGCTTTCCTTCATGTTTTCACATTTACATTTAATATTAACTTTCTTTCTCTCCTTATCTTTCCTTCATTTCTATCATCCTTCCTGTATACAATCATACATCCATTATTCACTCTTCCCTTCCTTCATTATCAAACTCTTCCCTTCCTTCATTATCAAACTCTTCCCTTCCTTCATTATCAAACTCTTCCCTTCCTTCATTATCGCCCTCTTCCTTTCTTTCATTATCGCCCTCTTCCCTTCCTTCATTATCAAACTCTTCCCTGCCTTCATTTTTATACTCTTCCCTTCCTTCATTATCAAACTCTTCCCTTCCTTTGTTATCGCCCTCAAAGAGCATCTGCTTACAAAAAAGTACAGCAAACCTCGTCCAAAGTGTCTCAAGATTAACACAAACAAGACGAGATTGTGAAACTAAGCGTCCGTCAACGCGGAATATTTGTTGGGTTAAGCTACACGTCGATCAACGCGGAATATAGATTAGGGTGAATACGTTTTGAGGAGCAGTTTGTCAATCAGATTTAGACTTGGGTGCGTGCAGTTGTCAATTAATGGGGCAGATTGAGTTCCGAACGGGGCGGTTTCAGTTCCGAGCGGGGCGGTTTGAGTTCCGAGCGGGACGGTTTGAGATCCTGATCATTTCAAGGTATCACAATAATTGGCAACATTAAAGACAGACCATCGTCAACGTCTTGTATCAGATCGTAAGTGACGGATCCAAGGTAATTTTGATGCCCTAGGAATGTTTGGCACAAGTTAGGTTGTAATTACATTTGCATTGTAGGTCATTGCATGAGACGGTGCTGCGGCGTGGAGAGATGGCAGTAAATTCGATGTGACCAGGGTGTAGAGTTTCTCGTTAATACCTCCAACATCAGACACCTGTATCAGCCTCACTGATCAGATTGAAGGCTCGTCAACCGCCATGTTTTAATCGCGTCACATTCTAGCCTCACCAAGTGACGAGCGGTTATAGCTGATAAAGGCGGGTTGAACGTACACTGACGAGATTTTGCTGTATCGTTGGGAAGATTATGCTGTAGCGCTGGGTAGATTATGCTGTAGCGCTGGGTATATTATGCTGTATCGTTTGGGAGATTATGCTGTAGCGCTGGGTAGATTATGCTGCAGCGCTGGGTAGATTATGCTGTAATGTTGGGGAGATTATGCTGTAGCGCTGGGTAGATTATGCTGCAGCGCTGGGTAGATTATGCTGTAGCGCTGGGTAGATTATGCTGTATCGTTGGGGAGATTATGCTGTAGCGCTGGGTAGATTATGCTGTAGCGCTGGGTAGATTATGCTGTATCGTTGGGGAGATTATGCTGTAGCGCTGGGTAGATTATGCTGTAGCGCTGGGTAGATTATGCTGTAGCGCTGGGTAGATTATGCTGTATCGTTGGGCAGATTATGCTGTAGCGCTGGGTAGATTATGCTGCAGCGCTGGGTAGATTATGCTGTATCGTTGGGGAGATTATGCTGTATCGTTGGGGAGATTATGCTGTAGCGCTGGGTAGATTATGCTGCAGCGCTGGGTAGATTATGCTGTAACGCTGGGTAGATTATGCTGCAGCGCTGGGTAGATTATGCTGCAGCGCTGGGTATATTATGCTGTAACGCTGGGGAAATTATGCTGTAGCGCTGGGGAGAATATGCTGTAGCACTGGGGAGAGTGTGTGTGTGAGAACGACTGTTTGCGGGTTTTATCTCAGTTTCCGGGCGTATAAGCATACAGAGCCCTCACCAAGCGCCAGTCAATCACCTTTGATATCGATGACCGTCTCCATATCCTCCCGATCCTCCGGATTCACTCCCTCTGTCGTCGATACGATGTTTCCTTTCTTCATCCGTCCACCCCCCTCTCCCAGCTTCCGATAGCCATTAGTAATGCTCTGTAAGCTTGTGGTCAGCTGTGAGTTGGACCGCTTTATCGCTCCATCGTCGTCATCCTCCACCAGGAACTTCTCGATAAACTCGTTGGTGGGGATTTTGTCGAGAGGAGGCACATTCGAGTCCCCGCTTGGCGCCTGTTACACAAACAAAGCGCTAGTTAACCATCGTCCATTGTTTCAATCCACTGGGCCGCCAGTCATGCGAAAGACACTGCATTGTGGCAGAGGTAGGTTAGTATCAGAGCATAAGATTGATGGACCATTATGGGGTGAATGTGGGTGAATTAGGAGCTGAATTTTACAAGTTTCTTTAACAATATGCCCGGGCGTTATGACTGCACGCAAATCCTGGTTGAATGGCAAGAGTTGGACGCGCGTCATCTCGCCGAGAGCACTGAGACAAGACACCGAGTCACCAGGACGCGCGTCATCTCGCCGAGAGCACTGACACCGAGTCACCAGGACGCGCGTCATCTCGCCGAGAGCACTGACAACGAGTCACCAGGGGACGACTTGGCCTCATTCAATCATCAATATTGTACGTACAAAGGAAACCAGTCGCTCATTCATTTGGCATCACTAAGCCAATTTATAGAACTTCCATTGTCATAGTAACGTGCTTTCTGCCGATACAAGCAGAAAACAACCCACCTTTAAATATTGAAGAAGTATTTGATAAGAATCCATTCTGTGCGTGCCACATATCAATATTCCAACCAGTGATTAGATGTTCCTGTACCTGCGCCCATCTGTCGTACCTGTGATTAGCTGTTCCTCTATTGAATGACATTCATCTACCTGCGCCCACCTGTCGTACCTGTTAATGAATCCATTTGATCTCAGGTGCTAACCGTGTGATCACAAACAGCATATGGCCTTTCTCCCGCACAGCCAGCTTGCTCAAATAGTTTCCAAATAAACATTAGCGTCAAAGCAGACCCGCCACTCTCCCGGGATGGGGCTATGAATATTGATGAGTCTCGCTGTGAAGGTCGTGAACCTTAGAATATTTGGTATCCTGCGAAGGCGCCAATGCAATCTGTCGCGCAAAACATGGAATTTAGTAATAAAAATATTTATGTATACATACTATTCAAACATAGTCAAACGAAACCGTGTTCCTAAACACAAACTCGCGCAAACATTAGGACATAAGCGATAACGCAGTCTCGTCTTAATTCTTTATCGAACCACTTATTATGCCAGCGAGGAAACCTGGCTGAGACCGTGACAATCTGCGGGACATCAGTCGATTGGCGAAGGAGAAAAACAGATTGAATCCGATATCAAACGATCCGTTATTATTGTTGAGTTTTTGTAACTATTAGATCTCACACCAATTCCACATTCTTATTTCCACCTGGCCTAGCCCGGCCGCCACCTCGATGGGAAAACATTCACCATTTCATGCGTAGAATAGCCTGTGTTTGCCTATGCAATATTGACTCGGGGTGGAGATTTCAAACGCAAATTTGCTGTTTCAGTGGAGAGATGGAATCTATTCGCTGGTAAATACATTTAATTGGTTAATGTAAAATTCTCCTTCGCTGTGGATTTGTTTCCTTTTCAGGGCGTAGGGCGTCTGTAAAAGCACCGAGGAAGAGCTAACGTGTGTGTGCTGGCAATGTGTGCTGGCGGTGTTTGGTGGTGTGTGTGGTGGCGTGTGTGATGGTTTGTGTGGTGGTGTGTGGCGTGTGTGATGGTGTGTGTGGTGGTGTGTGGTGTGTGATGGTGTGTGTGTGGTGTTGTGTGGTGGTTTGCATGGTGGTGTGTGTGGTGGTGTGTGGTGGTGGTGTGGTGGTGGGGTGGTGGTGGTGTGTGATGGTGTGGTGGTGGTGTGGTGGTGGTGTTGTGTGTGGTGTTGTTGGTGTGGTGGTGTGTGGTGTGTGTGGTGGTGTGTGGTGGTGTGTGTAGTGGTGTGGTGGTGTGTGTGGTGTGTGTCATGTCGAGTCCAATTCTTACGCCCTGTTGACACTCTGAAGCACCATCACTCGAACTCAACACGCGCTCCCCAGTTAATCCCCGGGCTTCAAACACACCACGTCGTCCTGCATTCAACGTAAGACGCCCACGCAATGACCTCTACCAGCCGCCCACGCAATGACCTCTACCAGCCGCCCACGCAATGACCTCTACCTGCCCACTAATGTCACCGCTTCATACTACAAAGATTAAGAGTGTAACATTGCTCATCGATTGGGCTAGAATGTGAAATTAGGACGAATATAACTAGTCGTCCTGAACGATCAATCGGCTTGTACTGGAACGAAATACACAAATACATCACTAACGAAGATTAAACAGTAATCGAAAGGTGATGAAGACGAGGTGATGTGGACGAAGCGATGGGGAGGTGATGTGGACGAAGTTATGGGGAGGCAATGTGGACGAAGTGATGAGGAGGTGATGTAGACGAAGTGATGGGGAGGTGATGTGGACGAAGTGATGGGGAGGCAATGTGGACGAAGTGATGGGGTGGTGATGAAGACGAAGTGATGGGGAGGTGATGAAGACAAAGTGATGGGGAGGCAATGTGGACAAAGTGATGGGGAGGCAATGTGGACAAAGTGATGGGGAGGTGATGAAGACAAAGTGATGGGGAGGCAATGTGGACGAAGTGATGGGGAGGTGATGTAGACGAAGTGATGGGGCCGAAAAGAGGCAATGAAGTGATTACAATCGCCTGCTTCCATTTTACTTGGAGAGGTGGACGCGTTCCTTGCTTCCACTCTACTTGTATCAGGAGAGGTGGACGCGTACCTTGCTTCTACTCTACTTGTATCAGGAGAGGTCGACGCGTTCCTTGCTTCTACTCTACTTGAACCAGGAGAGGTGGACGCGTACCTTGCTTCTACTCTACTTGTATCAGGAGAGGTCGACGCGTTCCTTGCTTCTACTCTACTTGTATCAGGAGAGGTCGACGCGTACCTTGAATGAGAGGGATCTGATACACGCGCTTCGTGTGGGAGCGCTATTTGTTATCTACGATCTACCTGGAATCACAATGTGGGTGGTCGTATCATTACAAGCATGAAGGCCGCCCGACAGGGAAGCAATGTGACGTCGTCGTCGTCCTATACGACCTCACGAGGTGCCCGCCAAAAGGAACCACAACCGCTAGATGGCCGCTTACAAGATGTGAGTCGCTTACAACAGTAGAGCCGCTTACAACAGGAGAGACGCTTACAACAGGCGAGACACTTACAACAGGAGAGACGCTTACAACAGTAGAGCAGTTTACAAGAGGAGAGCCGCTTACAACAGGAGAGTTGCTTACAACAGGAGAGTTGCTTACAACAGGAGAGCCGCTTACGACAGGAGAGTTGCTTACAACAGTAGACCAGCTTACAAGAGGAGAGCCGCTTACAAGAGGAGAGCCGCTTACAAAAGGAGAGCCGCTTACAACAGGAGAGTTGCTTACAACAGGAGAGCCACTTACAACAGGAGAGTTGCTTAACAGGAGAGCCGCTTACAACAGGAGAGTTGCTTACAACAGGAGAGCCGCTTACAACAGGAGAGTTGCTTAAAACAGGAGAGCCGCTTACAACAAGTGAGCCGCTTGCAATACGCCAGGGCTCATGTCATTCTGTCAAAGATGGTGCAAAATTTGACATGGACACTATCCTGGTCCATCGAGATCCAGCCTCAGCACCAGACTGTCACAGTTAAGAGCACTCTCCATGGCAGACATGTTTGACGCTACGCTAACATAACAGGTTAGTAACAACGTCGTTTCCCAAGAACAACTTCTCCTAACACTCTCGCTGCTTGTCTGTCATTTCCAATCCCGGCTTGTAACTCTCTGTTGCTTTTTCAGTCGATTTTCGATAACAAATTCGTTTTCACATCTGACATTTTTAGAAACGCGTGACGGCCAAGAAACGTCCGCGGAACTATTTTTTCCAATAAATGCCTCATTTTGGACCCACTGAGAAGTTTTCCATAACAAAATGTATATTATTCTTCTAATCGAACACAATAGAAAATATCTTTGTAACATTTAAGAGTTGATAATTCGTATCAATATTTCCTCGCGAATTTGCCCTAAAACGATCTATTTGGGGCAGAGGCGATTCCTAGCCGATACACAAGGAGATCGAGTTAAGAGGTGAAAAGAGCCAATAGCAATCGTTATCAGCGATATGACGTCACAACCTCCAGGCTCTCAAAGGCGTCTCAAATGCTCTCAACAAGATTAATAGCCCCGAGGACCCACGACGCGTGTCACCTGCCCACGATAGTCGAGATATGTTTATAGTCGATTAATGTATACATACGAAGGAGGAGGTATATATATATATATATATATATATATATATATATATATATATATATATATATATATATATATATATATATATATATATATATATATATATATATATATATATATATATATATATATATATATATATATATATATATATATATATATATATCGACATAACATGCACAGTCTTGCGCTCATACAATTGACACATTTTGGATGGTATAAGTCGCCAGTCGCCACTTACCGAGATGTCACCCCACGCGTCGCTAAGTGTGATGGGCCATAAAAGATATTCCAATTTTTGTGTCATTTCCTGAAATACTAAAATATCCTACATGAGTATTGCACGCGCCCGCGTCTCTCCGTACTCAATCCCGAACAAACGCGCTGCTAACATCATAACAGGGCTATAACAACTTGACCTTTTTAACAAATCAATGTAATCTATCCGTGGGGGTTTCCAATCCACTCGGGTAACTTGGCAACCAAGCTTGTAGATTACGTCCTCAACGCGGGATTACGCTTGAAGCCTCCACGATATGCTCAATCACGACTGGTATAATACGATCGCGTCTTGAAGACCTCCTCTTGATTGACGGTGTACGAATAACTATATGATTTACTGCATCTAAAGCTTCCGCAAGTTGTTGTCAACTAAGAACCAGCAGAAAGAATCAGCTGCCCGGATGAGGTGCCCGGATGAGCTAATCCGGCCGGATGAGGTGTGATCGTTCTTCCAGAGACCAAATTTCAGTGACCAAGTTAGCCGTGACGCTTACTATCTGAATGTATACTACCGTCCGGCCGGGGCTAGGACCTATACTACCGTCCGACCGGGGCTAGGACCAAATATTCGCTCGTACTCACGGAACTGAAACACATTGATAGAATCATTCCTATGGGTCATACAAGAGGCGCTAACTGGACTTGGGTTTGGAGCCGCAGTCACTCGGCTCCCGTTGTTAGTCATCTGAGCGGCAAGCGGCTTCATTTCGAGAGGGAATATCGTTACAGTGATGAGTGTGTGTTATTGTGATGCTTGGACTGTGCTTCGCAAGTGCCATCATCCGTTTGGCACAAACCTGGTTTGGACTTCTCCGAGAGATATCAGAATGTTTAACATAGGATCAGAAGACTCACGCCGATAATCCGAGTGAAGATTATAAATGAAACATTCGCCCGTTATCAGGTGATCCAACGTTTCGTCTGTTAAAAGTATGGAGTCATCTGATTGGTCGAGGAGACCACGCCTTCGAATTAATCAGAGAATCCCCCGTGGTTTGAAGAGACGCTATGACAAAGCAACACGTGGCTGGCTCACAGGTGGCGTCTCGGACGGAGGACGGAGGCGCGAGGCGATTATTGAGTCGCCGAAGACGACTGATTGCCGTTATGATGAGATGTCGTCATTAGGTTAACCTTAACCGAGGTAAACTCGGCCCGCAGCCCGATAATATCAATATTCCAATAAATATTTGCATAACGACTCGATTCTACAATGGTCCCCTATTGGAAGTTCCCATTCACGCGGTGCCTTTTGGGAATGAATTGGTTTCGGGTTTCGAGTGCTACGATCTGAATTGACTTTATAATCCAATGAATGAGTGAGCTTGGTATGGATGCTGTCGACAAGAAGGTCTTCACCGCTTGGTTATTGATTGCTAAAATGTCTTTAGAAAAGACACACGTGTCATACGTGTTTTCATTTTTCAGGTCAAATACGGGAAAATTATATGGGAGAATGTTTACATCACATACGGTGCCACAATTGCTATTGTACATAAGCATGATCGAATGTAATTGTAAATATTAGTGAGTGAGTGGGTGAGTGAGTAGGTGAGTGAGTGAGACAGTGAGTGAATAAGTGAGTCAGTGAGTGAGCGAGTGAGTGGGTAAGTGAGTGAGTTGTACATATTTCGGTGCCCCAGAGGGGAGAGGCCGGTACGTTAAAGGGACCTATTGCATATGCAGTTAATACGTGTTTCCAATTAAAGCGAAAGATGATCATTAACTGACAGTGGGATTCGATCATGCTATCTTTTCGTCAGACAAAGTCTCTGCAACTTGGCGACATTCGATGGTTTCAATCCCGTGTTTGAACCTCGACTGTTTACAATGCCAGATTAGATTAAGGGTTTGTGGTAGTTTGTGGTCACAAACCTTCATGTTACCTAAGTTATAACCCGCTCATTTGAAGTCTTCCCAAACTTGATATCACAAAACGAAGAGCAAATATGACAAGCTGCTTGTTACACGTCTTTGTGATACGAAACCAGTGTGTCACGTGACATAAACAACTCGCTCTAATGTGGACCCCGCCTTGTGATTCACAATTGGAACTCATCTTGATGTGAACTAAAAGAAATACAATAACAAAATGACACTCTTTTAGAAGCCTGCAAATAAGAATTCTACATTTGTAAACTCAAGACGCCTCGCTGTTCGTTATGATGTGGACATCGCACCCTTCCGTAAACATCATAGGGTGTTTATCACAATCATAACGTTTACCCACCCCTGTCGGTCGTCATTGACAGTTAAAGAGTTTACTCGCCTTCAAGCTTGCCGAGAAACATTCAACACTCTTCAAGATTTGGGAGACCCAACAATCGTGTCATTTGTAAACAAACAAGTTGCGTTACACAGACCTGAAGTGTCTTTTGAAACAACATCCAACGGTGAGTGAGTGAGTGAGTGAGTGAGTGAGTGAGTGAGTGAGTGAGTGAGTGAGTGTTATGTGAGTGAGTGAGTCAGTGAGTGAATGAGTGAGTGAATGAGTGAGCGAATAAGTGAGTGAATGAGTAAGTGAATGAGAAAGTAAGTGAGTGATTGTGTGAGTCAGTCAAGTCAGTCAGTGAATCAGTTTCCATTAGTTTCAAGTAAGAGCGAGCCAAATCGCCGCTCGTGTGGTCAATGAAATCGCCGCTTCCGTGGTCAATGAAATCGTAGATTGATTAACGAAGTGTCCGATGTGACCATTTCTGACGAGATCCAGCCTGGTGCCTCTCCTCTCTCCGCTCATATCCAGCCTGGTGCCTCTCCTCTCTCCGCTCAGATCCAGCCTGGTGCCTCTCCTCTCTCCGCACAGATGCAGCCTGGTGCCTCTCCTCTCTCCGCTCAGATCCAGCCCGGTGCCTCTCCTCTCTCCGCTCAGATCCAGCCTGGTGCCTCTCCTCTCTCCGCTCAGATCGTATGAACCATATCAGGATGTCACAACGATGACCTGGCCTAACGCCAGCTCTCGCATTTACGTGTAGTGACGTCGACTCATAAAGCGCCGAATAATGGCTCGGTCTAATAATAGCATTTCTTATCGTCCAGTCACTTAGCAACCACACAGAGATCGTGGTGTAGCATAGTACCCCTTTGTACTGTTTATATCAAAGGGTATAAAATATACTGACAGCAATCAATTAATTGTAAATTTCAATGTGCAACATTTTGCCTGTTATGAAACCTTTCAGTGATGAAATTTGCCGCTAAGGATGATGTGTTATTTACATGTAAAAATAGGGTTGCTTTGAAACTAACTAATGGAAGGATGCCTAGCATAGCAGTATCTCCGCCTCAGTCACGTGACCAGTTCATGTTATTTTGACACAAAGTTGATACTGAGTTGAATAAGAAGAGAATTGTCACTCACGCTGTGGATCACGCGAAGTCGATCCAAATAAGCGAAAGCCATGACTGTCCCACGCTTCAAGAATTCGTTTCTCTTCTTGACTTCTTTCGAGCACGCCTATTAACTAAACGCCTCTAGTCTACATGTATTGATACGCACAGTGGCCTGCTTGCCAACTTCAGGCGACGCATTCGCAAACTCGCGCAGTGCAAGGAAGTACCACGTGACACATCTATCATGAATTATTGGCACCCTCAACGGCAGGCGAGGTCGATTATCAAAATATGATTGGTTGTCATCTTAAGAGCTCATATATTCAGTCACTGGAGTCATTTCGCGCGAAGGTGATGGCAAAAACAGTCTATAGCGAAGCCAGTTCAGCTCAGCGGCGGAGAAAAAATATTTATCTTTCCTTTCGCTTATGGGAGAAGTTACAACGTGGAGCGAGCGTAATGGGGTTGGATAACAGATATGGTTCTACCCATGTCATCGTTCATAGGGGGCGGGGTTTACACAATTCACCCTGATTTGCACCAATATTATTCTGATTGGTAGTCGTGTTGATGTTGGAGGGACGCGTTAGGTGAGATGGGGCGGGCACTGGGCCCAGGAGGGACGCATTAAGGTGAGATGGGGCGGGCACTGCGCCCAGGAGGGACGCGTTAGGTGAGATGGGGCGGGCACTGGGCCCAGGAAGGACGCGTTAAGGTGAGATGGGGCGGGCACTGGGCCCAGGAGGGACGCGTTAGGTGAGATGGGGCAGGCACTGGGCCCAGGAAGGACGCGTTAAGGTGAGATGGGGCGGGCACTGCGCCCAGAAGGGACGCGTTAGGTGAGATGGGGCGTGCACTGCGCCCAGGTAACTGGCTAGGATTGAGGAGAGAAAGGGGTCCATTTGTTCACAGAGTTCAACACTAGAATACAGAGAGGCGAGCAGGCCGCTGTGCAGTATTCGTGACTTGCGAGTATAGCAATACCGTGCTGTGCATATTTGGGGGTCCCAGAGTGGGGAGGCTGGTACGTTAAAGGGACCTATTGCATATGCAGTCAATATATGTTTCCACTTAAAGCGAAAGCTGATCATTAACTGACAGTGGGACACGATGGTTTCAATCCCGTTTTTGAACCTCGACTGTTTACAATCCCAGATTAGATGAAGGGTTTGTGGTAGTTTGTGGTCACAAACCTTCATGTTACCTAAGTTATAACCCGCTCATTTGAAGTCTTCCCAAACTTGATATCACAAAATGAAGATCAAATATGACAACCTGCTTGTTTCGTCTTTGTGATACGAAACCAATGTGTCACGTGACATAAACAACTCACTCTAATGTGGACCCCGCCTTGTGATTCACAATTGGAACTCATCTTGATGTGAACTAAAAGAAATACAATAACAAAATGACACTCTTTTAGTAGCCTGCAAATAAGAATTCTACATTTGTAAACTCAAGACGCCTCGCTGTTCGTTATGATGTGGACATCGCACCCTTCTGTAATCATCATAGGGTGTTTATCACAATCATAACGTTTACCCACCCCTGTCGGCCGTCATTGACAGTTAAAGAGTTTACTCAAGCTTGCCGAGAAACATCCAACACTGTTCAAGATTTGGGAGACTCAACAATCGTGTCATTTGTAAACAAATTAGCTGCGTTACCAGACCGGAAGTGTCTTTTGAAACAACAGCCAGCGTTCACAGGATACTGAGTGACAAATGTACAACTGAGGCCATCAAGTCGCAATGGCTGCTACCTCTGGCGGCAACTTCAAATATTTAACAAACCGGATTGTTTGATTCCCTTCCGGTCTCTTAAGTTCAAATCACCTCTTGATGGGTGTATCAGTCATAACTAACAACCAGAGTGGCACAAAGAGACACGATCAAACTAGCCCACTGGATGACGTCATCGGCCTTATGTATTTTTCTGCAATAGATCAACAAGAAACTTGCAAACATTGTTGTTTTTTTTAAAAGCTTGTAATCCAATTCAACCTGGACTGCCTGTTTCTCCATCCCTGGTTCTACATATGTTATAGCTGTATAATGACAACTTGGCTGAAATGCCAGCGACACTCCGTCATGTGAATGGAATTGGCTACAACAGTATGTAAAGCTGTATGCTATATATAGGTCTTAACATAAAGTGACAACGCTCTGGCAGGTAGTGACGTACGAATGACGCTTAGCATAAAGTGACAACGCTCTGGCCGGTAGTGACGTACGAATGACGCTTAACATAAAGTGACAACGCTCTGGCCGGTAGTGACGTACGAATGAAGCTTAACATCTGACGCCACGTCATGTTGAAATATATTTGCTGGTAATTTTGTTTCGTCTATATCTGACCACGTCATGACGGCGCATGCGCTGTATCAGTGGTGTTCCTCAAAAGACACTAGGAATTATTATTTAGACGGCTATTGAAGAAAAACAAATATGCCTAAACATCTTGTTCAGCACAGCCGTGTGTCACGTGACGAGTCGGCAAAAGAAATGTCCCGAAACAATAAAGCGCCTCATTTGCAACGGAAAATAGCGAATGATTGCCGTACCTCGCATGGAATCATCCGCCCACCAATAACGTTTAATCTTAAGGAATATTCCTTTTTAATTTGGATAGCTAAATTTGGCGTAAATGAAGCATTTGAATATGACTTACGTGTGAGCGAACGAATGTGGCCCCTTTGATGGATGCCATTGTGTGAGTAACTGAGGTCGCAGGCGTCAACTGTTCCTTCTTTAGCAGTCACCTTTGGGAAGCCTAAGAAACGAGCCACACCACAAAGAGCTTGACCCGTCTGTGTGACGTCACGTTCAGGGATACAAACGTGTTCTGACAACAACACACCTTACTGTGCTATTAAACATTGGCCAATCCAAACAAGAGAAAATGGTGATTCAACAACGGTTTGGATTGGTCACTTGTCCTTATTAAATATTATTTTTTCAAAGAAGCCTGTAGGTTGCAATGCACGTGTATTTGTTACCCTGTAAATGCGATCCGTACACTCGATTAGATCCCGGTGAGACGAACATTAGTTGTTACTTGACGGTCGTAACAACGAATTTTTCTGTCAATGCACAGTCACCTCAAAGGATATATCCTTGGGTGCCGAAGTGCCGGACGCTGCAATTGTGTAAGCCCTCGGGGCCACTTCCAATACTCAACACAGCTACTCCACTTAACGACGGCCGTCTGAAGCTGTCGGCCGCTCTCACATGTAACCTGAATCGTGATCCCATGTGTCGTAAATAATAATGTGTTCGTTTGTGTCCGTAAATTACCCGAACTCCCTCTTAACGCTTCCTGTTAGACCAATAGTCAACCCAATTTGGTTAAATCTACAGTTGCGGAAGCGCACTTGGTGCTTGTGGCGCCGACAAGGACCGCTGACCAGTGGTCGATAAGATGTCATCATGTCCGAGAGCAGTTGACCTGCGTCGAGGCTTCTCATGACAGGAGGAATTATGGGATTTATTGGCTTGAGTCGCTGCTCTGTTATGGTGTTAAGGCGGAATCAAGCAGTGACGACGGCGGATTTACGATTGAAACTAATCTGTGCCTATTCACCGGGATGAGGGATTGTAGATTGGCTAGAGATTCGCCAGGTAAATCGCATTTAGTCAGTACCGTACAAGACCACAATTAAAGGCCTTTGCCCCATACTACCCGATCAATAATGACTGAAAAAGAAAACCTCCCCCATGGCTTAGGTTATTTCAATAGGGTGTATATAAACTAAATACCCTAAACATAATATTGAAGTTTAATCACGAACTCACGCATTTACAGCCAACTCTCGTTAATATCGACGTTTGCACTAAGATTACTGCACTTTGGATAATTGACACGGGGTCGATTTCGACAAACTGAGAGGTCAAGAGGGAATGGCAAGGATCCAATAACTCAGAGGTCAAGAGGGAATGGCAAGGATCCAATAACTCAGATGTCAAGAGGGATCGGCAAGGATCCAATAACTCATAGGTTGACAGGTGTTAGACAAAACCTAGCGATGCTTCCGGTAGTCAAATACACGGGGTTTACATCGAAAATTGCGCATCGTCGAGTCCTGCGTTATTTTTGATCGAACCTTTTGAGTTATATCGTTGATAATCTAATGAATCAGAACGGCCGTCTGACCTTGCAGCAAGCGAAAATAGAGCCGAGAAGCGAAATGTGTAGCTTAGCGGATGAAAAATTAAACTAATTACTAGGTGAGTTGTAATCGTTAGTCCGGCCAGGTCCCGTATATTTTGTGTTTACGCCAGGAATCCTCGTTAATCTGACTCAATTTCTTCCATTTAATCACCCTGTTCTTTTTCCTATTAATGTTTTATGCCATTTTGTATCCCCTTCGGTCAGATAATCTGATGCAGTTTTTTGATAAATAACCTACACCATTCTACCTAGTTAAAATACAAGCAGGAACCTGGGTAGGGGGTTTTGTTACAAAACTGCTTGTAATCGCCACATGTATAACCCAGTCAATACGGTTGTGGTTAATTGAGGGTGTTGACATCTTTTCTGCAGACTTGAAGCTTATGACCGCAACATCTTCATTGGAGTGGATGATGTTGTCCAGGAATATCACATCAACACACCAGGGCAGAGGGGAACCAAGTCATACACTGATTGATTCTCTGTAGACTTACTGGAATTGGATCAGTTGTCAATGATAATCAGTAAGAATGTTATTACATCAACTCAGTATTTGTTGGAGTAAAAAGTCAGGTTGGTTATGATTGTGTGTTCTAAGTTTATTGTGTATCATCAGGTATAGCATTATCAACGCGGACACCTGCTACCCTGTTTTGATATGGCCCAGGTCACTGCCTATCCCCGCTCCCTCAACACAGAACTTACCAAAGATGCAAAAGGATTATACGCTGAAAGATTCCTCTGCTCCCTGTGAGCTACCTCGGACCTGGACTCTGACCAAGTCTTCATCAGAGGTCGGCTTCATGTGCAGATGAAGATGTCTGGAGTATGAGGTTGATGTGGTACCTTGACATCCAAGGCGTCATCAAGGAGTGACTATGTGCTTGCGGTGCGGGTATAGGCCCAGATGCACACTGTAAGCATGTGTGCTCTGTGTTCTGTGCACTTGTAAATTTCAAAGTGTCTGGCAACCTTAAACTTGAGGAAAGCTGCACAGAGAAGCTCCAGACCTTCCATCAGACAAAAAAAGTTGAGGGATCGCCTGTCAAGAATCGGAACCTGAAGCTGAGGTCAGCAACTTCTTGGAATGGCCATACAGTTACCGCTCAATGCCAGACTACATCTCATCTTTCATGAACAAATGCGTCAACTCCGCCCCTACATCCCCCACCTGCCGCATGTCTATACCGCTGCTCTTCCCCCAAGGAAACCAATATGGGATTGTCAATGACCACTTTTTCTTCAAACTTGCTCCTCAATATGAATTCCAGCTTGAAGGCCTCACCTTCATCACAGAGACTCAATGCCAAGTGTTGAGGGACAAAACTCTGGTACAAGCCAGTAATAAAGCTTGGCACATGGAAAGATGCAAGAGACTGTAGTCCTCCCAGTTTGTCAGGCTATGCAAAGCCACAATCGCACATGTTCCGTATGACAAAGTCACTAGTCTGCTTCACTAGTCCGCGTCAATCAGATTCGGACCATGGCCATTGACCACGGCATCCAGTCGAGTTGACTGGGACCGAAGTCAAACCATGTCGGATTGTGGTGTTCCAAACTCACCCCTACCTCGCATGCTTACCAGATGGTGTTGTGTCAGATGACCTGATTGTTGAAGTCAGTACCAGGGACAAACCTGTCACTCCTGACTCGGTACAGTCGACTTTGTCACCTCGTGGTGTTTACCTCTAAGAGCATGGAGATTGTTCCTGTGACCCGTGACATTGACTTTATTTCTGATATGGTTGCAAAGTTAGAGGGTTTTTCTCGGGGACTACTTCAAAGATTCCGTACTTGATTCTGAGTATTTACACAATTTCTGTTACTGAGTTTGTATAGTCTTGTGCACTGATTTCTTTTGCCTTAACTAATTATTCATCCATATCTCTAGTTGCATATTTTCTGCGATGGAATGTATGATAACTTGTTTAATGAAAGAGACAAACATTAATAGGTTACAAAATAATTTATCTTCACAATATTACTCGAGTACTCCAGTGAAGGATTGTATAAATTACATATATCATTTCGTGGTATAAAATGACAACTATATAAGACCCTCGGGATAAGACCTTACAATGAGATTCAAATAATTACACCCTGAATGGGACATTCATAGATACATTTTATATCCTCTCATCTACATTTTACAAACACTACGCATCTTGTAGGTAGTTGTAGTGATAATGCACTGCCGAAAGTTACATGGCATATAACAGACAAATATTATGTCTGAGGAAATGTGGACCCAACAGTGGTTTATTGGTTCCACTAAGAATTTGAACGTTTTCCGTCCTCTATGCGCAGCACATTGACAGTGACAGCTTTATTCTAAACAGTTCGTTAATATCAATTTCACATGACCGCGTGACGTAGAGCCGAATGTGAGAATTCTTCATCGCAGTGGAACAAAATGGAAACGAATATTTCGTGTTTACGCGTTAACTGTGGAGTAAGCGCATTGATAACTTCCGGTCGAGCTTGGGACCGCAATGCTCTATGCTGCTACCTCTCGGACTTAACGGCAACGCGGTCTCTCATTGACCAGCGAATCAAGCATTTAAATCTGGGGTCGGGCTGATCGGACGTACACCAGTATGTTTTATATAAAACATTATACGCCACTTGTTAGACCAATGGTCACCGTTCCTTCATCGTGACATAGCTATAATAAAAAGAATACAAAGGCGTGTCACTAACTTCGTAGCCGGTATGTCTGAGTTAGGTTACCAACAAAGATTGTGCTAGTTAGAACTGGTATCAGTTGTATAGAGAGTAGCGGTTCTGGCCCACGGCTACTCATCTACACTACACCACTATTTACAGCCTTCACAACGTTTTGATATTTGCTTTTGTTGTTTTCTAAGATGACCCCAACAGGGCTGTGTGGCTCATACACAGGGAGGCGGATCGGGCCCGACCCCCCAGTGGGCCCGACTCTGCCTCGCTAGTTAGCCAGCATTTTAATGTGACCAAAGGCCAAGGTAATTACGCCGTTCGGGGCTGTTCACCGCTTTGAGTCAAACGGGGAGAGTGACACTTTGTTGACGTGTAATATTTGGAACCAGAATTTCACAAGCTCGTGTGCATCTCACACTCGCTGACTAGCTCTTCTTGGTGTTTCACTTGTTCCACAGGGTCCTTAAAATCACTGACAACATCTCCCAGCTCGATCTCTAAGTCTTTTTTTATCTTCTTTCAGATATTCTTTATCTAACTTCAACTCTTTTACACAAACTTCAAGTTCAGCAATAGGCTGTTCGGTGTTCATTTCTATACCTAACACCCTCGTTTATTCAATAGGCCGGTATATACTGAGCGCAATGAAATCACTGAGGAGGGTCGATATCATTCACAGTCTGCTGGACTATGTAGAAGCAGGAGCACCCAATTTATTTCTGATGCCTTTGTTTTTTTCACGTTTGATCAGCTCGTTTTTTTCATCGACTGAAGCAGTCTGGTATGCTTTTACAGACCTAGCCTTAATTTCCCCCTTCATTTAGGTATATTTTGTGACCTCAGCTAAGACGAGTTTAAACTCATGATCCGATATAATGCCATCTTCAAGTGCTGTCGATACAATGTCAGCAATGGTATTCAATTTACTCTGCGCTTCAATGCGGATATAATCATGCTTTTTAACCTAAATGTCAGCTGCCAAATCCAAGTAGCCCACAAGCGGCCCCAGTAACACCCAACACTGTGGCAAAAGGAATGGCAACTACTGAAGACAGTACACCTACGCCCCCTACGCCAACTACGCCACCTGCGCCAACTACACCACCTGCGCCACCTACGCCAAGACACATACCAACAGTAACTGAAGCAGTCTCTACTGCATCCACTGAGTAAACTGCACGCCTATAGTTTTTGTACATAGGATAATATTTTTAAATCTCTTTCTCATTCAACCGATAGGAGTACCATGGATTATCGTCGGTGGGGGCAGCTCAGGATATAACGGTGCCGTCGGATCGGTTGGTTGTTGTTCATACTGAGTTAATGAGTCTACAAGTCAAGTTCAATTAGGAGTGATACTCGCCGTTCTGTTTGAAGTGGTTGTAAAAAAAATAATAATGTTGCCTTGTTTCAGCTGTAAAGGATGGTCTAAAGATATTACAACAGCCCCTTGGTCAGCAGGGTTACTTATCCCTACCACTTGGTTTGTTCCATTTATAACAGGAACAGCTGTTATAGTATCAGTATCAGCGCCCACACCAGAAGACAACCCCATACGAATGATCTTACCACTTGATAACATGGTATATCCACAGCTTGAGTCTTGTGAGGTTCGACCCTGGCCCCATCACCAAACGACCACTCATATCCTCTGGGAAGGGGGCCACTTGCTTCTGCCCAAATAGTAATGAAGGGTTTTGTCCGGTTGTCTCATGTCCCTGTGCTGCAATGAATTTTTGTCATCAACATACTTTTTATAAGTAGCATCCTTTGCTGAAACCAAAGAATAACGTTCGTTTGAAATTATGAGTTATGATCACCCACCCAAAAACTTTTAGACCGACTGTTGTAGGATGGCTCACGGGTGCAGCCACCCCTACACGTAATATCCTACTTCGCGATAACATGGTATAGCCGCAATCATTTTCGAGTGAGCCACCAATCGCCCACATATTAACCCTTGAGTTTACTTCAGCCCAAAGCGTAATTATTGGCTTCCGGGCAGATTCTCTGATGGCCTCCTCTATTTAACTATTTGTTGGCAGCATCCTTTGCTGCTGTGGGGTCCTGCAGCCGACGTATTTTGTTACCTTGCACGTTAAGGCCTCTAGTCATAGCACCACCAGATTTATCCACTACAAAGACCTTAATTGCATTTTAAGAGAGGTCCGTCTTTTTTTGTTGAGGTCCATAAATACTCATTTCTATTGACATATTGTAAATTCAAGGACAACGCTAACAGGTCGTGGTTGTCCAATAGCCGTCCCTTATTGTCAAGTAACTGAACCTTCAATTCATGGAGAGTTCCGGTAGTAACACTTTTGGAGACAGTATTAGCGATGCTCATGATTATAATGTCACCAAAAGAGCCGCCCTCTAACCATCTAGCATGTTGTGCGTGGTACTGACTTGATCGAGGTAAACATAAAGAGTGTTGAAGATGCTAAAGTTGATGGGCCGGTCACCTGTGTAAGTACCTGAAGGAATAAATCGCCTAACCCGACCATCCTCAACGGAGGACAGTACAGGGGCATTTGTGGTGGAGATCTCTGACCTGTTTGAACACTACGTGGTGCCAAACATACGCGGCGATCAACTTATAGTTGCCTGGTGAACCAAACACATGCAATACTGGCAGCACCAGGTAAATTTTGTTGTATGGTGCGAAACCTCTGCATGTGGTGTATCCGCGTTGGACCACCGTAACACCATCAATAAGGAATTTTAATAGGTTTCACGTGTAATACACCATTCTTAGCCTTCTGAACGAAATGAGCACTACCGGATGATGCCACATGGTCAGCCACTGATAATACCTTTGACAAGAGTATCTACCATGAACTCTGCCATGAGCTCGGTGCTGCCAAAAATACCGATTGGAGGATAAAAGGTGGAAACCAGGGCCTTGAGTGGATCTACTTTACTGACCCCGAGACACACGTAGCACGGCCAATCATTATGGGAACCCCAACTTGTGCGAGGCCGGAAGGCATATGTTTACCAAACCAACAGATTGCTTTGTTTTTCAGGGTGGCTCGCTACATGTTGATTACATAAAGCAAGATACTGCGGGTACAAGTACTGCCTGGAGTACTTACATACTGGAAAAATCTGAGAGGTTCACTGCCCCAAGTATCTCACGGATTAACGACAGTATTCGATCCTATGTTTGGGTTATTCTTGGTGCTCAAGTGCTCGTCGCAAATGAGCAGCAGCGATCGGCATCAACACTGATGTCAACGTGGATGCTGAAATTTCAAATGGAGAAAGCTTTGACACACAGCACCCGCCGGATGATATGGGCAGCCCCGAAGCACCCACGGCCCAAAGTATGAAAGAAACGCATTTATTGTAGTAGGAATCGTGATAGGCTTAGTTGTGCTTTGGCTTGCTGCGTGGTAGATCACGGAGCATCCGGAGGATCACTCCCCCCAGCCCGGTGACATGCTCTGCCATCCAACCAGCCACCTTTGCAGATGACTTAAGCAGCCATGATACGATGGAGCCAATGATTCCTGGAAGGGCAGCTGCTGCCTTTTCGGCTAGACCCTTCAGGGCGTTTGCCAAGGAGTTCAGCATTTTTGTCCATTCCTTCACGCCGGGCTTGTCAGCTGGTGTTGGTGCCGGGGCGACCCCCAGCTGTCAAAGAAAGTTCCAAGGTTGAGATTACCAACCCAATAGCATTGAGGAAAGAGGCGATTGCAATGCCCTGCTCCCTGAAATAGGGTGCGGACACGCTCAGCTAACGTTGTGTCCTCGTTAAGATGTTTGTTGATAGTTTCCCTGATGCGGTTGATTTGGATCCGCAGATGTTTTCGGTTTACAGAGGCAGCTTCTAGTCTTACTAGCCTTTCTTCTCGCAGCTCTGCAAACTCACGCTTTTGGAGTTTCCTCTTGTCGTCTGGCAGCTCCTCCAGCTAGCGCTCCCGACTGGCAATATGCTTCGTCTATTTCGCTAAACCGCTAGGTTGTTGACCAGCTCACTCGGCTGGGTCTGCATAGCCTTGTCAAGCCCTCTAAGCTCCCGGAGCGCCAGACCATCTGTTTGTGTTCTCACTTTTATTATAGCAATATGAATGCCCTCTATGAAGCTTGTTTCTTCTGTGCGACCTGTTGCCGTTGCAACTTCGGGGCTCCTCATTTCTAATCCCTCTTCGGCTTTTGGAGCTGCAACTACTTTTTGCAACACCGCTTGATGGGTCCACTCACTCCCCAAACCATCACAGACGGCATTTACCCGCCACGCCTAGCTATTGTTTCAAGTGTAAGCGGGCTTCTGATACGAGAATTTATGATACATACGCCAGGGTAGTCGCGCCTGAGGTCTGGTGTGTGACCATAGGACATCGTCATAGTCGTTGATGGCGCCTATAGATATAGCCTATCTTCCAGTGATAATTCATTGAATTCAATGTCCTCCCTCACAGCACCCTGAGAAGGGCCTCTGGGACCATAGCAGTGTTCCCCGGCTCAACAGCAACCGTGCCACCCTATCCTCATCCTCCCCTCCCATAACCCCCTCCTCTGCCACGTCATTGTCAAATGTTGGGTTGTCAAACTCTTGTATTAAAGATATACTTGTTAAAGGTCGAGGTGACCATTGGCGGCATCCCCAACCAACTCTATGCCCAGGACATGCGTGGCTACCAGCAAGGGGATGAGGCGAAGAAGGCCTTTGGGGCAACAAGTAAGCGAGACCCCAGTGTGGCAATATCTGTAAAAGACCTGTCATTGGCGGACATGTCCCTAGGAGAGTACCTAACCAGCAAGTATGCCCTGTGTCCAGCTCCATGGTAGTGACAGGCGCATGGAGAATGCTTCTGAGGGTGTCACCATTCAGATCACAATAAAGCAGAGGTGGCTGGTGCATTGAACGTCTATATGTTTGATGACAGGGATGCACAGCTTAACACTAAGGATGGCAGGTTCGTCAACGCAGTTTACTGGTGACTTATACATTTCCAGATGGTGCCGGCTTAAGTATCTGGCTGATACGGCACTTTGCTGATACGGCACTTGATTTCTTACCTTTGAGGGTGATAACATTGTTAGCAATATAGTTTTGTCAGTTGTGTAGCGGTTAGCATGGTTGCCTTCCAAGCAATCGATCCGGGTTCGACTCCCGGCTGACGCATCCCCTTTGAAAAACAACCATATTTTGATTGTTGAAAAACAACCATATTTTGATTGTTTCTCCGAGACTTTATCATGTTTTAAAGTCTTTTGTTGTGAAGCGTATCACAACTGATCACTCACGGTAAGACATAAACCATATGCAAACTTTCAAACGATGCCAAAATGGCTTATAAGTGAAAAATCAAGACAAATTTGGGAATTGTAGACTTCGTCTGAAATCGCGCCATTTCTAATCGACTCGGCAACATGGCGGACGCAACTTCTCAAATAAACAACCAAATGGACACACTCGAATCAATTGGAGAAAACGCTCCTTCGAACCAGAAGAACGAAATAAATCCAAGCACCCATGTTCCAAAAAACTTCCTTGTATGTGATGGACACCAAAGCAACCCCGAAACTGACCTGGAATGGCTTGATGAATTTTCTTACGACCCAACGGACAGCCAGTCGCATTCACAGACAGCAGCCAAGAGAATGAATACGAGATCTAAAAAATCAACATCACCGAAAAAAAGGAAGAGCTGCAGACAGTCAAATCAGACTGTAAATACAATTCTATCGCCTTCTAAAATTAACTCAATTGTTGAGAAAATGTTACTTGGCAAACTTCAACCCCTCAAGGAAAACCTATCCCAGCTTGAAGTCCAAACAGCAGATCTGGGAAATGCAATAGAAAATCTGCAGAGGCAACAAGAAAATATAAAGTCCCACTTCCAAGAGTGCCTCAACAGACAGAAAAATGATATCAAGGCTGACACAAATAGAAACAAAACTGAAATTGAAAGTTGGCAACTTGAGCACTACTAGCACCCCCACTAAAATAGACAGCAACAGAAATAAACTTGTAATTGGTGACTCACTTACAAAATCGCTTGACAAGCGAAAACTTTTGAAGTCAAATGTTGTCTCAAAAGCAGCAGCTTACACCATAGAGGAGGCAACCTCCAAATTGTCCTGGCCGTCAAAAGGCAAAGACAAACTGGTGTGCATTGTTGGAACAAACCACATTGGAAAAGAATCGGCTGAAGAAATCACTGAAAAATTTCGCAATCTTATAAAGACTTCAAAACAAAACAACCCAAAGGCCACCCTCATCATAGGAAACATTCCTGCCCGCACTGAACCATACCAACACCTCAATGATGACATCACAGTGGTCAACTCGCACATACACGACCTATGCGCATCCCAAGCTGGAGTCGTGTTCCTCGATATTCACTCGGCCCTTCTTGACAAAAACACCGAGCAAAATCCAACAATCAGTGATGATGGACTACACCTCACAAGATGGGGCACCATACAGCTCGCCATGACAATAAGAAACCAGGTCGATCCAAATCCAAAAATGAGATATTCTACCACTCCGCTTCACCCTCGCCAAACAACACAGAAGAAAACCTACTCTCAAGTAGCAAAAGAGGGCCTTGAAGCAAAAAACAACAAAGAATGTCAACAGCTACCCCAACCTCAGATTGAGCAGATACATCCCAGTGGACTGCAGTCAAACCCGTACCTTTCACTTCTGGCTGGACTAAATCCCCTGCTTCTGTGGTCACAAATGCCACAACTCCTTGCTCATGGAGCTACCAACCAAAATAGGTAGATAAAATTATGTTGTCTGGTTATTTTTACTCAGATGAAACCATACACTGAACATACACTTTTAGATATGAAACCTCAGTGATCATATGTGGACGTATTTCATGACTTAAACTGCTCTCACTGTCTTTAACTCCAAACTTCTACATAGTATTATTTTTATTTTACTTATTACTTCTAGCTTTTACCCTGGTGATTTTAGAGGCAAATTGTCATTTGTTATTGTCAGTGTTAGGTGTATGATCATTCTATGCTCCTATTTACACTGAAATTTTTGTTATCTCCGGAGAGTTATGTCACACATCCTTGCTGATGTACATTTACGGTGCTTTGGAGGGTTAACAAACAATTCTTTCTGCGAACTGGTAAATGACATTGAAGTTGAAAATGATGAAAGTAATGTCATTCAAGTTATAAGACACTCCCCATACTATGAAGACCATGCACTTGAATTCCTAGCATCACAAAAAGATTCATTTACTATTTACAGCTCTAATATTGACTCAATTAATGCTAAATTTTCTGAAATTACAATATTCATTGAATTACTAAAAACACACAACATAGAATTCTCTGCCTTATGTTTTCAAGAATGTAGAATAACAGAAGGAGATGACTTGTCTCTCATACAGCTACCTGGTTACACATGTATACCTCAGGGCAAAACTTGTGGTAGCAAAGGTGGCTTGATAATATATCTACTAAACAAATACAATTACCAACCAAGACAAATATGCATACACTCAGAGATCTGGGAATCTCAGTTCATAGAAATTCATAGTGACACACTATCAAATAACATAATCTTGGGCAACATCTACAGACCCCTTCGCAATTCAGAGGAAAACTATAATACTTTCACAAGTGAAATCTCATCTTCCCTAAAAGTACTTTGCCAACAAGATTCTCAAACACATGTTGTACACTTATTGACAACTTCTTCTGTAAATTAACAAAAGCATCTCTTCATTCATCAGCTGGTGTCATGTTGAACAAACTCTCTGACCATCACCCCTACTTCATCTCTATTAAATTAACTACAACAAAAAATAACAACCCCAAATTTATAAAAAATACTTCAAAAAAGACAACAGCTGTCGAGAACATGTTAAATGATCTCCATCAAGCAAATATTTGTGACAAAATTAATCAAAATGATACAGCTGATCCAGAGGCAAACTACAATATTGTAGAAAACATTCTTCAGTCATGTTATGAAAAACATTTCCCTCATAAATATGTCAGATTCAACAAACATAAGCACAAGAAAAACAAGTGGATCACAAATGGTATAATCAAATCCATTCGCTACCGAGACAACCTGTATAAATCCAAAATCAAAACACCACAAAATTCTGATAGCTACAACGCTATAAAACAAAATCTAGCCAGTTACAATCACATATTGAAAAAAACAATAAAAGAAGCTAAAACAAGACATTATGGGAAATGCTTCAAAGACTCAATCTCAGACATGAAAAAAACATGGCAAACCATCAATGAAATTTTAAACAAATCTGGAAAAAAGGAGAAACTTCCTGATTACTTCATACATAATGGAACACAAATAAACAACAAAACTGAAATAGCAAACAAATTTAACTCATTTTTCACAAATTTGGGCCCAAATTTAGCAAAAAATATAAACCCACCCTCAAATGAGGATTTCACTTTGTACTTAACTGAGCAACAACGGAACAATTTTAATTTCAAAAATGTAAATGAGTCAGAAATTTCCAAAGTTGTAAATGACCTGAAAGGAAAAAACAGTTGTGGATATGATAACATATCAACAAATCTCTTGAAGCATCTCAAACAAGCACTTGTTGTGATATTAATCTAGCTCTTTTGACTTTTGAAACGCTCCCCCTCTTTTCCATTTTCAACACGACATGTTTCACTAGCCCGGGGATACTTGCCCTGATAATAGACCTGGCTGGTACCTTTTCCCATTAGCCAATGACCCTTCGAGCCCACGCCCCATGTGAGCAGTTGGGGTTGACCTTTGTGAAGGGGGACCGGCTATACCTGGACCAATGGGAGGCCAGCTGTGGGTGTGGTTCCGAGCGTAATCCAATGCCGGAACCCCGATAAAATAGCTGGCCTCGCGGAAGTACAGGGAGATATACCTAGCGAAGAGACGAAGTATCTGAACAAGATTCTGACCCGAGATTCCAGAGAAAGCTATTAAGCTAAAACTCGAATAAACCAACAACAACTCAACTCCTGGACTCGTGTGTTTTCTCTGGCTAGTGTCCCCACTCAAGCAACTACAAGCAGCTACAATATACCTACATACGAAGGAGCGCGCAGAAATACGAATAACCAAGAAATATAAGTATAACAAGAATATAACTATATAGGAGGAAATATAGTTATAAGAGGTGGTGGAGAATCCGGGTATCTGATAACTTCCACTGTTATCAGAAAAAAAACTTCCCGGTACAAAGCGCTCTACTATATGCTCCTTCGTACAGGAAAAAAGCTGACAATTGCTACGCCGAGAATTCGCACGAATCCAAATCCAACCATGTCGCAGAGCAGCAGCAGCGAAAGCGGACACCGCGAGACAACAAACGCAGAGGTGAGACAGGTAAACCCCGATGCGACGGCCGTTACAGACATGGCAGCCGTCATTACCGGAGCCTTCCGCCTCCTTGCCGACAATCAGGTATCGGCACACGAAGCAACTCTGCACCAGCTTCAGTCATCCGAAAAGAGCCCCTCCCTGCCCGACCGGATAACCTACGAGGGAAAGCCAACGGAAAACGTGGAGGATTTTCTCCATAGATCCATGACTTATATGAAGCTAAATAAGGTACCTCGCGAGCTTCAGGGTATTGCCCTCAGCACCGGACTCACGGGAAGGGCGTACAACTGGTACCGTTCGTTATCCACCGACGTCGCGGAAGATGTGAGCCGACTGACCACCGCAATGCGCTCACATTTCGTCAAGGAGGAACAGCGAAACCATCTCTCTCGATTGTTCGACCGCGAACAAGGTAAACGAGAATCCGTTGAGGACTACGCGCGGGACCTCACGGATATCTTATCGCGTACCATTACGGATGAGGCTGTGCGAGTGCAGCTTTTCACAAAGGGTCTCCGCAAAGAAATCGGTACATGGGTACACCGATTTGACCCCAAAACCCTCGTCGAGGCAGAACAAGTGGCTCGCCGTTTCGAGTCATCGACCCCGTCGGAATCGGACACGCTTACGCGATTAGAGACCATTATGCGAGGCTCATCTCTTCCCCCACCACCTTCTCCACAGGAACGAGATATAAACGACCTCAAAGAGCAAATGCGTCTTTTACAGCTTTCCATGGCTCCGAAACAGGTAAGTTTTGATGATAGAGGACGTTCCCCTTCAACAGACCGTAGTGACAAGAGATATCGGCGAAGCCCCTCATGCGACAGCTATCCAGCTTATGACCGATGGGATGAGCGAGGCAGCAGACGCGCGGACGGTCGAAGTCACGAAAGCCGTCGTGATTACGGTAACACCTCCTCATACGGCCGCGACAACCACAGGTATTCGTCCGGAGGCCGAAATTATGTACGGGATAACTCCCACAATCGCGACCGCCGACAATATTCCCACGATCGCGAAAACCGTCCGAATGCCACTCAATGCTCCGTCTGCAGCCGAAGAGGGCACTCCGAAAGGAACTGCCGGCAGCAACTCTGCCGCAGGTGCCATAATGTCGGACACCACAAGGAGCAATGCCGCACTAGCATCAACCTCTCCTGCTCCAAATGCAGAAAGCTAGGGCATGCTAGTTCTACCTGTCGCTTCCAGGGAAACTAGCATCGCCCGTTGCTTACTCTGTGAGTAACGGGCCAGACCTTCAAGACGACAACATTGGAACTACAACGGCCACTGGTAAGTACGGCACTCACATTTTAGACAACAATGAGTTGACTATAACGCTATCAAATAAGCGATACAAAGCTAAAGTCGACTCGGGAGCTGATCTGAATTTCTTATCTGTAGACGTATTGGCCAAATTGCCACCAACATTACGGAACAGATTTAAGTCTAAAATTAGCAAATGTGTGTGTGCCAACAACACTCAGGTAACTACTCTAGGTAACATTACCTTACCATTCTATGTACATAACCAAAGGTTATCCGCTGATTTTGTGGTATTGAGCGACTCTCACTCACCAATGTACTTAGGCATTCCATTTCTAAAGAAACATTCAGCAGTAATGAATTTCGGAACTGGTACCATTTCATTCACAACCAATATCCCAGTACACTCTGCACAGAATATCACTATTGATCCCTTTTCTGAAATTATATGTGCAGGAAATCTTTTCCGTAAAACTGAAAGCAAAACAACAGGGGAATGTTCAGTTTTCCCGCATTTGAATTCCAAGGGTATTTTGTTAGCCCGTGCAGCAGTAACCGTCAATGACAACTGCGTGCCAGTAAGATTGTTTAACACTACCCCCGTTACAAAGTTCATTACCAAGGGTGAGAGAATTGCCACATTTGATCGCTGGGACAATGATGTGGAAACCTTCCAGTACAAAATTGATGACAACATGAATGCTGTTGAAGGTGAGTATGTTAAATTGAATGCATGTCATTTGCCCTCACATGATACTAGCCATGTACCAAATGTAGACTGGAGCCAGTCTCAGGTAAGTGAAATTGAGCGCCAACAGCTTAAAGACCTGGTAGCAGAATTCGCCGACTGTTTTGTCAATCCAATAACCAAGGAGTTAGGGTTGACCGATAAAACTTCGTGCAAGATTGAGATTCTCCCGGGCTCTACTCCTGTTCATAAGTATCCCTATAGAATGGCTCCCCAGGGCAGACAGGAAATGGACAAAATCATCGATCAACAAATCCAACAAGGACTAATCGAGGAAGCTCACGACGGAGCCTGGGCATCGCCGGCCCTTTTAGTTAAAAAAGCCGGTGGTGGTCTAAGACTTGTAATTGATTACAGAGGTCTTAATGCGGTAACCATCCCTCAAGTCCTTCGAATTCCCAGGTTAGATGAAGTGTTAGATTGTGTGGGTGAGAACAAACCTAAGTACTTTTCAGTTCTTGATTGCACTCAAGGGTTCCATCAAATCCCCTTAGATCCAGAGTCCAGGGATAAAACTGGGTTTATCACACCTTCCGGGAAATACAGGTATCGAACGATGCCCCAGGGCATACGGAACGCGCCGAGCGTGTTTCAATCCCTCATTGACTCCTTGTTGCGTAATATACAATACAAATACGTCATGGCATACATCGATGATATCTGTTGTTTTTCGCCCACATTTGACTTGCATCTTAAACATCTCCGGGAAATATTTGTACGGTTACGCAATGCCAACCTGAAGCTACACCCCAGAAAATGTTCGTTTGCCGTGAAAAAGGTAAAGTATCTGGGCCATGTATTGCAGCCAGAAGGCATATTACCCAATCCTGACAAATTGGAAGCAATTGAATCTTACCCTACCCCCACAAAACTTAAAGACGTACGTGCTTTCCTGGGATTAACGGGCTTTTCAGAAGGTTCATCAGTGGCTACGCAATTATTGCGCGCCCTCTATATGCTTTGACCAAGAAGAATCAATCATTCACGTGGTCGCCAGAATGCCAAACCGCATTTGACGCCTTGAAAAAGGCGCTGGTAAGTTCTCAGGTTTTAGCTTTTCCCGATTTCAGCAAACCATTCGTATTGTCGACTGATGCTAGTAAGCTAGGATTAGGCGCATGTCTTAGCCAGGAAATTGACGGCAAGCTGCGACCGATAGGGTTTGCAGGGAGAGGTCTCACTAAATCTGAAGCAAATTATTCCACTACAGAACAGGAACTTCTTGCAGTAGTATGGGGAATTCAACACTTCAGAGTGTATCTTGAGGGACAGAAATTCCAGTTACATACTGATCATTCAGCCCTCAAATGGATATTAGGGTTAAAGCAGCCTCAGGGTAGACTAGCAAGATGGGTCACATTCATTCAGCAATTTCAATTTGAGGTGAGTCATGTTAAAGGGAAGGACAACATTGTCCCGGATGCATTAAGTCGACGTCCTTATGACATCACCCGTACCGATGCTGATGACGTCATCGATTGTTTTCCCGATCTTGACACGGTCACCCCTGTTAATCCGCTTCCCCTTACAACAACGCCACCGTTTTCCTCCCCTCAATTGCGACCGGACAAGCCCGACTTGTTAACAGCGATTCACCACCCCGAAATAATTAGCAAGCCGACAACGCGGTTAACGGCAAAACTTCAAGTTAAGTTTCATGATGTGCCATACGTGATCCCATCGCTTAACTCTCAACCGGGTGAATCGGATGAGGAATTCGTGCATCAGTCTATATGCACTATTCCCGCCACTGCAGCGGGCAAGTTATCTGCCTTCCCTCGCGATCACGATAAACTTGCCTCGCTATCTCTAGATTCAGAGGACAATTATGAAACAGAAGCCCTATTTGCAGTTACTGATAAGCGGACTCAACGCGCGGAGCTCCGACATCGGCTTACAAACCAAGCGAAAACTAATTGGGATTCAATCACCTTAAGCCGAGAACAGATAAGGCGTCAGCAAAGACTTGATCCCCAATGCAGTATAGTTTTACGACTCCTCAAGTATGGCACTGTTCCCACCAATAAACAAGAGGCAGACGTGCTGCTCAAACGCGAGCAAAACTATTTTATTGCTGACGATCTCCTATATCACATATTAACATCACAGGGACCGGAGCCAAATAAAGCAATGGCACAGTTAGTCATCCCTCAAAACCTCAAGGAACATTTCCTCAAAATGAATCACGATGCACCTCTAGGCGGACATCTGGGCGCTTCGCGAATGATTTCAGTCATGCGGCCGCGTTATACTTGGATCGGGATGATCAGGGACATAAACGAATATGTTCACACATGTAAGTCCTGCAATGCATCCAAAAGTTCCAATGTCTCTATTCGGCCCCCACTTATCATCCGTGAGCCTGCCCCAGGACCGTTCCACACTATGACGATCGACACAGTCGGCCCATTACCGAAAAAAACGCGCTTCGGTAACGAGCACATGGTGTGTGTCACGGACCAATACAGTCGCTATGTCATCGCATGGCCGACTCGTGACATCACAGCCAAATCAATTGCTAAGGGTTTTTACGAGAGAGTCATCTGTGTCTATGGTGCACCCAAGCGACTTCTCTCCGATAATGGATCCGCTTTCATTAGCTCCCTATTCCAGGAATTATGCTCCCTTTTCAAAATTAAGCAAAGTTTCAGTTCGGCGTACCATGCTCAAAGTCAAGGTCAAACGGAACGTTGTCAGCGTTCCATACTAAATCTTCTAAGAAATTATGTCAGTCCTAAGCAAACAGACTGGGACCAGCACCTAATGCCATTAGTATTTGCTCTGAACACTTCTGAAAGTCAACCACTTGGCTATTCAAGCTATATGTTAGTATTCGGCAGAATGCCCGTGTTACCAGCGGAGATGGATCTTCCAGACCCCCTCAAAGCCCCCAACACATACAAGGACCACATTGTCGAAATGCTGCAAACACAAGCGGAAATTTCCAAATTTGCCGAACAGCATCTAGTCGAACAACAAATGAAAATGAAGGATCAGTATGATAAAACCACCAAAGTCAACCCAATCGAAGCCGGTGACGCAGTATACGTGTACCAACCAACAATTCGAGTACGAAAAACGAAACGGAAACTGCAGAAAAATTTTCATGGGCCTTTTATCGTTGTCGGATATGCAACCCCTACCACGGTTAAATTAAAACGCCTATCAGACGCAAAGCACTTGGACAAGACAGTCAATGTTATGCGTTTGAAGAAGGGACACATAAGGGCAAAGACCAACAAATGGGATCCTTTGAATGTCGAAGATCTCGGAGATCTATCGGAAGAGGATCTTCCCAGCGACAGCATTAATCAAGCTGCAACAGATAATGACGATTCGGACTCGGACGTGCCTGACGATGCGCCCCGCAGAGCAGGGTTACGCCCTAGAGTCGATCGGACTGCTGACAGATTCGCTACCCCCAGCGTTGTCCACGCGACCCCTTCAACACCCTCCACGGCTAATAGACCAAGCCTTCTGCCCCCGACGGCGAATATGCAAACAATCATTCGAGACAACACGTGCAAATGCTCCCTCCAGACAAAATATCCCACCACCAACCGCCATAACCAAAACTTCCCACAAGCCACAAGCTGTACGTAAGGATGGGAAACACATGATGTAGTAAAATTGATTGGATCAAAGGTTCCTCGATTTTCAAATAAAGTAAAGTATAACATCATGTTTGCCGGCGGACAATCTGAGTGGATTTTTGAGGACAAACTCAACAGCGCCACCAAGTCTCTGGCACGAAAAATGCACATTACCGATTTATGAGAACATTACCAATTTATGACAACATTTACCGATTTGTGACACCATTTACTAATATATATACCATCTACCGATTAATATTTTACTATCATCATTTATTCATTTTCAGATTATTCATCTTCCAATTTATGTTTAACTATTCATTTTCAGAGTGTTGTTTTCTTTTCAGAAATTATTCCCATTTATGTCATGATATTATTTGTTATACCTATGTACTATTTACCCCCAAACAGGACGTCTACATTCGTATTGTAAGTATGTTCCTTTTTGTACCATTATTTCACACACCATATATATATATATCGTCTATTATTCCAATAAGACAACATTTACCTGCCATTAACCCATGCTATTGACACTTTGTTTGTCTCACCCGCATTTCAAACCGTCTGCGACGAACCGTTGATAATTTTAATTGCAATTCGAGACAACTGACACAGACTTAAATGTTAGCGATAAAAGTCCTTCGCCAAATTAAACCCACGTACGCTACGCTTTAAAGGCTTATTGGGACTCCAATTCGACCACTCCAATTAAAGATCGTCTCTAGATACTTAATTACGACCTTGTATTCAACACTGGGCTATCAAAGTTTACTAAGCCGCTTAAATTACCATCCGACATCCATTCATATGTAAGCTCATTGATCAGATGGTCCACTTATCAACAATCTCAGGCTCTATGCAATTACATCAAAGCTACCTCAATATCAATGCGGGCCTAGTAATTAAACACATCACCGCTACAAAGGTAATTATCTCAACGGACGCTTGTCTCGATCCTACGCTTTCGCACGAAATCAACTAAGTATACGGGTAAGTCATTAGAAGCCTTTTACATTGTCTTCTTCCGAACAGCGCAAATTAGACACTATAATATTATCAATTATGTTCAACAATTTTTTACCTCTAAGTTGCAGATTATAAGACAAAATCTTTCTATAAGTAACGTCGACTACACTATTATCGCACCGTCTTTCATATCATGTGGACACGCGTAAAATTAGTGAACCTTCGTGATACACATTACCCATAACGCAATCTTATGTTATTCAAGTATATGCGGGGTATCATTTCATGAAGGAATCTGCAGCTTAAGAGAAGACGTGCATATTCATCAAACAATTAACGGAGAAGTATTTTGTCATCATTTAATTCTCAACGCATATGTGAGATGTTTATATTTATTTCCTCCGGCACGTACAACAAATACAATTAAAGTGTCACACCGTCTTTTGTTCTTCCGTGCTTACATGTTATACGTCTTCCTGACCATGGATACAGAAGAGTAATTCAACCAAGCGTATATTATATCTCCCCCCTCACCTGCCTACAAACCTGGCGAACCACCATACGGCAGCCCTTCATCGATCTCATCTTCACGAAACAGCCCCAAAATCATTTTCCTGGCATTGGACCACTTGTCATTGTATACATAATTTCTATGCAATTAGTTAAAATTCTACCAAAAATAAATTATGGGGCCTAGTATTTTTCACATCACCAACCACCGGGGTCTAGTATACTTATCGCTTTTTCGCTTTTAGTGCGGAGACTGGAATGTTAATGCGGAGTTAATTTTCAGTCCGACATGTTAAAGTGATAAATTTCAGGTAGAGTGGTCATTACAGTATAGTCATTATAGAAGCCATTTGGTATAATTATTCCGAATTCACGCAAATAATGCTTACAAATAATATTCAGGTTCTGTATTTTTTTACCTCTAATCATGCAGTGATTATCTATGAACAAAATCTTTTGTTATGGACATGTGTCCAATGTAAATTGATATTGGCGCATGTCCAAGCTACTGTGGACATTCTAAATTAAAATTGAAGTGAATATTCGTGATATGTCGTGCATGTCCAAATTTATACCCTTCAACTCATATTCCAAATTTCCTGAAGGAATCTGCAGCTTTTCGAGCAAAGACGTGCAATTCATCAAAATTGAATTAACGTGGAAGTTCATTGTATCTATGGTTCTCAAGGATGTTGAGATGTTTATAGCTTATTTCCGCCCCGGCAACGCTCCCCCTCAAATACAGCATGACATGTTTCAGTGCCCGTGGGATATTTCCGTCTTCCGTACTTAGACATGTTCTACAGATAATCGTAATGCGATATGGGCTATATTATTTTATTTAAAGGTGCAATTTATTTACCACTCCGAGAAGCACACCATAAATACTCTTCTGGACGTCCCCCTTCCCACCAACGACCGAGCCAGGCTCAGGAGGGCTCTACTGGGACCCGTAGGGAAACTGTCCAGAGGACTCTTTAATATGACCGCGATAGACAACATTTAAAAGGTAAAAGACTCGTAAAGTAGATCGCGAAATTAATCGTTAAATGCACAGATATCGACCATCGAAGAGTAATTTTCACTAATACAGGTCTAGTACCACAACCCACACAACCGCATCCGTACGTAAATTCGGAATTATCACACCAAAATCTCGCCAACCCCCACGTCGCTCAGATTCGCCACCACGCTCCGCAAAACAACACTCTCCATCTCGAACCACTTATCGAATCTTGCCACGCATTCAATCTACATACGCAAAATAATATTAAATAATTTTTAAATGTATCTCCACTGAAACACATTGATGTTATGATATTATACACTAGTTACTTACGCACATTAACCACACTGAGCACTCATTTTATTTCTTGTTTTTGTATTATTCACATTACACATTACCAAGGCACACTGATCGCTGCCGTAAGTTCATTTGTTCCCAGATATATTTACGCCATACAAGAGGGAGATAGCGCCTTCACCCGACGTACCAACGCCTTGCAAGCCAAAGCATACGTCCTCCTGACCATGGATACAGAAGACGTCCAACGGCTCAACCAAGCGTCATAACGCATATCTCCCCTCACCTCAAGCGACACCTGGCGAACCCAATACGGCAGCCCTTCAGAGATCTCATCTCCACAAAACAGCCATACTCATCAACTTAAATCATTTTCCTGGCATTGCATTGTTATTATATAGAATAATTTCTGCAACATTAGTTAAATTCTTCCAAATTTCGATTAGCTAAATAAGTTATTTTCTCCATTCCACCATTGTCTAGTATAGGCTCATCGCTTTTTTCCCACTGGGTTTTAGTGCGGAGTAATACTGTGGAATGTGATAAATGTTAAAAGTTAAATTTCAGTATGTAAAACCATTAATAACCATATTGTATAACTATTACACAATTCATATATATATATAGCTTTCAAATTTAGAGAAACACTTTTTGTAAAATTATTATAATCTCATCATCAATAATCCATCTATGTTAAATATCTTTGTTATGGACATGTGCCAATAAATTATATTGGCGCATGTCCAAGCTACTCTGGAATCATTCTAAATTCAAAATCAAAAATAATATTGGGCTAATGTCGTGCTGTCCCTTTACCCTTTAACTCATATTCCAAATTTCCTTTAACTTAGTCTATTTTCGAAATGCAAAGGTAAATCAAAATTGATTGAACAGTGGAAGTTCAATTTAACTATGGTTGGGGAGGATGTTGTGATATTAATCTAGCTCTTTTGACTTTTGAAACGCTCCCCCTCTTTTCCATTTTCAACACGACATGTTTCACTAGCCCGGGGATACTTGCCCTGATAATAGACCTGGCTGGTACCTTTTCCCATTAGCCAATGACCTTCGAGCCCACGCCCCATGTGAGCAGTTGGGGTTGACCTTTGTGAAGGGGGACCGGCTATACCTGGACCAATGGGAGGCCAGCTGTGGGTGTGGTTCCGAGCGTAATCCAATGCCGGAACCCCGATAAAATAGCTGGCCTCGCGGAAGTACAGGGAGATATACCTAGCGAAGAGACGAAGTATCTGAACAAGATTCTGACCCGAGATTCCAGAGAAAGCTATTAAGCTAAAACTCGAATAAACCAACAACAACTCAACTCCTGGACTCGTGTGTTTTCTCTGGCTAGTGTCCCCACTCAAGCAACTACAAGCAGCTACAATATACCTACATACGAAGGAGCGCGCAGAAATACGAATAACCAAGAAATATAAGTATAACAAGAATATAACTATATAGGAGGAAATATAGTTATAAGACACTCATCAAACCAATTACCATAATTATCAACTAAACCCTCAATACAGGCATATTTCCCATATCCTTAAAGACAGCAAAAGTCATTCCCATCTTCAAAAAAGGGGATCAATTTGAATTTGATTATTTTCGCCCAATATCACTATCAGTATCAAAAATATTTGAAAAAAATTTTCCAACATCAGTACTTCCAAACCCATACTTATTTATGACAACCAATATGGTTTCAGAAAAGGGCATTCCACTGAACTAGCAGCAGTAGAACTGATTGAATCTGTACTTAATGACCTAGACCACAATTTGCTACCAATCAGCATATTTCTTGACCTCAGCAAAGCCTTTGACACAATAGATCATAACATACTGCTTTCAAAACTAACTTATTATGGATTCACAAACACCAGCAGCATATTAATTAAAAACTATCTACAAGACAGAAAACAATATGTTAATTTTGAAGACACTCAGTCTGACCTCCCCCCCCCCCCTTACAACTGGAGTGCCTCAGGGATCAATCTTAGGGCCCCTTTCATTCTTGATATATGTAAATGACATCTGTAATGCATCAAATTTATTCAAAGTTATAACATATGCAGATGATACAACCCTTACCACCACCCTCATTTCAAAAAATTCTACATACAATATAGACACATTAAACAATGAACTTAAAAATGTCAACAACTGGCTTATGCACAACAAGCTGTCCCTTAACACAAGTAAGACCAAATTCATGATTTTTCACCGAAAAAAATCCATTCAAGGATCCAGATCCTTATAAATAATACAGAAATCAAACAAGTGCAATATTTCAACTTCCTGGGTCTCAACATCGATCAGCACCTCAGCTGGAAAAGTCATACTGATAAAATTCATAGCAAACTTAGTCGAACAATGGGCATTATAAGTAAACTAAAACACATCCTCCCCTTAGATATTAAAAAATTGCTCTACAACTCACTAATATTACCACATCTAAACTACAACTTGTTACTTTGGGGTCAACATGGTAATAGAATTGCAAAACTTCAAAAAAAGATCACTCGAATCATTACCTGCAGCTCCTACAATGCTCACACTGATCCTCTTTTTAAAGAACTACAGATCTTGAAAATTGAAGATCTGTTTTCACTGTCCAGATATAAATTCTAATATAATTACTGTCATAACAATCTACCCTCGTATTACAATAACATAAACTTAATAAATCAAACATCTGACATTCATAATCACAATACTAGAAATCACAATAATCTCTTCATCCCAAGAGTAGAACACTCTTTTGCAGTCTCATCTATTCGATTCAGCATTCCAAAATTCATCAACAATGCCCCAAATATCATAGTAACAAAAATATTCTCTCATTCTTACAAAGGATACTGCAACTACATAAAAAAATTGGTTTATCAAAAGATACAAATATATGTGCACCACTCCCAATTGTTATACATGTACTTGCCCACATTAACTAGTCAAGCAAAAAAGTCATTTGTTATTGTATAAATTCATAATGTGCTACTCATGTCACCAAATTCCTGCCAAAACCCTATGTCTACGTAAATGTTTTTCTGTACCTTTTTACTCGGGTAACATGATGCTGTGACCTCATGTACTTTTATTATCTGTGTACTATGTTTCTCTTTTGTTCATAGTCTATCTTTTGTGTTTTTCTTCTTTTATATTATTATTTTATTATCATTATGTCAGGGTGGCTCCAGCAGCAGCGGCTTACCAGCCTTAGTTGGAGTCTCCTTATAAATTGTTCATTGTATATATGTTCAATTGTTAAATAAATTGATCTGATCTGAAAAAAAAAATTGATCTGATCTGATCTATCGTCATACCATCGATGGGATTTGGGCAAGATGTAATCTCTGTGATCATACATACTCACCGTTTGTCACGTCATTGCGTTCTGTGATTATATACTCAACGTCTTCACAACTCACTTGCAGTGCAGCGTCTACGTCGTGCAGTTTTTTGAATGGTCCTTGTATGTAAGAAATATTACACACCATGTAATGTACACTACACGATGTACACGATGTGATTACTATGTATTATATGCATGGTTACAATGGTGAAGTTAATAAATTTGATTATCACTTTTTGTCGTGTTCATTTAGTCAACTTATATCTAGTTTCAAGTGAACCATAATACAAATGAGACAACCATAATATGTTCAACCGAAGATTTTAACAGTTTTTGTTTGGAATTACTCACAACTTCCGGATGTAGCACACAGTCCTGGTAGAGCCTGCCAAAAGTGCTGTATCAGCTAGCAATATTTGCTAGACTTACGCACAAAGCAGCAGTGACCCCAGTCCCCACGCCACGCGATGTTCAGACTAATCCCCCTGTAGTATACAGAGGAGGCAACACTGTGGAGAAATTCTTGCCAGCCCTGCAGCGAAAGATCAAAGCAGTTCTGTCAAAGCCAGCTCACATGCACACGATGCGTGAGGATAAAAGAGCCCACAAGGCGGCAATCCACTGCGCACAGACGTGCTGCTCCTAGCGGATGTGTTTGAGATATTCCGCAAGACCTATCTGAAGCAGTACGAGCTGGACCCAGCCAACTTGTACACCAGCCCCGGTCTGTCATGGCACACGCTTCTTAAGAGCACGGGTGTGGAGCTAGAGTTACTCACCGACTATGACAAACACCTGTTCATTGAGAAGGGCCTGCGTGGTGGGATAAGCATGGTGTCACCTCGCCATGCTAAAGCAAATAACCCGTACGTAGAGGGCTTTGAGAAGGATAAGCCAGCGAGCGACATCCAGTACCTTGATGATGAGCCAGCCCCTGCCCACTGGGACGATTGAGAAGGTGGATCAGCCGGCTGCCCTACAGATACAGGACCAACTCGACAATGCCAAAACCGGATATATACTTGAAATAGATCAGGAATACGCTGCAGAGTTACATGCTGATCACAATGATTATCCACTAGCGCCAGAGCGAATGTCTGTGCAGAATGAATGGTTGTCACGCTACCAGAAGGATCTCCTAGATGCATTGGGGAGCACCGCCGAGGTTGAGAAGCTGGTGCCGAACCTGCGCAACAAAGAATGGTATGTGGTCCACTATAGGAATCTCAAGCTCTACCTATCGCTGTGAATGAGGTTTACCAAGAAACATCGTGCGCTCAAATTCAATCAGAGCCCCTGGATAGAGCCCTACATTTGCATGAATACAGACCTTAGTAAGGTTGCCAACATTGACTTTGATAAGGACCTGTACAAGCTGATGAACAATTCCTTGTTCGGTAAGACAATGGAGAATCTCCACAGACGTTAAGATTGTGCGCTTATCGGAAAAAGAAAATACGCAGGCTTGTGGCCAGTCCTGCTTATGCTCGTCACCAAGTATTCGATGACGTCCTGGTCGCCTTGCATATACTCGACTTTCCTAGTGCTAAACCGCCCGGTGTATGTTGGCATGTGCAAACTTGACCTCTCCAAGCACCTGATGTTCGATTTCTATCACAACACAATGAAGTCCAGATTGGTAGCGACCTGGGCCTGCTATACACAGATACGGACTCGCTGCTTATGTAGATCGGCACAGTCGACGTGTACGCAGACATGCAGGTGGACCTCACCCACTTTGATACCAGCAACTACTCACCTGTTCACACACGCCACACCGACACCAATAAGAAGGTGTAGGGCAAAAAGAAGGATGCGTGCGCCAGTGTACCTATCAAGAAGGATGCATGCGCCGGTGTACCTATCAAGAAGGATGCGTGCGCCAGTGTACCTATCAAGAAGGATGCATGCGCCAGTGTACCTATCAAGAAGGATGCATGCGCCGGTGTACCTATCAAGAAGGATGCGTGCGCCAGTGTACCTATCAAGAAGGATGCGTGCGCCAGTGTACCTATCAAGAAGGATGCATACGCAGGTGTACCTATTAAGAAGGAAAGAGTCATCTTAGAAAACAACAAAAGCAAGCAGGAGGCAAAAATCAAAACGTTGTATATAGTGGTGTAGTGCAGAGGAGTAGCCGTGCGCCAGAACCGCTACTCTCTATACTACTGTATCTCTTAACATACAGCATTTCTGTGGGGGACCTCACATAGGTACACAAAATGTTCATTGTATTAGAAGATATAATTTTTTTATCTTTGCAGTGCTGACAACTCAAAATCTATGGCTAGGACAAAATTAAGAAGAAATAGCTTTTCCAATTGCATTGTGACAACATGCAATAGTTTACCAGCCATATAGTTACAGCCTGTTGTCTTCTGAAAAAGATTTTACTTTTAAGTAATGTTTTAACTCAACCTTATTAGTGATAAATTATTGATGGCCACCGGCAGGGTACCTATGGACATAAGTCTTTTTGTCTTGGCCTCCCGGTACCTAAGGTATTGGGTGGCCATAATTGAGGATCAAATCATAATGGTCTAGCCTAAGCTCCTGTGGTTGCCAGCGCCCACTTGAAACAAACCGTTTGCGGCAAAACCCATGCTGCTGTGACGACGGTCCAGCATGGTACTATTGAGCTACCGGTCAGGTGCATCCCCTTTCAGAGATGGGGCCGCCATTAAACGTGATCATCTGAGTCACAAGTCGGGTTTTCACACTTTGGGATAGAAAAATCACAGTTAACCACCACAACGGGAACCGGCTCAGACCCATCACATAGCAAAAGATCTTCCTTTGTAAACATATAACAAAACGTTTATTAATACACTTATGAAATAAATGCATATGTAATTTGTGATGTTGCTAGATATATGACAAAAGTCAACACACACAAAAAATATCCCAGCATGAATGATCCAACATGAGCCAAATTATCTGAAGATTTACATCTGAAATTAATCAATGAAATGGGTGGTAAAATGTGAGCAAGCCATAAAATATGAGAAATATAAAATATTCCTGCTATGACACATTATAAATAGTGACACAACTAGTGCAATGCAGTCATATGTAATCTGTAGCTCAGGAACTTTTTATAAGAAATAGCTAATTAGATGAGTCATGGCTTGGATACAACTTTGAAAACAAGAGCTGATATTATATGCATCCAAAACAATACAAAACTTTATAAACTCCATAATAAAATATAAACAATGCATTGATACACAAATTCCTGCCATATGGAGTCCATCTGACTGAGTGTGCGTAGTGCCAGAAAGATGTTTCCTTATATTAGCCATGACATGATGTATCATATCATTGCCACAGCTTGGATCAAATAATGCAATGTCTCATTTGATATCAATACTGATTTTAGGTCATACAAAACAGTATATTAAAAGTTGATTATCTGACATGTAATGATAAACAGTATGATATATCATACAACAGTATGATGATTTATAATCACAGTAAAAGTTTTCTGCGTTTGTACACTTTCTTCACCGACCCAGAAGAATCGCTCTGTTTGTCTATTAAACAACTACCCCTGCTGCTCTTTTTGGCTGAGGGAATCAATTTACAATTCCCTGACCTTCGAACCCCCCAGTTTGCAGGTGAGTCAGTTGATGGGACCTTTGTAGGTCCAAGAGGACATTTCTTCAGTGACATTTTCAGACTATCAGGGTTAGAGTTTGTGATGACCCACACAGAAGCCTGGGGTGTCACTTGGTCGTTTCTCTGGCAATCTCTCAATTTAGGACTCACAAGCAACTTATTGGTGGAACTCTGGCATGACCTTGGTGTAACCTTTGCAGAGTCAAGGTCATGCAGAGGTTGCAGTGAACACACCATGTCATTCATGGATATCCTCAACTTCAACAGTCTGAGGACTTTATCAATGAAATGCTTGGATCTTTGTGGCTGCATGGATTCTGGACGAGTGTGAATGGCGGATGATGTGTGAGGTGGGGTGAGGATGTCTGGACATTCCACTAAACTACTGTCTTCCTCCTTACCAACCACATCTATCTCACCTGCATCTAGTTCACCTGGGGACCTTGGAGCTTGTACAGCGGAAGTAGCAGTCAATGAGTCACTAAGTTTTGATTCTCCCTGAGGTGTGACCTTAATTTGGTCTACTTGGGTTGGATTTCTTGAGGTAGCATTATGAAGAACGATATGATGTGGATTGCGGTTTTCACAGACTAAATTCCCACAAGGCTGTGAATGAGAAGCTCTGATAACTTGGTCCCTCTGTACGTCACCTGAAACATCATTATTGTGACTCTGTCTGGGACACCTGAGAGGAGATTTATCAGGCTGCTGATGCTGAGAGGATCTGTCACCATGGTGACATGGTTGAGGTGATGAGTGGTGTGTGTTGACTAGATAAGGAGCTCCACAGGGCGCCAAATGCGTTTGATGAGGATGCTTGCCGTCTGGTATGCAGGCAGATGCTGAGACTGAGCTGAAGGCAGACGGTCCTCTATCACTGGAGGACAGACGGGAGCCAGCCGCACTGATGGGGACACTCCCGCCAGGAGTCCACGAGGCAGGAGATCTGCCTGGAGCCGGAGCTCTGTTGTGCTGGTGAGACATGATACGGGTGGGATACATGGCTCTCGGGGAAATGACACAAGGCAATGATGGGTCAGGGTGAGTGAGCAGATTAGCTATTGGTCTTGGGGACATGAGCTTTGGGGTAGCTGGTGTTGGAGTGACGAGAGGAGACAGTGGAGTACGAGACATGAAATGATCAAAGGGTGACATAGTATGGGATGACATAGGCCCTGGTGACATAGTATGGGATGACATAGGCCCTGGTGACATAATGTGGGATGACAAAGGCCCAGGTGACATAATGTGAGATGACATAGGCCCAGGTGACATAATGTGGGATGACAAAGGCCCAGGTGACATAATGTGGGATGACAAAGGCCCAGGTGACATAATGTGGGATGACATTGGCCAAGAAGACTTTAGGTGAGTTAGCATTGGTCTGGGTGACATTACATGAGGTGACATAAGTCTGGGTGACGTTACATGTTGTGGCATTGGCCTGGGTGACATAAGTTGTGATCCTGATTGAGAAGACACTGCCCTGAGTGACATAGGATTGTAGGGTAGAGGATGAGGAATCTGATGGAAGATGGGAGCATGGCTAACCAAGGGGGAGGCTGGCAATACTGGCTGGGACAGGAAGACACCAGGAGGAGGATTGGTGGGCGATATGGGTACATGTGGTATGAGGTGGGTGGGCAAGGGAGAGGGGGCATTGAGGGATGGGGGTAAACTAGGACTAAGCATTGGGTAAGGTGACCCAGGATGGGGAGACACAAGGGAGACATCCATGGGGCTACACTCTGACTCAAGCTGTTGAAGCGGGGTCAAAGAGTGTAAAGTCTCAGAGGTCACCGGGTACAGACACCTCGGGGCAAGTCCAGGAGATGGCAGCAGTGGAGACAGGGAAGAAGCTGGATGTGGTGGGGCATAGTGCACTGGTTGTAATGCGGGCATACAAGGTGGAGGACTGATGCTACAGGGGCTAGATAGGTGAGGAGCAGACGTGTTGGTGGACTCTTGGTCAAAGAGCCCACACACTTCTGTATCCACCAAGCCAACAACATCCATATCAAACATGTGACTGAAATCCAGCCGGGTAAAACGCTCCACATCCAAGTTACTGCCGTTCCCTCCCTTTGGTGTGGCTTCTAAATGAAAAGACCTGTTTAATTGTGATGGGGTCATTACAGGTGTTGAATTCTGATCAGAGGAAGTCTTCAGACAAGGTAAGTCTGTGAAGCCAATTGCCTTTGGTGCGTCTAGGAAGTCTAATACCTGAGTGCACACCTGCCTCATTTCTGATTGGCTCTGTAATGACGACCAGCTCATCTGAGTCTCGCTCATCACACCTGATATTACACCTGGTGGAGCAGGTGTCTGGCTGATTGGCTGATCTACATGGAACACAGGTAAACCAATCAGGTCTGCATCCAGTGATGAGGATCTCGATATGAGGGTGGCAGTCGTGGATGGAGTGGAAGCATGGAGACAGGCAGATACCTGGCTACCTGGGATCCCTGATGAAACCTGGCTACCTGGGATTCCTGATGAACCACCGCTACCTGGGATTCCTGATGAAACCTGGCTACCTGGGATCCCTGATGAAACCTGGCTACCTGGGATCCCTGATGAAACCTGGCTACCTGGGATCCCTGATGACACCTGGCTACCTGGGATCCCTAATGACACCTGGCTACCTGGGATCCCTAATGACACCTGGCTACCTGATGATACCTGGCTACCTGTAATGTAATGGACAGCAGGAGGTGTGGAGTTTTGGCCTCCAACCATCACACGTCTGAGATGTGATTGATTACAGGTGTCGGCTAGTGATTTTTGGCAGGTGTCTCTTGTGGGCGTCTTAATGTCTGCAGGATGAGGCAGGGAATTGTTAGGAGAGGAGGCTGGCTGGTGGTGGTCTGTAGCAGGGAGATCATTAGTGTGGGGCTGGTGAGTTAGGGTCCGGTCGGCCATGCTCGGGTCTGAGGCTTGGTCCTCACTCTCTCCATCCCATCTTATATCTACACCCTGTGGCATTTCTGCATTATATCTCAAATCGTCACAAAATTTCAAATCGCCACCTCCTGTTTGAGCAGGGGAGTTTATCATGTCCCCACCAGGCACCTGGTTAACACCTGTGTTATTTGTTGACGAGGTCTGCTGACCAGGTAACACAGGTAGCACACGTGATACCCAAGTCACAGACCCTGCCATGTAATCACACTCTAACGAGTTGTCAGAAGTTAGCACCTGTCTTCTCATTCCTTTACTACTTTTTTCATTGTTCCTTCTACCAGAGACAACGCCCTCTTTCTCAAGCTTTTTATCCTCGCCAACAAGTTCGGCTTCCTTCAAACTCAAGCCTTTATCACAAGCCTTTATCACATCTTCCCCAGTTAAACCACATGAGACCAAACAACTGTGTTGGGAACCAGTCTCTGCTTGCAGGAAGCTGCTCATGGCTGGAAGAAGACCGATGGTCTCATCGAGGACAGAGAAGTTGGTATGATCGCTGGCAAACTGGGCGTGTTTGTCAGAAGAAACATGCACCTTGACATTAGTGAAGAACTCCTCGCAGCATTCACAATATCCTGACTTCTGCACAGCGTCCTTGTGTTTTTTGGATCCTATTTTTCCCTCTGCCATCTTGATCTTGCACTGCTTTTTAACGGCAGATGTTATTGACTTGGAAGACAATGATTTTTGTGGCAGTGGGGTGTTTGTCGTGAAGATTGCTGGGGAGTGTTTCTGCTTGGTGGTAGAGACTCTGGGGCTGTGGTGCATGGATAATGATAGAGGAAGTAGTTGTGTGCTGTCTTTGTTTACCTTAGGCAATTCAAGAGCAGGTAAGTCAGCTGCTGTCACATCAGGGAAAGATGGAAAACATTTGTAGTGAGGCTTGTGTTTGGAATCCACATCTTCAAATTTCATATATACCCCTTCGAAGTGGGTGACTTTGATGGCAGCCATGCTATTGGCGGGCTGCCAGGGAGCGTTCTCCTTGCATCTCGAGGAAGTGCTATATTTCCGGACAAAGTCACTCACGTTAATGACCATGATGCTCCACTTGTGGGCAAACTCAATCGGGTCTTGAATGACATCATCCACACCTTGTTTCTGTGATTGCAATAAAAGAGCTCTCCCTCTGCTCATCACCGGGGAATCGGCTCGAAGTTTCCGCGCCCTCTTCATGACTCCTCCCACTTCTGGTGTCACCCTCACCTGCTTGTTTGATACGATGCATGTGACATCCTTAGAAAGGAATTTCTCGAGGCTTCCTCCCAGTGTTGTGATGATTCTGACGAGAGAGGAGGCCAGGTCAGAGTCAGCCAGATCCAGGTAGACTCTCTCACCTGCCAGCGAGGCTGAGTGGTCCACGTTACGCTGAGGTGTGCTGCCAGCAGCGCGGCATGTTGGGGTCTTGGAACGGTCCATGTTGAGGCTGAGGGGTGAAAGGACTCTGTTATGCATATTCCTCATCACATCACAACTGGCCATCGTGGTTGTCTGCAGTCCCTACCAGCAAACCTACAACAACACAACATCAATTAACACCTCTCTTATCAAACAATCAACGGCAATTATCTATTGATAGGAAGCACGGTTTAGATATCTTAGCTCTTGTGGAACTCTGCCGTAATCGGGTAATAATTCTGAATATCTATTAGCATACATATATAATGTAAAACTGCACCCACAGCTTTTAGATGTGGATATTATTATGAAACGTGTCAGGACAGGAGGGGACACGAGGGTCAGAGACACCAAGGCCAGGAGCGGGGACACAAAGGACAGGAGAGGAGGAGACACGAGGGACAGGAGAGGAGACACTAGGGACAGGAGAGGAGGGGACACAAGGGACAGGAGAGGAGGAGACATGAGGGACAGGAGAGGAGACATGAGGGACAGGACAGGAGGGGACATAAGGGACAGGAGAGGAGACACGAGGGACAGGAGAGGAGGGGACACAAGGGACAGGAGAGGAGGAGACATGAGGGACAGGAGAGGAGACATGAGGGACAGGACAGAAGGGGACATAAGGGACAGGAGAGGAGACACGAGGGTCAGGAGAGGAGGGGACACGAGGGACACGAGGGTCAGGAGAGGAGGGGACACGAGGGACAGGAGAGGAGGGGACACGAGGGACAGGAGAGGAGGGGACACGAGGGACAGGAGGGGACACAAGGGACAGGAGAGGATGAGACATGAGGGACAGGAGAGGAGGGAACAGGAGGGACAGGAGAGGAGGGACAGTGATGACAATAGCACCAGCAGCCAACCATGGGTCTTTGTTGATCCTGCGCAGGCTGCTACAAGTAATAGGAGCGCAGGGAATTTTAATTTGCACATTCTTGTGGTTACAAAATTGCAATATGCCAATAATCACTGAATATAAAGAGGACTGCAGAACAAATATAATAAGGTCTCTATGTCTTGGCTAAGTATAATTTGACAGGATATGATTGGAATCACTATGACTAACTGTTGCACATTGACTGACACATTTTCTGTCACTTATGAGAAAACATTACATGATTTTACTGGAAAGTTCCAAATTTCAGACCCTAATACAAAGTAACAGAGCGAGACATAATTAAGAAAGTAGCAATGTAGTAGATCTAACTACTGTTGTCTTTCTGTTACGGCTGCGACTATACCAAACAAACACTGGGAGACTTTCAAACGTCCACTTTTAGAGTGAATGACATGAAAGACGATCCATCATTCTGATATAAGCATTGTTCTGCCCCATCTGTTCATAAGTCAGAATCATATGACCTTTGCATGAAAAACAGTTCATTCTTCCTCTCCACTTATTACATATTTTTTAAAGGTTTTTTTTAATTTTTGTCACAGAAGGGACACTATTTCTTTCTGCTTTCTAGAAATTCTACTTTCACTCGTCCTGACAACATGCTGCTATGGTGCTCAACAAGAACCAGGAAGTAAGGCAAGCCCTGAGACAAGTTGCTGAGAATATCCCTGTCCGTGGTGACTTTTTGTATTTTCAGCTGCAGAGTGGGATATTACTAGCAATGCAAGATGAAATTTTTAATCACACCAAATTAGACTTATTTTAAGATATGAATCTAGAGCCCAGCAAGAGGATCAAAAATCTATTTGAATTTTGAAAATCGGGTAAGAGGTTATGATTTTATTAGTGTTTGAATTTTCAATTTTGGTCAGTTTCGGTGACATCTATTATGCTTAAAGCATTAGGGATAATCTGGACCCCTCAATTTAGCCACTTGAAGTTGTTGTTCATCTTGAGAGTGCTGTAACTTCCTTAATTTTCTGAAAATAAACTTGAAAAGTGACCCCTTGCGGTGGCGGCCTTCTTGCATTGCTAATATTACTTAGGCCAGGTGAAGGAGGTATTGGGGACTGAGCTGAAGATGTCCTTTTTGAGGGCAGTAGGATCGAAGAAGAACATTTTGGCTAACCCCATTATCCCTGATGTATCCCACATCCTGCACAAGTAGGTGGAGCGCAGATTGCCAGAGCCTCAGTTAGATGCCCGTGGGAGGTACCATTTTAAGGACCCAATAAACGTCACTAAGTTAAATCGAGATCAACAGGGCAAATTTTCGGGCTGGTGTGAATAAATTTAGACAGTCTACAGCAGGTTATAATTTGTATTGCTCTGTGGATACCTTTTAGGTCGGTCGGTCTTTAAGGTAGTAGTTGGTGGGCACCAAATGATGTAAAATGCGTTGACTAATTGTTTTCTTCTGTAAAGTTCATCATAACATTAGTACAAATATTCATTGTATGCATACCAAGGACTGCATTGAAATCAACAGTGGACAAATATCCCGTCTGTGACATGAATCGATGTCTGTCTGTGACTTAACAATTTTATAAAAATCAAGATGCAGACGGTAAATTTAAAATTAAATGCATTTTATAAAGGTCAATCATTCAAGTTTTCATAAAGGATAAAAAGTTAACAGTACTTGCCAAAGGTTTGTTCTGCTCACACATACCCTACTTATGTTGCCTCTGGGACATGGGTGTCCTGCCTCGGACATGATTTATTTAATATTACCGCCCGACCGGGGCTTCTAGTACTACACTGTCTACAGACAGCGGCCGATGGTAGGTCCATTCAGAATTTGTCTGGCTGGAGGCATTCTACCGATTGGGGCGATGATAAATTAAATTTAAATAAAGTAAAAAGTTATTACCTGATATGTCAATGTTCATGGAAAATAGCTGTTTACAAGATTGTACGAGAAGCATTTTTCAAACACATCGAACTCTGGCGGGTTTAAACAAACGCGGTATAAGCTATCATAATGTGATGTGTTCATTGAATCATAACGTGTGTTACAGGTCATAGTCATGCGAATATTCACGAGGCGTGGGATTGTAGAGTGGACGCGCGTTCATTGCACGTATGACCTTCAAAACTATGGTCGATTTACGCGGGCGTCTTGTATATATATTCATATATATATATATAGATATATATATATATATATATATATATATATATATATATATATATATATATATATATAGATAGATAGAGATATATAGATATATATATCTATAGAGAGATAGAGATAGATAGAGAGAGAGATATATGTATATATCTATCTATCTATATATAGAAAGATAAGGGGTGTATATATATAGAGATATTTATAGAGAGAGACAGATATATATACATACATCTCTCTATATTTTTATATATACATCTCTCTATATATATATATTTATATATATATAATATGTGCATATATATATACACATAGATATATTCAGATATATATATATATCTATATAGAGATATATATATATATCTTATATTCTGTGTGTGTATACATACAGAGAGAGAGAGAATGTGTGTCTATATATATATATATTTATATATATACATATATATACATATATATATACATTTATATATAGACATATATATATATATATATATATATAATATCTGCATATATATGTATATATACATAGATATCTATCTCTATCTATCTCTATCTATATATATATATCTCTATGTGTGTGTGGGATGTGATCTCTCTATCTCTCTCTCTCTCTCTAGAGATATATCTCTATATATATATATCTCTAGATATATATCTCTCTCTATATCTATCTCTCTCTCTCTCTCTCTCTCTCTCTCTCTCTCTCTCTCTCTCTCTCTCTCTCTATCTCTCTCTATCTCTATATCCTCTATCTCTCTCTATGTCTATATCTACTATATATATATATGCCTTTTTGGGATTTGTCCTAATCTACTCCACATATTCCAATCGATTACGTTTCTGGCATTGGCATGCTTTATAAACCTGGTGTGTTTTGGGACGCCCCCTCTATGCCAATAACGTCCTGAGTGACCACTGGAGATTGCGCCATAAACGCCTGATCGCTGTTATGCCGACTGCACTTGAGCTGTTTCGACTAGTAACAGACCGAGTAGACAAATATTTTGTGGTTGTGTTGTCAGGGGGCCCCAAGAGCGTACCAGGGTTGACGACTGAACTGTTCAGTGGGAAGGACGACACGTGTTTAAAGAGGTTCTCCTCCATTCGTCCCGATTGTTGATGCCTCCGACAGATTCAAATTCCCACAAATACAGTTTTTATAAAACTGAACATATATTTAGCTTAGCATCATCTATCGATGAGCAGCCTTTCGTTGTCTGGTTCCTAACCCGGGTGAGGTAATACGAACAGATATAGGAGCCTTCGTCCAGTCGAACTATCGCATTATCTAGTTTCATTTGTTTGTCAAGAACGAGCAGTTTTAGAGCGGATCCTCGTCTCAGCCTTGTGGCACTTTTTATATGAATCTTCAAGTATGCGAATGGACCCTGGACGCCCTTTACAGAGATTGGTTTCCCTTCTTCTGTCCGGCTTTTTAAGCTCTTTTCTTCTTGAAATGACGCGTATCCACGTTGATCCGCCTAAATACAGGCTATTTAATGGTGTTTATATAATAGTCGTCAAGATCAGATCAGGTTCAGTAGCCAGGGTGTCCGAGGTGTGGTGGGGGGTGGGCTCACAGAACTTCTTTATGTATGCAAGCCTCGTCGCTGCTATGCTGGTGATGGCAACTGTAAACGAAGCTACATTCAAACTTTCGGAACTCATTGAAAAGCATAAGACAATGCGGTATGTTTGTCACTGAGCCGTCCTTTTTCTTCAATCATTTAATTATTTCACACACGGCACCACACGGCACCACACGGCACCACATTGTTTTTTACTCCTGCAGTGAAATTGCTAATCTCGTATCATGGTCGCGGTTTTCTTCGTTCCCCGTCTTGATCTGTCCGTCTTGATCATTAGCAGATCACGCTAGTCTAACCAGTGTAACATCACGCTAACCAGCGTAACATCACGCTAACCAGTGTAACATCACGCTAACCAGTGTAACATCACGCTAACCAATGTAACATCACGCTAACCAGTGTAACATCACGCTAACCAGAGTAACATCACGCTAACCAGTGTAACATCACGCTAACCAGAGTAACATCACGCTAACCAATGTAACATCACGCTAACCAGAGTAACATCACGCTAACCAGAGTAACATCACGCTAACCAGTGTAACATCACGCTAACCAGTGTAACATCACGCTACGTTAACCAGAGTAACATCAGGCTAACCAGTGTAACATCACGCTAACCAGTGTAACATCACGCTAACCAGAGTAACATCACGCTAACCAGCGTAACATCACGCTAACCAGTGTAACATCACGCTACGTTAACCAGAGTAACATCAGGCTAACCAGTGTAACATCACGCTAACCAGTGTAACATCACGCTAACCAGTGTAACATCACGTTCTGTTTCACCATCAAACGCATTGACTGGCATCGTATAATTCATGTTCAGGATATGTGCTCGTTATCACTCCGTCAGGTGTTATCAGGCTATTATCTATATCAGTCGACCTGATATTAAGTGCATTCATAGAAACACCATCGCCGACATCGGCTCCATTTCACGGCCGCCATCAGCTGGGCCAGCATCACCAATGTAACGCGATCTAGATCGATAGGTGGCGCCCTATTTTGTGTGAAAGCCTCGAGCCCTGAAAGAGGCAACCCCAACCAAAACAAAAGCGGGCAATAGAGCCAGGCTTAGCGTTGCTGAAGGGGGTCGTCTCCAAGGTAAACGAAGCTTGAATTCGACGCCTGGGCGGTCTGTGTTAGTGCCTTCGTTACGACCCAAGACGAATATCACACGTTCGTCGTGACTGTTTGACTGCACGTGGATTTGGACAAGTTTCTTGGATACGTGACTCGTCAAGGTAGGTTGTGTCTACCTGTCGTTGATTAGGTGCATCTTTGACAGGTGTATTTATCAACACGGTGTTTGAGGCGACGTTGCGAGGGTTACGGAAGAGGCATTGATTGAGGCAGGCACGCTGATACACAACAGACTAACGAGGCTCCAACGTCACGACACACAAGTTATAGGACTGCCACGCCAATCGGCTCCATGAGAATAAGGACGCGCTAGTTTTCTTGACGTCTACTGTACTTCTCGACTTCTTTTCAACCATTCCGCGCTGCTGTTGAATTCTTCACTTCTCGACTCTGCTCTAAACTATATTGTATCATTCTACGCCTCGCCACTCATCTCTATGGCAAGGTAAGGTAAGTATAGGGTTTAATGGCACACCAACATGTGTGTTAAATGGCGCCTACAAAAGTTGTATAAATAGAAAGAGATAATAATTGACCTAAATGAGCAGCCGTCTTCTGGGGAAATTTGAAAAAAAGAGGGAAATCTATGTGGATGAATATGAACAAGAAGGTGGAGAAGATCAATTACCAATCGTGGAGTGGGCCAGGCATCCCAGCCTCTCGTGTGGGTGGCAACCACGGCTAACAGGATGCTCCTATAGGGCTACAAAGTGTGACGTCACTTCGCTGAATACGGTCCAAACTGGCTCCTTGGTTTCAGCTTTCTTGTCATGTCTGAGAGGAAATATCTCAGTGACCACCTATGGGATGAATATTACTCATACATTGCTATTAAGATTATCACTGGGGCCACAACATATGGTTGATTCACCAGCTAGAAACAGTTTTAAAGACCAAATGCAAGGCCTTACGAATTCCCGTTGTTGAGCCAGTCTGGCTGTTTTCACACCTTTTTACGTGCGCGACGTGGGGTCGGGCGGGATTATGACGACATCATTTCGTAGCACTATCAGTTGCCTATTACGACGTGCAGGAGGATACAGTGGGCCTATTCTACCCCCGGACGCATTTTGGTGGGGGGGGGGCGTGGGGGCGGGGGCGGAGTTGTTCGATAGAGTACCATAGAGCTACTCCCTTACCCCCTACCTCAAACCTACTACAGTGCGTCCGGGGGTAGAATAGTCTCACTGTATCCTCCTGTATAATGAGTGCACTACATCAGCTAAGTTATACGGCTCTACATTAGCGAAAATCTCACTTTCTGCTGCAAATGTTTCACGAAATAACGTCTTTACAACCACATGATGTCACGACATAACACATGATGTCACGACATAACCACACGATGTCACAACATAACCACACGATGTCACGACATAACCACACGATTTAATGACGTAACCACATGATGTCACGACATAACCACGCGATGTTACGACATAACCAAACGATGTCACGACATAACCACATTATGTAATGACGTAACCACATGATGTCACGACATAACCACGCGATGTTACGACATAACCACACGATGTCACGACATAACCACATTATGTAATGACGTAACCACATGATGTCACAACATAACCACATGATGTCAAGACATCACGAGTTGGAGTTCCATGATGGTCAAAGCGCATCCTGAACGTTAAGTAGCCGATTCAAAATGCTGAGCCAGGTTGAACTAGCTAATGTCTCAAGTACAACCATGGAACGTCTCAATTGCAACTAGGGAACGTCTCAACTACAACTAGGGAACATCTCAGTTAGGGAACGTCTCAACTACAACTAGGGAACGTCTCAGTTTGGGAACGGCTCAACTAGGGAACGTCTCACCTACAACTAGGGAACGTCTCAACTGTAACTAGGGAACGTCTCAACCTGGGAACGTCTCAACTACAACTAGGGAACATTTCAGTTAGGGAAAGTCTCAACTACAACTAGGGAACGTCTCAGTTAGGGAACGTCTCAACTAGGGAACGTCTCACCTACAACTAGGGAACGTCGCAACTACAACTTGGGAACGTCACAACTACAACTAGGGAACGTCTCAATTGCAACTAGGGAACGTCTCAAATACAACAAGGGAACGTCTCAATTAGGAAACATCTCATATAGCGAACGTCTCAAATACAACAAGGGAACGTCTCAGCTGCAACTAGGGAACGTCTCAACTGTAACTAGGGAACGTTTCAACTAGGGAACGTCTCAGCTGCAACTAGGGAACGTCTCAACCAGGGAACGTCTCAACTGTAACTAGGGAACGTCTCAACTAGGGAACGTCTTAACTGCAACTAGGGAACGTCTCAACTGTAACTAGGGAACGTCTCAACTACAACAAGGGAACGTCTCAATTAGGGAACGTCTCAGCTGCAACTAGGGAACGTCTCAACTAGGGAACGTCTTAACTGCAACTAGGGAACGTCTCAACTAGGGAACGTCTCAACTACAACTGGGGAACGTCTCAATTCGGGAACGTCTCGACTAGGGAACGTCTCGACTAGAGAACGTCACAACTAGGGAACGTCTTAACTTGGGAACGTCTCAATTGTAACTAAAGTGAACGTCTCAGCTACAGCAATGAGACGGTCTCAACAACCACTAGGCAACGTCTTAGTGTGGCATTAAAGAATCACGCTATATGGCGTCAATTAATGGAACTGTTAAGTGAACATCAGCTGTATTGGTCCTATAGACAGGGTGTCTTTAATCTGCCACTCATAGAATAGCAGGAAGGCCCAACTTGAGAAGAGATTTGAATCGGACAATGTAACATTATGATCCCAGTAGTATACGACACAACAGGGGGAGCCACAAGAGAAGCGCTCTCATATGACCGTTATGACCTGCCATTCCTTGTTGGGATGATGCCTGGTTCAGAGATCATTCGTTCAAACGGACAACAAGGATATCTTAAACTTATATCGCCGTCACAATCTGCGCACATCCTTTGTATATCAGTCAGTCTCAGGGCCCCGACGGCGTGTGCTAAGTAGCACCTGCACTCGGAATCCTGTAACCCTAGCCGCCGAGAGAATGAGGAGACTAAAGCATTGTTGTATCTACCAAAATCCGTGTTCGTAGTTGCTCTAACCGATCGCACTGTCATAGAGTGAAATGATCAGGCAAAAACCACGCCCCCCCCCCACCCGCGGCCTTCTCCCCAAACTGGCTCGATGTATAGGTTTCTTATCGATCAGCCTCATTTCATTCGTAAAACGCGCGCCCTTGGATTGTGCTTTGAGATTTGATCGGAAGACCGCATGCATGATCAGTTAGAAGAGTGTTTGCTATGTTTGAGTCAACATTTCTCAAGCAAACCACAAATGGAACGGCCCTTGTGACTATCCTTGGCTTTAAGATGTTTGTATGGCGACGTTAGCGATGATATCCCACTCACTTCTCATTAGTGACTACATGACGTGAGTTCGTATCGCGACTGAAACATAGCATAAGGCCAGAATGGGGAAAGCCAAAGGTAAGATATGTATATACCTATTGAATAAAACACCTAACCTTACAGTGAAGTTCGGCAATAGCATTGTTGCTCCAAAGAAGAGGGTGGGGGGGGGGGGGGGAATCCCGGGGATGCAAGGCGTCTACGAGTGTACCCTGTTAGTGAGACTGTGTCAAACACTGGTTAATGTTAGTAAGACAGCCCGTGTATGATAGAAAGACAGCCCGTGAATGTTAGTAAGACAGTCCGTGAATGTTTGTAAGACAGCCCGTGAATGTTAGTAAGACAGCTCTATGTATGTTAATAAAATAGTCCGTGATTGATAGTAAGCCAATGAATGGACGAACACACTGTCGTTAGACACGTCTGTTTCATCGCTATTTGTACGTGTCACTCAGAGAATACCCGCGTGATCAAGTCCATCAAGACAGGTATGAATTTCAAAGGACAGAAGTATAATTCTCTACGCAAGGCTGCCTTGAAAAACGGCGAGCTGTTCTGCGATAGCGAGTTCCCGGCCAACAACAAGTCGCTTTTCTTCAGCCGTGTTGACAATGAAATAGAGTGGAAAAGACCTCACGTAAGTAGACTGGTCGGCTAACACACCCAAGCACGAAAGCAACCCGATATATATATGTATATATATATATATATATATATATATATATATATAGATATAAGAGATATATAGATATATATATATATAGAGATATATATATATATATATATATATATATATATATATATATATATATATATATATATATATATATATATATATATATATATATATATATATATATATATATATATATACGTCATTTATCGTGATGAATAACGTTATTCGTGTTGGCAAGTGAACCAATCATACGCATCTAACATAAACAGCTCAGCACCAGCCGCGCCCCAAGAGCTGCTATTGATTATTATGCATTTTGACAGGAGCTGTGTAAGGTTCCTCGCCTGGTCGTGGAGGGGGTAGCCTGTGATGACCTCAATGAGGGCGATCTGGGCAATACCTGGTTCGTTACAGCCTGTGCTAGTCTGGCGTTGGAACCCAAACTCTGGAATAAGGTGAGTCGTCTGGATTCAGGTTCCGTCCACCTCCACAAAAGACATAATGACTGTTGTGGAAAACCTCGTTTGTATTTGATGAGGGCTTTTAATATGCCGAGCACCTGCAAGATTCAAATAAAATATACTGATAACTTGAATCAATTTGCGCCACTGTTGCGGCTCTAGTGAATCACAACTTTTCTCTGGACAAAAGCAAATAGAGGAACACCAGTTACGACTTGCACTTATCTTATCTCTGAGATATGTAATCCTGTCTGATGACGGAATCAACCAACTCAGTTCACACTTATCCTGTCTGATGACGGAATCAACCAACTCAGTTCACACTTATCCTGTCTGATGACGGAATCAACAAACTCAGTTCACACTTATCCTGTCTGATGACGGAATCACTTATCCTGTCTGATGACGGAATCAACCTACTCAGTTCACACTTATCCTGTCTGATGACGGAATCAACCAACTCAGTTCACACTTATCTTGTATGCTGACGGAATCAACCAACTCAGTTCACACTTATCTTGTATGCTGACGGAATCAACCAACTCAGTTCACACTTATCTTGTATGCTGACGGAATCAACCAACTCAGTTCACACTTATCTTGTATGCTGACGGAATCAACCAACTCAGTTCACACTTATCCTATCTTTTGACGGAATCGTCCAACTCAGTTCACACTAATCCTGTCTTTTGACGGAATCAACCAACTCAGTTCACACTTATCCTATCTTTTGACGGAATCGTCCAACTCAGCTCACACTAATCCTGTCTTTTGACGGAATCAACCAACTCAGTTCACACTTATCCTATCTTCTGACGAAATCATCCAACTCAGTAAACACTGATTAGTTGTATGACCTCCCGTCTGCCGAGAGTAATCATATTAGTTTTAAGGTTGAACAATATGATCACTTGAACGTGCGACCAGGTCGTATTCACCTCATTCAATAAACCCAATAAATGCTGGATTAAATGTTTAAATGCTATGAGAAAGGGAAGGGATATTTTTAGCAATTGAGGTAAACAATGACCAAATATTTGGCAAGAATCATCAGACCAATGTTTGGCGGTTTAACAAGACCCCATATTGAATAATAATACGAATGGTTCGTAATCTAAGCAAGCTGGTTTAATATGGATGACCTATATTCTTGCTGTAAGCAGTCACAACTTGTAATGCTGTTCAATATCATTGCTAAATATAGCTCATCGCATAGCACGTGACAGGGAGAGTGGTACACTGTGCGCCGGCCTCACCAACGACGAGTGGTCAGAAACCGAAAGGCAACGTTATTCAAATGAGTTATCACAGTAGCCAGATATTGAAACGTTATCAATGACAGTCTTTAACTGTATATACCATCTCTGATGTATTCCGCAAATAACCCCAGAAAAGCCAACCAGCTATCTCGATCAATATCTCGCTATTTGGTTTGCAGGTGATTCCTGACAGCAAGACGCAGGAGTACACGGAGGAGAATGGTTACGCGGGAATCTTCCACTTCCAGTTCTGGCGATACGGCCAGTGGATGAACGTCGTCATCGATGATCTCCTTCCCACTAAGAATGGCAAACTCATCTTCTGTCATTCCAAGTCGAGGAACGAGTTCTGGAGCGCCTTGCTCGAAAAAGCTTTTGCCAAGTGAGCCTTTACTATCGCTGTCAATTAAGAATGTATTTGCCGTTGTCACGGCAGCCACTCTACTCCTACACCCATAACCACCAACGTTGTCACCGAAGCCACTCTACTCCTACACCCATAACCACCAACGTTGTCACCGAAGCCACTCTACTCCTACACCCATAACCACCAACGTTGTCACCGAAGCCACTCTACTCCTACACCCATAACTACCAACGTTGTCATTGCACGTTGGTAGTTGCGTCCGAGGGGCACATCATGACCCCAATGACGACGTTATGACCATATGCATGGCTCGAGTCTCGATGCTCGGTTTCCGAGTATAAATCCGGTGGATATCATTCATCGAGCGGCCACAATATCCGACCAATTATACATTCATCAATATGGTAACGCCAAATCAATTTAAGAATGATTCTTGTACAATAATGTGGGTTACGATGATGATGATGATGATGATGATGATGATGATGATGATGATGATGATGATGATGATGATGATGATGGTGGTGGTGGTGGTGGTGCAGGTTGTATGGAGATTACGAGTCGCTGTCTATGGGCTATACTGTTGACGCCTTGGTGGATTTTACCGGGGGCGTGGCCGAGAGATTGATCCTTCCCGAACTCAACCTCCAAGTGCCCGACAGACGCGCCAAGCTCTTCAATAATCTGTGGCTTGCCAGCGAGAACAAGTCCCTGATAACCGTCTCCATAGCTGTGAGATGATATTCAACTCGCTGTCATATGACGTTGAAGCGGCCCGTAGGCGCTCGGAAACCTATGTCGGTATCCAAGCGCCTGTTGACCCATTTACAGATATAGTTAGCCGTAATTTGCTATTCAAACTAAGGCTTGGTGAATTGGCGGTCAGGACCTGAGCGTTTGTCAGCAGCTTAACAATCAGGATGACAGGATGTATTTATAAAGCACATGTCATATGCTCTATCTAGTCAAGCTATATCATAAGCGTGTTGTATTTATCATATACGCGGACTGTTACTGTCATTAAGCAGTTACAGTATGTCACAGGTATATTACTGATGACAACTCCGTTATGACGCACGTTATCCACGTACAACAGTAAAAAGGCCTTTTATTTCAGTGTCAGGATCGGAGGGAACTTGGCCAAGAAGCAGCACATGGTCTGGTCAAAGGTCATGGGTACGCTGTGACCTCGGTACAACGGGTCACCGTCGACAAATCACTGAGACAAGCGCTGGGCGGAGATCAGTTGGAGCTTGTTCGCCTACAGAATCCCTGGGGCACTAAGGAATGGACGGGGCCGTGGTCAGACGAGTGAGTAGTCAACCTATACACATACACACTGGACGGGACCGTGATCAGACGAGTGAGTCAGTTGTCAACTTATACACATACACAATTAACGGGGCCGTGGTCAGAAGAGTGAGTAGTCAACTTATACACATACACAGTGGACGGGGCCGTGGTCTGACGAGTGAGTAGTCAACTTATACACATACACAGTGGACGGGGCCGTGGTCTGACGAGTGAGTAGTCAACTTATACACATACACAGTGGACGGGACCGTGGTCTGACGAGTGAGTAGTCAACTTATACACATACACAGTGGACGGGGCCGTGGTCAGACGAGTGTGTAGTCAACTTATACACATACACAGTGGACGGGACCGTGGTCAGACGAGTGAGTAGTCAACTTATACACATACACGATGGACAGACAGTGGACGGGACGGGGCCGTGGTCAGACGAGTGAGTCAAGTAGTCAACTTATACACATACACGATGGACGGGGCCGTGGTCAGACGAGTGAGTAGTCAACTTATACACATACACAGTGGACGGGACCGTGGTCAGACGAGTGAGTCAGTAGTCAACTTATACACATTGGACGGGGCCGTGGTCAGACAGTCAACTTATACACATACACAGTGGACGGGGCCGTGGTCAGACGAGTGAGTGAGTAGTCAACTATACACATACACGTGGACGGGGCCGTGGTCAGACGAGTGAGTCAGTAGTCAACTTATACACATACACATGGACACCGTGGTCAGACGAGTGAGTAGTCAACTTATACACATACACAGTGGACGGGACGTGGTCAGACGAGTGAGTAGTCAACTTATACACATACACAGTGGACGGGGGGGCCGTGGTCAGACGAGTGAGTAGTCAACTTATACACATACACGATGGACGGGGCCGTGGTCAGACGAATGAGTAGTCAACTTATACACATACACGATGGACGGGGACCGTGGTCAGACGAGTGAGTCAGTAGTCAACTTATACACATACACATGGACGGGGCCGTGGTCACGTGGACGAGTGAGTGAGTAGTAGTCACTTATACACATACACAGTGGACGGGACCGTGGTCAGACGAGTGAGTAGTCAACTTATACACATACACGTGGACGGGACCGTGGTCAGACGAGTGAGTCAGTAGTCAACTTATACACATACACATGGACGGGGCCGTGGTCAGACGAGTGAGTCAGTAGTCAACTTATACACATACACAGTGGACGGGACCGTGGTCAGACGAGTGAGTCAGTAGTCAACTTATACACATACAAGGTGGACGGGACCGTGGTCAGACGAGTGAGTCAGTAGTCAACTTATACACATACACTATGGACGGGGCCGTGGTCAGACGAGTGAGTCAGTAGTCAACTTATACACATACACGATGGACGGGGCCGTGGTCAGACGAGTGAGTGAGTAGTCAACTTATACACATACACGATGGACGGGGCCGTGGTCAGACGAGTGAGTCAGTAGTCAACTTATACACATACACAGTGGACGGGACCGTGGTCAGACGAGTGAGTAGTCAACTTATACACACATGGACGGGACGGGGCCGTGGTCAGACGAGTGAGTAGTCAACTTATACACATACACGATGGACGGGGCCGTGGTCAGACGAGTGAGTAGTCAACTTATACACATACACAGTGGACGGGACCGTGGTCAGACGAGTGAGTCAGTAGTCAACTTATACACATACACAGTGGACGGGACCGTGGCCGTGGTGGACGGGCCGTGGACGAGTGAGTAGTCAACTTATACACATACACAGTGGACGGGGACCGTGGTCAGACGAGTGAGTAGTCAACTTATACACATACACAGTGGACGGGACCGTGGTCAGACGAGTGAGTCAGTAGTCAACTTATACAGTACACAACGTGGTATAGTCAACTTATACACATACACGATGGACGGGGCCGTGGTCAGACGAGTGTGAGTAGTCAAACTTATATACACATACACAGTGGACGGGGGCCGTGGTCAGACGAGTGAGTAGTACAGTGGACGGGGCCGTGGTCAGACGAGTGAGTAGTACACATACACACACGATGGACGGGGGCCGTGGTCAGACGACGAGGAGTGAGTAGTCAACTTATACACATACACAGTGGACGGGACCGTGGTCAGACGAGTGAGTAGTCAACTTATACACATACACAGTGGACGGGGACCGTGGTCAGACGAGTGAGTAGTCAACTTATACACATACACGATGGACGGGGCCGTGGTCAGACGAGTGAGTCAGTAGTCAACTTATACACATACACGATGGACGGGGCCGTGGTCAGACGAGTGAGTAGTCAACTTATACACATACACAGTGGACGGGACCGTGGTCAGACGAGTGAGTAGTCAACTTATACACATACACAGTAGTCAAGTCAGTTATACACATACACAGTGGACGGGACCGTGGTCAGACGAGTGAGTCAGTAGTCAACTTATACACATACACGATGGACGGGGCCGTGGTCAGACGAGTGAGTCAGTAGTCAACTTATACACATACACAGTGGACGGGACCGTGGTCAGACGAGTGAGTGAGTAGTCAACTTATACACATACACAGTGGACGGGACCGTGGTCAGACGAGTGAGTCAGTAGTCAACTTATATACACATACACAGTGGACGGGACCGTGGTCAGACGAGTGAGTCAGTAGTCAACTTATACACATACACGATGGACGGGGCCGTGGTCAGACGAGTGAGTCAGTAGTCAACTTATACACATACACGATGGACGGGGCCGTGGTCAGACGAGTGAGTCAGGTCAACTTATACACATACACAGTGGACGGGACCGTGGTCAGACGAGTGAGTCAGTAGTCAACTTATACACATACACACAGTGGGACGGGACCGTGGTCAGACGAGTGAGTAGTCAACTTATACACATACACAGTGGACAGACGAGTGAGTCAGTAGTCAACTTATACACATACACAGTGGACGGGACCGTGGTCAGACGAGTGAGTCAGTAGTCAACTTATACACATACACGATGGACGGGGCCGTGGTCAGACGAGTGAGTAGTCAACTTATACACATACACAGTGGACGGGGCCGTGGTCAGACGAGTGAGTAGTCAACTTATACACATACACAGTGGACGGGACCGTGGTCAGACGAGTGAGTCAGTAGTCAACTTATACACATACACAGTGGACGGGACCGTGGTCAGACGAGTGAGTAGTCAACTTATACACATACACAGTGGACGGGACCGTGGTCTGACGAGTGAGTCAGTAGTCAACTTATACACATACACGATGGACGGGGCCGTGGTCAGACGAGTGAGTAGTCAACTTATACACATACACAGTGGACGGGGCCGTGGTCTGACGAGTGAGTAGTCAACTTATACACATACACGATGGACGGGGCCGTGGTCAGACGAGTGAGTCAGTACTTATCAACTTATACACATACACGATGGACACATACCGTGGTCGGGACGAGTGAGTAGAGTAGTCAACTTATACACATACACAGTGGACGGGACCGTGGTCAGACGAGTGAGTAGTCAACTTATACACATACACAGTGGACGGGACCGTGGTCTGACGAGTGAGTCAGTAGTCAACTTATACACATACACGATGGACGGGGCCGTGGTCAGACGAGTGAGTAGTCAACTTATACACATACACAGTGGACGGGGCCGTGGTCTGACGAGTGAGTAGTCAACTTATACACATACACATACACAGTGGACGGGGCCGTGGTCAGACGAGTGAGTAGTCAACTTATACACATACACAGTGGACGGGACCGTGGTCTGACGAGTGAGTAGTCAACTTATACACATACACGATGGACGGGGCCGTGGTCAGACGAGTGAGTAGTCAACTTATACACATACACAGTGGACGGGACCGTGGTCTGACGAGTGAGTAGTCAACTTATACACATACACAGTGGACGGGGCCGTGGTCAGACGAGTGAGTCAGTAGTCAACTTATACACATACACGATGGACGGGGCCGTGGTCAGACGAGTGAGTAGTCAACTTATACACATACACAGTGGACGGGGCCGTGGTCAGACGAGTGAGTAGTCAACTTATACACATACACATGCATGACTATTTTGAGAAATCCTTCGTGTGCATGACTATTTCGAGCAGTTCTTCGTGTGCATGACTATTTTGAGCTGTCCCTCGCGTGCATGGCTACTTCGAGCAACTCCCAACCAGGCTGTCTATTTTGATCCACCTGGAATGAAGGAGTTAAGACTACCTTTGTGTGGTGTTGGGTGCAGCTCGCCTCAGTGGACGTCGCTATCAGTGAAAGATAGAGAAAAAATGGGGATCAAATTCTTGAGTGAAGGAGAGTTTTGGTGAGTTGTTAGTCATTGTGGGATCGGTGTTACAATCCTTCATCACTGACAATACTAACAATAGCCGTGATGACATGATCCTAACTAACTCTACTTGCAGGATGTCCTTTGGGGATTTCATCCAGCATTTTACCAACGTCGATATGTGCCACTTTGTCAACACCTCCATATTCTCAATCAAGAAAACTTGGAACGAGAGTTTGTTGCTCGGGGATTGGACCACGGGTGCCCGTGGCTCAGCCAAGGACAGGGCTGGGGGTTCGTCGGGACACCAGACCTTCCTCTTTAACCCCCAGGTACAGTTAACCCTATTTGGGTGAAGACGAATAACTGTTAATTGCTGCTGGTTAGAATTATAACCGTTTATACATCAGATATGAGAGCATGAACCAAAATGTCAATGTGCTTGTCCAGTGTTGATACGTATCGCGCTCTTACCGCAATCCTTGTTGAATTAGTCAACGGATGTATTTCAGTATGCGTTCGATATTGGAGGCGATGAGGGAGATACGGTTTTAATCTCGATGGAGCAAAACGACCGAGATGTCAGCAAACAGATGGGCCAGAAACATGACTCCATTGGTTTCCATATCATGCGGGTAACGCACATTTATGCCTTCATCCAATTACAAAGCATAGAACAGCCATCAGTCGCTCCCCGGCCCCTCCCCGGCCGCAATCGGTCACTCCCCGGTCACTCCCCGGCCCCTCCCGGTCACTCCCCGGCCGCTCCCCCGTCACTCCCCGGCAGCTCCCCCGTCACTCCCGGCCCCTCCCGGTCACTCCCCGGCCGCTCCCCGGTCACTACCCGGCCGCTCCCCGGTCACTCACTGCTGTCACGACCAGCAGAGGTCAACTCTTCTCTGACCATATATCATGCCTACCGTACAGGTGGAAGAAAATCGAAAATTCCGTGTCCACATATGCGGCGAGAAAATGTTTGAAACTGAATTCATGGCAAGCCGCAGCATTTTCGCTAAGGTGACTCTCCCAAAAGGTCGCTTCGTCATCATCCCCAGCACCAGCGAGCCGGGTATAGTGGGCTCCTATCTTCTGCGCATGTACACCAGCAGCAACGCCAGCGCCAGGTCAGATTCCTCGCCTCTTGGTGACATTCAATATTGCTTGTTCTTAACCAAGTTCGAAATTGCCGTATAGCAAATGAAGTCAGTTCAATATAATGGATTTGGGTAAACGATCGGACCACACGGTTTCAGTGTCATCATAACGCTTCCCGCTTACTGAAAACCAATTATCTCACATCAATACCAAAAATTAAATGTTGAATGAGACGATTTTCCTTTCGGACTTTGTTTTTATGGGTGATGTGTTTAATAAGCATCGTTTGTTATCACTGGCCATGTTATGTACGGTTCTATCATTATACCACGCGAGTCGTGTAATAATGGTTTTCTTTTATCTATTCTTTGTTTGTTTTACTGCAAACCAATTATCTAAGTAGTATACAGTCAATATCTAACATTAGCTTAGTCGCCGAAATTGTAACATTTCTGTTTGAACGCTTTTCACTGCTAAAGTGACGTCGTGTTCGGGTAAGTCTACCTGTCACGTCACCTGTGTCATTTCGTGTTTGTAACCCAGTGTCGTCCACTTCTTGATTGAACGTGAAATATTACCTACGCTTTAGCACAGTTTATCCTATACCTTTACTCCGGCATCCACCCGTCCGTTCGTAGACCTTTGGTGGCACGCTTTAACAACCAAGCTACCACTCGCTGTGATGTTAATGGGTCCTTGTCATCTCAAAATTAGCCCTTCATGACCTTTGAACCCTGAATTATTTGAAAAAAACAAAATATCGCGTACTTGGTAAACCCAATGAATAATAAATTTCGCCTCCTGTCAACTAAAAGTGCACTTCAGCAAAGACTATCACCTACCTTCACTCCGGCGACCGGCTGTTGGTCCGTTTGTCAGGCCGTCTGTTGGTCCGTTTGTCAGGCCGTCTGTTGGTCTGTTGGTCAGACCGGCTGTTGGTCCGTTTGTCAGGCCGTCTGTTGGTCCGTTTGTCAGGCCGTCTGTTGGTCTGTTTGTCAGACCGTCTGTTGGTCCGTTTGTCAGACCGTCTGTTGGTCTGTTTGTCAGACCGTCTGTTGGTCCGTTTATCAGGCCGTCTGTTGGTCTGTTTGTCAGGCCGGCTGTTGGTCCGCTTGTCAGGCCGTCTGTTGGTCCGTTTGTCAGACCGTCTGTTGGTCCGTTTGTCAGACCGTCTGTTGGTCCGTTTGTCAGGCCGTCTGTTGGTCCGTTTGTCAGACCGTCTGTTGGTCCGTTTTTCAGACCGTCTGTAAACTTTAAGGCGCCTTTTCTTAATAAACGAGCCAACTGCCCCAAAAAAGACTTCTTTTAATAATGGGTCTTCGCATACAAAAAATCCGTTCTGCATGACATTTGACCCCTGCGTTATTGTTGTAGCATCATCATGTTGCCTTGTTTTTGAAAAGTAGCATGGCTTCGAGGTCTGTTGGCCTCTTGTTTATATTGCTGTACGGTTTGGTTGTCGGCTAATTTTATAACTCGATGATAAGTTTGTATTTTCCCCACCCCGAATCAACCTTTCACACGTTGTACTTAATCCATTGTTATTTATGCATGTGATGTCGTAAGCTGAACTTCATTGTTCCGTTTGGAATATCTACATACACCTTCTCTTGTGTTTAAGCACTCAATTAACATAAGTAGCATCGATTAAGGGATAGAATTATAGACTGGTGACGAATAGAACTATTGGAAAAATGTCCTCATCTCAGGTTCAATTCAAAGCTATCAATCCCACTCACTATAATCCGTCAATCCCACTCACTACAGTCCGTCAATCCCACTCACTATAGTCCGTCAATCCCACTCACTATAGTCCGTCAATCCCACTCACTATAGTCCGTCAATCCCACTCACTATAGTCCGTCAATCCCACTCACTATAATCCGTCAATCCCACTCACTATAGTCCGTCCACTATAGTCCGTCAATCCCACTCACTATAATCCGTCAATCCCACTCACTATAGTCCGTCCTCACTATAGTCCGTCAATCCCACTCACTATAGTCCGTCAATCCCACTCACTATAGTCCGTCAATCCCACTCACTATAGTCCGTCAATCCCACTCACTATAGTCCGTCAATCACTCACTATAGTCCGTCAATCCCACTATAGTCCGTCAATCCCACTCACTATAATCAGTCCGTCTCACTATAGTCCGTCAATCCCACTCAGTCCGTCCTATAGTCCGTCAATCCCACTCACTATAGTCCGTCAATCCCACTCCCAGTCCGTCCTCACTATAGTCCGTCAATCCCACTCACTATAGTCCGTCACACAGTCCGTCAATCCCACTCACTATAGTCCGTCAATCCCACTCACTACAGTCCGTCAATCCCACTCACTATACTCACTATAGTCCGTCCGTCCCACTCACTATAGTCCGTCAATCCCACTCACTATAGTCCGTCAATCCCACTCACTATAGTCCGTCAATCCCACTCACTATAGTAGTCCGTCAATCCCACTCACTATAGTCCGTCAATCCCACTCACACTCACTATAGTCCGTCAATCCCACTCACTATAGTCCGTCAATCCCCTCACTATAGTCCACTCACTATAGTCCGTCAATCCCACTCACTATAGTCCGTCAATCCCACTCACTATAGTCCGTCCTCACTATAGTCCGTCAATCCCACTCACTATAGTCCGTCAATCCCACTCACTATAGTCCGTCAATCCCACTCACTATAGTCCGTCAATCCTCACTATAGTCCGTCAATCCCACTCACTATAGTCCGTCAATCCCACTCACTATAGTCACTATAGTCCGTCAATCCCACTCACTATAGTCCGTCAATCCCACTCACTATAGTCCGTCAATCCCACTCACTATAGTCCGTCAATCCCACTCACTATAGTCCGTCAATCCCACTCACTATAGTCCGTCCTCACTATAGTCCGTCAATCCCACTCACTATAGTCCGTCAATCCCACTCACTATAGTCCGTCAATCCACTCACTAGTAGTCCGTCAATCCCACTCACTATAGTCCGTCAATCCCACTCACTATAGTCCGTCAATCGTCACTCACTATAGTCCGTCAATCCTCACTCACTATAGTCCGTCAATCCCACTCACTACAGTCCCACTATAGTCAATCCCGTCAATCCCCACTCACTATAGTCCGTCAATCACACTCACTATAGTCCGTCAATCCCACTCACTATAGTCCGTCAATCCCACTCACTATAGTCCGTCAATCCCACTCACTATAGTCCGTCAATCCCACTCACTATAGTCCGTCAATCCCACTCACTATAGTCCGTCAATCCCACTCACTACTCACTCAATCCGTCAATCCCACTAGTCCGTCAATCCCACTCACTATAGTCCGTCAATCCCCTCACTACTAGTCCGTCAATCCCACTCCGTCAATCCCACTCACTATAGTCCGTATAATCCGTCAATCCTCACTCACTACTATAGTCCCGTCCTCACTATAGTCCGTCAATCCCACTCACTATAGTCCGTCAATCCCACTCACTATAGTCCGTCAATCCCACTCACTATAGTCCGTCAATCCCCTCACTATAGTCCGTCAATCACTCACTACAGTCCGTCAATCCCACATATCCATCTCACTCACTATAGTCCGTCAATCCCACTCACCCGTCTCCCACTCACACTATAGTCCGTCAATCCCACTCACTATAGTCCGTCAATCCCACTCACTATAGTCCGTCAATCCCACTCACTATAGTCCGTCAATCCCACTCACTATAGTCCGTCAATCCCACTCAAGTCCGTCCCACTCACTATAGTCCGTCAATCCCACTCACTATAGTCCGTCAATCCCCCTCACTATAGTCCGTCAATCTCACACTCACTCACTAGTCCCGTCAATCCTATAGTCCGTCACTCACTATAGTCCGTCAATCCCACTCACTCTAACTCACTATAGTCCGTCAATCCCACTCACTATAGTCCGTCAATCCCACTCACTATAGTCCGTCAATCCCGTCACTATAGTCCGTCAATCCCACTCATAGTCCCGTCACACTAGTCCCACTCACTATAGTCCGTCAATCCCACTCACTATAGTCCGTCAATCCCACTCACTATAGTCCGTCAATCCCACTCACTATAGTCCGTCAATCCCACTCACTATAGTCGTCAATCCCACTCACTATAGTCCGTCAATCCCACTCACTATAGTCCGTCAATCCCACTCACTATAGTCCGTACTCACTATAGTCCGTCAATCCCACTCACTATAGTCCGTCAATCCCACTCACTACAGTCCGTCAATCCCACTCACTATAGTCCGTCAATCCCACTCACTATAGTCCGTCAATCCCACTCACTACAGTCCGTCAATCCGTCCTCACTACTAGTCCATCTACTCAATCCGTCAATCCGTCCCCACTCCCACTCACTATAGTCCGTCAATCCCACTCACTATAGTCTCACTATAGTCTGTCAATCAATCCGTCAATCCCACTCACTATAGTCCGTCAATCCCACTCACTATAGTCCGTCAATCCCACTCACGTCAATCCCACTCACTATAGTCCGTCAATCCCACTCACTATAGTCCGTCAATCCCACTCACTATAGTCCGTCAATCCCACTCACTAGTCCGTCAATCCCACTCACTAGTCTGTCAATCCCACTCACTATAGTCCGTCAATCCCACTCACTATAGTCCGTCAATCCCACTCACTATAGTCCGTCCTCACTATAGTCTGTCAATCCCACTCACTCACTATAGTCCGTCAATCCCACTCACTATAGTCCGTCCTCACTATAGTCCGTCAATCCCACTCACTATAGTCCGTCAATCCCACTCACTATCCGTCAAGTCCGTAGTCCGTCCTCACTATAGTCCGTCAATCCCACTCACTATAGTCCGTCAATCCCACTCACTATAGTCCGTCAATCTCACTCTATATAGTCCGTCAATCCCACTCACTATAGTCCGTCAATCCCACTCACTATATCCGTCAATCTCACTATAGTCCGTCAATCCACTCACTACAGTCCGTCCGTCTCACTATAGTCCGTCAATCCCACTCACTATAGTCCGTCAATCCCCCACTCACTCCTCACTATAGTCGTCAATCCCACTCACTATAGTCCGTCAATCCCACTCACTATATAGTCCGTCAATCCCACTCACTATAGTCCGTCAATCCCACTCACTATAGTCCGTCAATCCCACTCACTATAGTCCGTCAATCCCACTCACTATAGTCCGTCAATCCCACTCACTATAGTCCGTCCTCACTATAGTCCGTCAATCCCACTCACTATAGTCCGTCAATCCCACTCACTATAGTCTGTCAATCCCACTCACTATAGTCTGTCAATCCCACTCACTATAGTCTGTCAATCCCACTCACTATAGTCTGTCAATCTCACTTACTATAGTCTGTCAATCCCACTCACTATAGTCCGTCAATCCCACTCACTATAGTCCGTCAATCCCACTCACTATAGTCTGTCAATCCCACTCACTATAGTCTGTCAATCTCACTTACTATAGTCTGTCAATCCCACTCACTATAATCTGTCAATCCCACTCACTATAGTCCGTCAATCCCACTCACTATAGTCACTCACTATAGTCTGTCAATCCCACTCACTATAGTCTGTCAATCTCACTTACTATAGTCTGTCAATCCCACTCACTATAGTCTGTCAATCCCACTCACTATAGTCCGTCAATCCCACTCACTACAGTCCGTCAATCCCCCTCACTATAGTCTGTCAATCCCACTCACTATAATCCGTCAATCCCACTCACTATAGTCTGTCCTCACTATAGTCCGTCAATCCCACTCACTATAGTCCGTCAATCCCACTCACTACAGTCCGTCAATCCCCCTCACTATTGTCCGTCAATCCCACTCACTACAGTCCGTCAATCCCCCTCACTATAGTCCGTCAATCCCACTCACTATAGTCTGTCAATCCCACTCACTATAGTCCTTCATAAATTGATGTAATGGCTGTTTTCGTTCAATACCCAATGTTCTTAGAAGTTTTAATCTTTAAATGGTACAACGTAGCGATCATTAGTCATAAAATATAATTCCATGTCGCCCTAGAAATAAACACCCTGTTCTGTCACGCTGCCTTGGACGTCAGCTATTTGAGGTAGGTTGGTTAACTGATTCCTCCAGCCTACTCATCTTTCTACAGACAAACAATAGGTTTTATGCATAAGATAACACAAGTTTGACACATTTTTCTGTTCAAGGTTTAACTTTTTCACATGTAACACAAGGAAATATCAATTATATTCATTACATTGCAACTAGCTTTATCATTGCAATCTACTGTTGATGAAAATAATATTTTGTTTTTGTTATGACTGTGTGCAGGGCCCTGACGAAGGAACGCCCCGCTAACAGCATGTGTTCCTCGCCTTACGTCATCGCTACCGTTATCCGAGTGGTCAAGTGCGAGGGTCTGGAGAAAACCGACAAACAAAAGCAGAAAAAGGAGAGTAAGTTTGCAATGAAGTCTACACACATCCATCAATGTGTGTATTCGAACGTGATATTCTTAAGCAACAAGATTATCAATTTAGATGATCAATTTAGAATGTGTTAGACTTGAGTGACATGGAGAGGGTTTGGATCACGGTGATTGATAATCTGTTGCTTCTTCTGCTTGCAGCTGTCGACCCATATGTCATCGTAAAATGCGAAGGAGAATCTGTCAAATCTACTTTCGTGCCTGACACCCTTACACCAGAATGGGACAACTTCAAAGTGATTTTCTACCGGAAGAAGCCTGCAGTAGAGGCCATTACAATCGAGGTGAGGACACGTGCTTCACTTGGGATAGAAACATCTACATATGAATATGTGCTTTCTATTTCCCGTTTAATGAAAACGCCAGTGATAGTTATGATGATTGCCCAGCTTAAAGCAACCAAGCGATCTGTGTGACATAGCGATATATGTGACGTAGCGATCTGTGTGACGTAGCGATATATGTGACGTAGCGGTATGTACGACGTAGCGTTCTGTGTGACGTAGCGATCTGTGTGACGTAGCGATGTATGTGTGACGTAGGGATTTGTGTGACGGAGAAAACACGTCTCTCATGTTCCAATTCAACTAGGCTTTATCACTTCATGGTGTTTTCATGATCGAGGCTCTTATATAAGGTGACGATAATTGTGAAGGATTATTGAGTTCTTGGCACAAGCCTATTCTTCCAACGCGTTGCGAAGCCTAGAACTTATAAGGACCAAATGGTTTCTGGGCTTTTGTCAATTTTACAACTGAGAAGAAAAAATATGTGAATGTGTTAAACATTGTGATCTAATCTGTTTAAATGCCAAACTTCCATGATGGTAACATTTTGTCGCAGGTTGTAAATCGTAACAGAATCTTGGCTGATGAATTCGTGGGTCTGGCCACAATAAGGACAGAGCAAGGAAACCTGACCCCGGAGCCACTAGAACTGGATTTATTCGGGAAAAAGAAGAAAAATTCAGATGTGCAGCTTCCCGGGAAAGTGCATGTTGAGATCTCTTCCAGTGATGACCTGTCAGACCTGTAGATCGCTTTTTTTATTAACTCATCACAAAAGGTTGCTTTGCGCAACTATTTGTGAGCATAAATGTACCTTTTTGTAATGTGTCTTACATGGGGATTTCGGGTGACGATGTTACGATTCCGGGTGGAACTCGGAAACCTTGGATCCTGTTACGTTTCCGGGTGGAACTCGGAAGCCTTGGATCCTGTTGAATAGCAACCAAGCCAACATTTATCATATATCTGCCGGGTAATGTCGGGTTTCCGTAATTTCACGCTGTCCCAAATATCTGACCCTCCTTCCTGAAAGAGATGAAAAAAATTCGACCCTCCATCCAAGCGAAGGTCAAATTTGTGTGACCCAACCCCAAATTTTGTAACGTATTTTGCAATGGTTTAATATACAATTTCTCCTGTATTTTTGTATTGTTTTTAAATTTGATGCCCTATCTGTCAGTTTACATTGCATATAGATTTTTTTACTATTCTGTAAGCTTCGCTGCTTAGCAAAGGGTATCATTAACATACTGTGAACGATTAATGGCAGGTTAGCTGTTTTAATAGCAAGCACCGTTCAATTACAAGACGAAAGTGACCAGTAAGTCTGACTGGCCGTCTTTTGGGACTGCTGATGGAATATTTTGTCATGAAGCAAGCTAGCACCCTCAAATCACACATAGACCCCTCTCAATTTAACATTCTAGCTAGCAAAACAATAGCTATGGAAGTTCGAAATCAAATGACCACACCTGCTACCGGCAGATAAATAATGAACTATTCCCTCGGGTAATGCGGCTCTCACCACTCACCCAGGCGAGATTTCATGGTCGGATGTAGTTGTTACTGGTGGCAAAGTCTATGTTTCTTTATGCTGTCTTCACTCAGTGTGGTCTGTGATAATATAGCCAGATATTTCTTCGTGATGAACTCTATGTGGATTTACACATGTCACTCTATGTGGATTTACACATGTCACTCTATGAGGATTTACACGTCACTCTATGATGATTTTCACTCCTTACATTTCATCGCTATCCGCGCCAACTAATATTGACGACGTTTATCAACCCCGATTGTGTGGTCGGAGGTAGGTCTTCCACTTTGGCAGAAACGAGAATTCATTCATAGTTCCCATGACCTTCGCCTGTTTGTCTTGTACCATACCTTCTTCTAACCCACGGTTAAGCAGCTGTTGTAAATATCGCCTCTTTTGTGCCATACTTTCCCCCTCAAATCGTCATATTGACGCGATGACAACTGTGATATATATGTTAAAGTGCATTTCTTGTTATAGATTACAATAACCGAGTGCTGTGATGCGTTTATTGTTCGCCTATGAATGGACATTATTCATCCTCAAAGTCAATGTCTGTCACTGATAATGTTTTGCCAGATGCTAGTGTATGTATGTGTCCCCAAACGAAATATACTGGTATACATTAATTGCCTTGTAGATGAACCAATGTTGTACAGGAGCTGGTCTGACAAGTAGAATGCCTACGTTGTACACGAGTTGGTCTGACAAGTAGAATGCTTACGTTGTACACGAGTTGGTCTGACAAGTAGATTGCCTACGTTGTACACGAGTTGGTCTGACAAGTAGATTGCCTACGTTGTATTGATTGATAGAAACTGACATCCATGTCGATAATACATACATAACAGGCATGGACGACTACAATGGCTACATTATGGAAAATAAAACCCTTCTTGCTAGACACCATGCAGCATTTGGTGTCTTGTAAATGTCAATTTAAATTTGCTGTTCCACTTGCAATTACTGTACCAACTCATTAATAAGAAAATGTAATTATATGGCAATCCTATTCATTTGATTAAGGAGGCTGAAATAGATGATATTTCGCCAGCGGATGATTACAGTGGAAGTCAGCAACAATAACACATCTGCTGATTGGTTTTATGTTTACTAGAAGCTCAATAATGACAAGAGAAGAGGTCACAAGTCATATGATCACAAATCACAGATGAAACGGGGCAGGCGACAAGCTGAGAGGGATATGGCATTGAGAAATGGCATATTCTGCATGGAATAATCACAAAAGCTGTCTTGCCAAACAATCATGTCTGCATTATTATAACATCACCATCAGAAGCATGGATCTACACATATTTAAAGCTGATGATTAACAGGAAATGATTAAGAGTTACCACGACAACCAATTCAAGTTCCATATCATTCTTTCAATATTTTGACGACATCCACCAGGGTCTTGCCCGTCATTGAACACAGGAACTGCATCTGATGGGCTTGTTCCAGACTGACAGGTGCCCTTGACAAGGCCACTTCATTGATGAGTTGACATCGCGACACTTCCAGCCACATTGAGTAGCCATCTTGGTGTGATTTATTGGCTGCCAAAGTTGTCATTTCCTTCTCGTCCGGCCCCCACAACATCATCTCCATCAGATTCCTGGCAGTCACCAAACTCTGATGGGTGAATTGTTTTTGATGCAGCATAGCTACCAGAGTCTGGAAAGCACTGGAATAGCTGCTCCGTGGAGGGATTGCCCCCGAGACCGACTCCCAAGGCTTTTTGCGGATTTTCAGCAGCAAGAATAACATATCAACAATGCTGTCAAACAGGTGAGATTCCTGGTTGATGACATGACTGGTTACGGCAGCTGGGTTAAGTAGCGGGTAGAGCTCACCATGCTCTGACGTCACCATAAGAACATCGTCAGCTGTTAACTGTGTCAAAGACAACTGTTGTTCATAGAGATACAACAAACCATTGAGAATCTGCGTCATCAAATAACATACAGTGCGATCATATTCTAAGATGGCCGTCCCATAAGCCTTCACATGAGTCTGTCGTAAGTAGTCCCGCAAGCCAGTGATCTTGAGGTAAGGAAGAACAGCGATGGTGGTCTCCTCCATCCCAAACGCCGCCCGACGTTGGCTGGCTTTTCCTGGGACCTTCGGAAACAAGTCTTTAGGAATCTTGTCGCTGAACATGGCACATGGGTTGACCACATTGATGTAGCACACGTCCAGAAGACGTCGTGGTAACGAATTCACTGATATCTGAAACATAAGACAAATTTTATCTTAGATTATAGGATAAGTTAAAACACCAATCAAAACTTGAACCCCTACAGTGTACAAACGTACATGCAGAATATACTGTAGAATTAGAACAACCTCGTCTTTCAGCCTAGCTAACCTGGTCGGGTAGTAAACTGATAAACTTGTCACGTGGCAGTAATGCGACTGTCAAATGTACAAGATAGCATGGCTAACATACAGTCAATGACCACCCACCATAAGATAGCACTGCTTTCCTTGGGCCAGCTTGGAGGTCTTAGCTTTGTAGAAGCCAAACTCGCCCACGCTGAACGCCATCCCACCAGGACTCAGAGTGAAATCATTCCAATGTAAATCCTCTTGAAATTTGGCCTCCATACACAGGTAACTAGTGAAGGCCTCTTCGATAATGATGTGCATAGTCTGAGAATTGATGGCAGCCATCTTGGTCAAACCCTCGGTGAAGTTACGAGCAGGGCATCCCGGTTCCATAGCCATCTCCATGTTAACATAGGGCATGAAATAGTCCTGACTCATTCTGCTGGAAATCAAAGCTGGCTCTGATAGCTGACTTCTCAATGTTGAAGGTATCTGACATTGAGAGGGCAAGGTCGAAGACGAGCCATTTCTGAGACTACTTGTGGGGATTATATCCGGAAAATGACTGTCCTTAGAATCGACACCGAACGATTTGCAGAGCTCGTACTCCATGGCTGCTTTGACAGGTTCCAGGTAGCCACCTGGACTGAGTGGATCTGATACTTGTAACGAGTCTATATGTGACCTTGGAATGGAGTTGGAGTTGGGAGGAGTTGTGGTGAGATCCGATGGGTCGTCGTAGATATCCCCCATATCTATATCTTCATAGCATGTCTTTCCTTCAGATAAAGGTGTTCCAGCCGAGCTGTATTTTCCTCCATCCGAAGGGACAAATTCATAAAAGTTTTCAGACTCACTGACAGTGCCATCTGATAAGTTTTCCGGGGGTAATGGCAGCGCTCGGTTGATGAATTTACTACTGGAGCGGTTTTCCAAGAGCCTCCCAATGTCATACGAATTAGCTATAAACACACATAATAAATACATGTAGGGCACCATAATGATGTACAGACAATCAGCTAGCAAATGATACATTGCTGCACTCAATGACTGACAGTTTTTCAAATAATAAAGATCAGAGATCAATCTAGGAATTTCTGCAAGTGGGCCTTTGGTACCGTCAGGTAATGAGAAGGGACCGCACTGTGAAATGGAGGGCCCAAGCCACCGGGGGTGGCATTTAAATATATATAGTTAGATACATATATATATCCATTGATCAACAGTCTGTGGGAGGTCGAATGTTTCATGGTTTTGCCCTCACAAGTGATAATCATCTTGTTCTAAACCGCCTCAGCGGACATGCGATTACGCAACGCAAGCTTTCGTCGATTCCGCACACTGAAACGAGGCTTGCAGGTAGCATATTTGTGAACAACTTTGCAACTAAATCAGAGCTGATGGAAGTGAAGTGTTTTCTATCTGTAACTGTGACCGTGACTGGGTCCCTCTCGCGCGTTGCCTCCATGTAAGCATGCGACCATCCCGGGTCGGTGGTGAGGTGGGGGGGAGTGGGGTTGGGGGAAGAACTTTTTCTTATCCCGGGTAGGGATGTGCCGCGGGACCTCGAAAACCCGTACCCGTTGTACAAGGTGAAAATGGCAAAAAAACATACCCCATCGTACAAAGGTATTACGCAAATGTATAACCCGTCGTACGTCTTAGGCAGGATAAAAGTGTCGGACAAATCTCGAAATCTGATCAGCTGATTTCTGATTAAATGCAGAAAAAACTTCGCGCGCTTGTCATTGTCAACGATCGGCGCGAAATCCCGGGAGAAAATCTCTACAAATTGAAAAATATATATATTAAACCCGCTGTTCAGGTGGTGTTGTATCTATCCTCTTGCGTCAGCAGCGATTTATGCGGCTGCAAGGAATAATTATATCTTTAAGTTTATCAACGTCGGGTGCCAGTAAAATGGCGGGATTTCTGCAAAAAGAAATAAACAACAGTTTTGTACATTTAATTGTGTCGGACTATCTAACAGATGGGAAGAGAAAAACACACCCCTTGTTACAAACCGAAGCCCCCACAAAAACCCGTGGCACAGATTGCAGCTGAAAAACATACCCCGTCGTACCAGTACGAGGCTCAACAAAACCCGTCGTACAAGTTGAGAGGCCGAAAAAACATACTCCTCCGCGCGGCACGCGCATACTGCCTCCATACACCCAAATCAATCCCCCCCACCCCAACCCCGTCCATCCCCACAAAGCTGCCCCCAACGCTCAAGCCCTCCAGCGACCGACCGCCTTACGCATCAGCTTCTGCGCAGGCTAGGATCCGATTTGTTATGTTAGCTTAGCACATTATGTAACGTAGCGTCAACCAAGTCTGCCATGGAGCAAGGCCTTCCAAGTTCACTGATCACTAGCGCTAAGCACTCGGTCACTATTGGCTGGGAAGGGAAGGAGGTGCGAGTAATGCGTTATCGCCCAAATAATGGCCAGATATTGCTCACTATTTTTTAAATGAATTCTAATACTTCGATTTGGCGCAATTCCTAATTAAACACTGAACGTCCGCTTGTCTTTGCATCTTTAACTTCGTACCACCGGACTTCCTACGTGCCCCACATTGACTTTGCGGCGCGCGGATCTGTCTGAGAGACCCTCCAATCAGACGAAAGTAGTAAAACCGCATTAGTTTGAAATTGTTGAGCCGTTGCGGATGCTGATGTGGCAAGTGAGAGGAAAGAGACGGGGTAACTCATTTTATATCCAAAGCTCAGATGACCTATTAACTCAGGTAGGAGATGCCGGATAGTAACCCTTTGAAGGTCACTATAATGAGATTGAAACAAGACACTTTGATATCACAGAGGCTACACTCATATAATCCCCAAATGCCGACGGTCATGATATACGCCAGTTTCACACCTCGCTCCGCGGTATAACCTTTATCTGCATATTCTATTAATACACGCACAGTACACGCGCGCAGAGGTAATGTTAGCAATACGTCTAAATACTGACTTCGACCCCGGACAAGCCATGTGTTTGTGTTTGTGTGCATGTGTGTGTGTGTTTGTGTACGTGTGTGTTTGTGTATCTGTGTATGGCACAAAAACACAGCCTAGATTGATCCCTGAATAATTGACAGTTTTTCTATAAATCAAATACATATCAATCAACATGTAAACAACCACTGAAAAACAAAATTAACAACCACTGAAAAACAAAATTAACAACCACTGAAAAACAAAATTAACAACCACTGAAAATGGCTATGTATTTTAACAGTCTGCGTATTAAACAGTACTCGACAAATCCGATGCTACGTTTTCTATTACATTAAGTTGAAGGCCAATTGCCTCGATTACCAGCCGAGTCTAACAACAGTTACTTACTAGACGGACAAAAGTCGGAGGAATCCACCTACCTGGTTTAGCCTCCATTGAGGTCATGCTTTTATGGTCTGGCTCCTCTGAGGACGACTGAAATAATAAAGGGATAATTAGTTATGCAACGACAAACCAAGAACAAAAGCGAAGCTGGTACAACTAGCACTCGGCCAAGTTACTGTTCTAGTAAACAGAAGTGTATTGAATGAAAGCTGAAGCAATAAGTTGACTGTTGCTGTTTATCTTACAATGACCTCTCGGCTGCTTGACTTCGACCTTTCCACTTGAGAAGGAGGAGTGAAAGGTTTCTGAAGAGCAAGGTCTCTAGGCAATGAGGACCCTTTGTCTGGAGATCGAAGGCTACTTCTTGAGGCTGTTGGTTTACTGTGTAGGGTAGAGGTCCTAAATGCAGTGCTAGAGTTGGTGCTTTGCAGAGAGGTGGTCATGGAAGGAACTAATGCATGGTCCACCAAGTCACTGGCAGAGTGGCGCTTGGGAGCATCTGCAGGGGGAGGCGGCGGGGGCGCTCCCATCTTACTCCGCAGTAATTTACCTGCACATCAAAAATATTTTATCCTGTAATCTAACCTTATTATTTAAGAAAAATGCCAGCAAGACAATTACATAAAATGAAATAATGACCGTTTGAATCCATGCATGAAGAAATGATGGAAATAATTCATTTGATAAATTAGCTGTCAAGACAAGTCATATTTTTACCCTAATCCTATATATATATATCCTTACTATTTCTGGATTCGGACCTCATGACCTTGTTGCCCTTACGGCGCGTGGCATCTTCTGATGACGACTCCTCGCTGCCTCCTCCGAGTGATGGCGAGGACTGACAGGCATCATCCTCCTTTCCTGACCCGGTGTCGCTTGCAAACTGATCCTCTAGCAAAGGCAGATTGGTAGCAGAGAACTCCTGCAGAAGACCTAATATTTCTGATTTAAAATCTGAGCTTAAGAAGCTATTATCATTGGAAGCTGGATTCCTCAGAGCTTTTGGTGTGCCTTCTTTTGGTTGGCATGGTGGGGTCATGTGTGGCGTTCCAGTGGGCCTTGGCGGTGTGCTGGTGAGCCTTGGTGGTGTGCTAGTGTGCCCTGGTGGTGTGCTAGTGTGCCCTGGTGGTGGTGTTGAGCGCTGGCGTGGAGGCAGTCTTAGGGGCGACATTGATTGTGGAGATGCTGTTGGGGGTAAGGATGACGTCGACTGCGGAGAAGCTGTAGCGGGTAGAGGTGACGTGGATAGCGCAGGAGCCGCTGGAGGTGGTACTCCAGGCTTCTTGGGGGTGGGGGTACGAGCTCTAGTGCGAGTGCTGCTTACTGGCGGAGTAGTGTCCACACGTAAGTTAGCCTGTTGTATTTTGGTGGCCAGACCGTCACACTTGGAGGAAGTCAGAGTGGCTGAGGTGACATGACTTGGAGCCTTATCAAGGAGTATAGGTGCCGACACGTGCACTTTATCTTCCCTCGATGCCACTGCTGTTTTCAACGGAGATGGAGGTCGCTTCTCGGTCCTAACAGAAGTAGAAAATGGAGTAAAATATTTCCTCTCACCAGCAATTGAAGGACCAACAGTTTTATTATCCTTATCAATACATTCCGAGCTTTCATGCAAATCTTCAGGACCAATAGTGTCGCTGGAAACATGAGCACCATCAGCTGCGTCATTTCCTGCCTTGACATCACTGCTCATGGGTACCTCATTCTCGAGATTTTCCTCGCTTTTAGAAGGCGATAAAGAATCTTGCTCCATGTCCACATTTTCACTGCCAGTGCTTTTATTTCCAATCCGCAACAGCTTTTTAAAGAACCCCTTTCCTGTTTTTTTCTGCTTTTCCTGAGTTTTTTCTCTCGCAGCATTGCTTGATTTGACATCAGAGACGGGGGGGTCTATAGCGCTGGGTTTATCACCCATTGAGATTTCACAGGCAGCTGCAGCTATGGATGCTGAATCAGAATTTGTTCCCAGTTTAACTTCCGCTCCAGCCAGAAAGGCTTTCTTTGCATCGTAAGCAGTTTTAGCACCAACAGACATGGATTGATTATCATTGGAGTCGGTTTTAGGGGATGTGGTTTCTTCATCAGCAAATGAGAAATTACTACCAGCAACATTGACAGGTTCATAAGCATCTTTGACAGAAGATTCCTGGCTTGGTATCATGATGGGTACTTTTCTCAGGCAAGCCGTGGATGGAGTTGCTGCTTTGAGTGCAGCAGCTTCTTTATGAAGTAGCACGGGTAGGTTTGGAGGTACGCTACTTGTGTTAGGCATGTGACCTTCCTTGGAGGTAACTGGTACTGTACTGGTGGTAACTACCGTGAGTCTAGATCCCACTAAAGCTTCACTGGCTGCAGGCTTACCTTTCTCAGGTTTGGAATACTTGCTGGAAACATCTGCCTGTCTTTGCATGGCTGTCGATGCGGCATGACTGGATGATGAAAGACCTCTTCCTGCGCAGTCGCCAGTTTTACCTACATTATTTGAGCTTGTGCTTGTAGCAGAAGGAGCAGGTGTGTTAGGCAGTCTTGGAGCAGATACATTTGCAACTGACTGGGTTTTTGGCGGGAATTTTGACACATCAACCACAGTATATGGCAAAGCAATTGACTCAGACGACATATCTGAGATGTTCTCACCAGCGACAATTTTCTTCCTGAGTTTCTCCAGCAGCATGTTCTTATGAGATTCAGCAGCTGACAGAGATTTAGTGGCCCCGTCCTTGGTGTCTGGTTTAGTGGCCCCACCCTTAGTGTCTGATTTCCCTTTAATACCCACATCATATTTGTGATAGTAATGGGAACCGTCAGATGTTTGGGAAAGTGAAACACCCACTAATGCGAGCTTGGAGTTATCAGTGCTTTTCAAGGGGTTGGAATCACGACTGTTGGTTGCAGGAGCGCTGGTTGTATCTGATGGCGAGTCGACTTTACGAAACACCGGGATCGGGGCTTCCGGAGGGGGAGCCGCCGGTCGGGGTGGACTTTTGACCCTTTCTCTGGCTTTTTTCTGGGAAGCGTCTGTAAAGAGACTGCGTGTGGCCCTGTTGGAGGAGAGGGCTACCCTGTTAGTTGTGATAGTGGAGGTTGTAGCTGTCGAGGATTTAGCCACAGAGTTTATCACTGATAGCACACTTTTCACTGGAGCTTGGGTCTTGCTGACCTGGCTTCTGGTAGAGGATATTTTTTTCTTCGAGTCCTCTGTTGATCCAATGACTGATGGTTTATCTGGAGACGGTTTGGATGCAATCAGGGGTTTAGATTTAAGTCCTGTCATATTATCTTCACCATTCTTCTTCGTCCACCCTCTTCCTCCCCTCACAGTAGAATCAAGGGCTATTCTTGGCTCACTCTTTTTGGTTTTAGCCAGGGATTCTTTCGAGGATGAAACCTTTAACGTTGACACCTTGACACTGTCACTTCGGTTGCCATTGGTAGCAGAAGTGACAGCATCCTGTGTCTTATGTTGAGATTTCGGTCGCAGGCAGATACGGCACGCATCCTTTTTGAACGCATGCTCCTTGTAGCGGGAACAAGCCTCGATCGGCATGTCTGAGGTCAGGTGTGGCAATCAGTCACATACTCTCCTCAGGTACTGCATGTCTGAGGTCAGGTGTGGTAATCAGTCATATGCTCTCCTTAGGTACTGCTGCGGTAATCTCGTGGTATTCACACGGAAACCTGCACAGAAAACGGAGGGTGTCTTAAGTCATTGGAAAATCAGCTGGGGTTGGGTCAAGGGTCAAGGATCAGCTTCTTGCGAGCTTAAAAGTGAATGGTAATATATATATATATATATATATATATATATATATATATATATATATATATATATATATATATATATATATATATATATAGAAATAATATATATATATATATATATATATGATATATATATATATATATATATATATATATATATATATATATATATATATATATATATATATATGTTTGTATGTATGATAACCAGGCTAACTTAGGGATGCACGTTATGACCCCCTCACACGTTATGACCCCTCCCCCCACACGTTATGACCCCTCCCACCCCGACAGCTGGGACGTATAACAGCTGTTCATTGAGAGTTTTCTAGAGAACATTGCCAAACCTCCTTGTATTCCCCACACGCCCCCCTGTGGGTCCAGGGTTAGAATAGGCCCACTGTATTCTTCTACACGTCATAATAGGTGACTTATAGGGGTCAACCTGTGGGTTTGGACGCGTGTCGGTGGGAGATAGAATGGTTGAGCGGAGCAGTCCTTACGAGGGCTATATCTGCAACACACCACTTCGGTCCGAATCTCACCTAGACGAGAGGGCTGGAATTGCCAGGTGCAGTCGATCGGGTGGTGGTGACATTTTCATTCAGGTCAATCCTGTATCCTCATATTCTCTTTTGTAGGCATCATATATAACAACACACTTAGTGTTTGTGTGCCGTTAAATCATATACTTACTCACTTGTAATTATTAAGCAATGCAAGATGACATTTTTCATCAAAAAGCTATTTGAAAATCGGATAAGCGGTTGTAATTTTATTTGAATTTTCAATTTTGGTCAGTTTTGGTGAAAAGCTATCATGCTTAAAACAACAGGGATAGTCTGGACCACTAAATTTAGACACTTAAAGTTGTTGTTCATCTTTAGAGTGCTGTAACTTCCTTAATTTTCTGAAAATCAACTTGGAAATTGACACTTGGGTAGAAATAACTTCCACGATCACAGTTATGATCTCAGAAAGTTTGTCCGTTGCTGGATCCTTTTGATTTCGACTCGGCAGCTCTGAGCTACTTGGTGCGTCGTGGCGCGTTACGCGTTACCGTCTCCGCCAGGCGCGTTACGCGTTACCGTCTCCGCCAGGCGCGTTACGCGTTACCGTCTCCGCCAGGCGCGTCACGCGTTACCGTCTCCGCCAGGCGCTCCGTGTGTCACCGTCCCTGCCAGACGCGTCCGTGTGTCACCGTTCCTGCCACGCGTTTACCGTCTCCGCCAGGCGCTCCGTGTGTCACCGTCCCTGCCAGACGCGTCCGTGTGTCACCGTTCCTGCCAGACGCGTCCGTGTGTCACTATCCCTGCCAGGCGCGTCCGTGTGTCACCGTCTCCGCCAGGCGCGTCCGTGTGTCACCGTCTCCGCCAGAAGCGTCCGTGTGTCACCGTCTCCGCCAGACGCGTCCGCGTGTTACCGTCCCTGCCAGGCGCGTCCGTGTGTTCTCCAGTTTTTACTGGCGCTTTCTCATCAAGATTTCGTTGTTAGTTTTCCGAGCTCTGAGATGAGACGCGTGTATCAATGATTCAACAATTAATTGAAGGCTGCCATTGCCAAGCGGCGCCAATTAACCTCTGAGCCGAGACATAGACACAGCCCGATCAATATGAGAGCGGGAGGAGGGGAGCGGGGGAGGTGGGGGGAGGGGGGGGGTTGGGGGCGCAGAGACAGGATGACGTCGAGGATGGACCACCAGCGGCTACATACACCAATGATCGATCGACGTCCTGTGCAAGAGTGTCAATACTTCCTGTTCGTGTCAACTACTCTGTCCCAGTATCAATACTTCCTGTTCGTGTCAACTACTCTGTCCCAGTATCAATACTTCCTGTTCGTGTCAACTACTCTGTCCCAGTATCAATACTCCCTGTTCGTGTCAACTACTCTGTCCCAGTATCAATACTCCCTGTTCGTGTCAACTGCTCTGTCCCATCTCGCTTCGTACACACGCATGTTCAGATCGGATCTGGTCGTAACAGTGTAAAGCATTCTTCGAGCTATCCAATCTCGTATTATGGTCGATACACCGGCTTTTCGCTAAAAACACTCGCACCTTGCCAATAGTTTACTTTGCCCACACTTGGGGATAATTGGTTCAAGACGAGCCGCAACATACGCGCAAGACAGCGCACGTAAACACATGTGTTTCCCTACAAACGCCAGCCCAGCTGGTAATGGCTGAAGGCCATGCATACCAGGTTAGCAGGTTGAGGTTGTACACACGCCACCGTCTGTAGACCACACCCCCCCCCCCCCCCCCCCACCTCCTCAGGTCTCCACTCTATCTACACCCTTCGCGTCCGACCTACATTAGTACATATAACACAGACAGAGGGTCAGCTAGTCACTAGTTCTTCCTGGCACCACAAAATACCCCGACACAATATATGATGTATGATTTACTGCAGCTCCAGACGAGACCTCAATGAGCGAGAAGTGCTGTATAGCGCACATCCTACCCAGGCTTGGCCGATACACGCTGTTCATAAAGCAAGGAGACCCTGCCGTCAACCAAGCTCCCTCCACGAACAATACCAGCGAGCTGATCATCACATTAGCGACAAAAATACACCACGATGGCCACACGCGCAATGGCCAGTTCTCCATGTGCAATTATGGGCCGAATTTAGTGCCCCCAAAACCCTGGTTGTGCACAGCCCAGAAATGTACACACCTCCTGTTTGACGCAGTGCACGAAACAGCAGACGATGGCGCGCGTTAGCGGGAATGCCAGGTCATTACATCCTCCATACTGCCCCACCTGGAGCACGCAGCATGGATGTCAGTCCGACTGACTGGTTGTAGCGGGGATGTCAGTCCGACTGACTGGTTGTAGCGGGGATGTCAGTCCGACTGACTGGTTGTAGCGGGGATGTCAGTCCGACTGACTGCTTGTAGCGGGGATGTCAGTCCGACTGACTGGTTGTAGCGGGGATGTCAGTCCGACTGACTGGTTGTAGCGGGGATGTCAGTCCGACTGACTGGTTGTAGCGGGGATGTCAGTCCGACTGACTGGTTATAGCGGGGATCTCAGTCCGACTGACTGGTTGTAGCGGGCATGTCAGTCTGACTGACTGGTTGTAGCGGGGATGTCAGTCCGACTGACTGGTTGTAGCGGGGATCTCAGTCCGACTGACTGGCTGTAGCGGGGATGTCATGCCTTATGTACGAACCCTATTCCTAGTAGAGACGTTTATAATGCATACTCACATGACAAGAAGCCTATTCGCTTGATGTATCCACAGCAAGCGGGTACGGTCGCTGTCAAGAGGCGGGCACATTCAGCCTCATCTCGCTAGTAATTGGGCCAGTCAATACGAGTCTTGGTCTTTGCGAAACGAATCAATGAATGTGCGTGTGTCTTAGCATCAGGCGCCCGGTTGTGGCGAGCTGAGTAGCGAGGCGCGGCGAGGAAGATTCCAGCCGCATCGGGCCACGCTGGGCCGTAGGGTTTTCTACGCCAGAAGTGCCTGAACCCATCCCTCTTTCTCTCCATCAAGACCACTTGCATTGCCGTAAAAACCCGGTAAACACGAAGATACTACTCCAACTTCTGCACTGGCCTTGACCTTGGTCCATTTCCGCAACACACGATTCACATCGCTCTATATCAGACAACTAACTGGATCGCAGCTGATAGACCTACATTCTATTTCCCCTCATGTTCAAAGCTACTTTGGACTGAAGGTTTTTCAGGGGATTACAACATCACTCACTCAGTATGATTATCGTGCAGGCCCTTGGACACCGGTATGCTAAACCAGCATGTTATGTTTCAAATTATCATGACGCTTAAAAGCATTTAAAATAGACGTTTTATAATATAGAAACTTTTCAAGAAAATGACCAATGGGTAAACGGGTCAACTAGAACTTCCCAAATCAGCCGCCTTATTTCCGGCCGACCGTTTCAACACCGCAGCTGAAGATACTGTATACGTTGGTTATTTATTCCGTAGCTTTATAATTGCGGGAACTGTTACAGGCCCCGGAATTCGACGAATAATTGGCAGACGAGTTAACACTGGATCCCCGCATGCCAGGCACAGACAGCATACAGCCTACAGCAGGAAGCGATATTACTGATACAATATCAACACTTAGCTTGGTGGCCAGATCCTCGTGGACAGCTACTGGCATCTCAAATAACAACGCTACTTACACCGGCAAGCATCTCAAATAACAACGCTACTTACACCGGCAAGCATCTCAAATAACGACGCTACTTACACCGGCAAGCATCTCAAATAACAACGCTACTTACTTACACCGCAAGCATCTCAAATAAACAACGCTACTTACACGGCAAGTATCTCAAATAAACGCGCTACTTACACCGGCAAGCATCTCAAATAACAACGCTACTTACACCGGCAAGCATCTCAAATAACAACGCTACTTACACCGGCAAGCATCTCAAATAACAACGCTACTTACACCGGCAAGCATCTCAAATAACAACGCTACTTACACCGGCAAGCAAGTTGTTATTGTGCCTTTGATCTACCTTGTACCAGGCAAATATGATATGCAATCAGACGAATGAGAGAGAGAGAGAGAGAGAGAGAGAGAGAGAGAGAGAGAGAGAGAGAGAGAGAGAGAGAGAGAGAGAGAGAGAGAGAGAGAGAGAGAGAGAGAGAGAGGAGAGAGAGAGGGAGAGGAGAGAGAGAGATAGGGAGGAGGAGAGATACAGAGAGATGGAGAGAGAGAGATACACAGAGGGGGAGAGAGGTAGTGATAGAGGGGAGAGAGAGAGAAAAGAGTGTGAGAGAGACACACACAGAAAGAGAGAGAGAGAGAGAGTGTGTGAGTGTGTGTGTGTGTGTGTGTGTGTGTGTGTGTGTGTGTGTGTGTGTGTGTGTGTGTGTGCATGTCAGACATTTTAGTTGAAGGTCACGTCAACAGTGACCAGCGAGGAAAATTAAGGTGAAAGCTCATAGCCCACAAAACGATATTCACCTCTGTCCTACCACCATCAGATAGATACAGCCACTCGTCACAGTGGGGTCCTACCACCATCAGATAGATACAGCCACTCGTCACAGTGGGGTCCTACCACCATCAGATAGATACAGCCACTCGTCACAGTGGGGTCCTACCACCATCAGATAGATACAGCCACTCGTCACAGTGGGGTCCTACCACCATCAGATAGATACAGCCACTCGTCACAGTGGGGTCCTACTTCCACCATCAGATAGATACAGCCATTCGTCGCAGTGGGGTCCTACCACCATCAGATAGATACAGCCACTCGTCATAATGGGGTCCTACCACCATCAGATAGATAAAGCCACTCGTCACAGTGGGGTCCTACCACCATCAGATAGATACAGCCACTCGTCACAGTGGGGTCCTACTTCCACCATCAGATAGATACAGCCACTCGTCACAGTGGGGTCCTACCACCATCAGATAGATACAGCCACTCGTCACAGTGGGGTCCTACCACCATCAGATAGATACAGCCACTCGTCACAGTGGGGTCCTACCACCATCAGATAGATACAGCCACTCGTCACAGTGGGGTCCTACCACCATCAGATAGATACAGCCACTCGTCACAGTGGGGTCCTACCACCATCAGATAGATACAGCCACTCGTCACAGTGGGGTCCTACCACCACCATCAGCCACTCGTCACAGTGGGGTCCTACCAGATCAGATAGATACAGCCACTCGTCAGAGGGGGTCCTACAGCCACTCTCACAGTGGGTCCTACCACCATCAGATACAGTCACTCGTCACAGTGGGGTCCTACCACCATCAGATAGATCAGATAGAGTGGGGTCCTACCACTCGTCACAGTCACTCGTCACAGTGGGGTCCTACCACCATCAGATAGATACAGCCACTCGTCACAGTGGGGTCCTACCACCATCAGCCACTCGTCACCGTGGGGTCCTACACCATCAGATAGATACAGCACTCGTCACAGTGGGGTCCTACCACCACCATCAGATAGATACAGCCACTCGTCACAGTGGGGGTCCTACCACCATCAGATAGATACAGCCACTCGTCACAGTGGGGTCCTACCACATCAGATAGATACAGCCACTCGTCACAGTGGGGTCCTACCACCATCAGATAGATACAGCCACTCGTCACAGTGGGGTCCTACCACCATCAGATAGATACAGCCACTCGTCACAGTGGGGTCCTACCACCATCAGATAGATACAGTCACTCGTCACAGTGGGGTCCTACCACCATCAGATAGATACAGCCACTCGTCACAGTGGGGTCCTATCAGATAGATACAGCCACTCGTCACCGTGGGGTCCTACCACCATCAGATAGATACAGCCACTCGTCACAGTGGGGTCCTACCACCATCAGATAGATACAGCCACTCGTCACACTCGTCACAGTGGGGTCCTACCACCATCATCACAGGGTCCTACCATACAGCCACTCGTCACAGTGGGGTCCTACCACCATCAGATAGATACAGTCACTCGTCACAGTGGGGTCTACCACCATCAGATAGATACAGTCACTCGTCACAGTGGGGTCCTACCTACCATCATCAGATAGATACAGCCACTCGTCACACAGTGGGGTCCTACCACCATCAGATAGATAGATACAGCCACTCGTCACAGTACCACCATCAGATAGATACAGCCACTCGTCACAGTTGGGTCCTACCACCATCAGATACAGATACAGTCCTACCACTCGTCACAGTGGGGTCCTACCACCATCAGATAGATACAGCCACTCGTCACAGATAGCCATACAGTCGTCCTACTACCACCATCAGATAGATACAGCCACTCGTCACAGTGGGGTCCTACCACCATCAGATAGATACAGCCACTCGTCACAGTGGGGTCCTACCACCATCAGATAGATACAGTGGGGTCCTACCACCATCTCGTCACAGTGGGGTCCTACCACCATCAGATAGACTCGTCACAGTCCTACCACCATCGTACAGCCACTCGTGGGGTCCTACCACCATCAGATAGATACAGCCACTCGTCACGACGAGAAGGATGTCTGCTTCACCAAGCAGTAATTAAAGTCGCCCACCGAGGAACATCAATCGCTGAACATCAATGGCGGTATTCCCCGAACCCCACCCCCCCCCCCCCACCCCCCCCCCCCCCCCCCCCCCCCCCCCCCCCACCGCACACACACATTCCCCCCTTCCCCATATAACTACCACAAGCGAAGCGGTTAAAGCAGCCCCTAAGGTCATAGCGTATGTTTTATACAGGACCTAGAAAATGCTCTGTGATACTATAATATGTAAAATAACAAGGCGCTTTATATCAGGTCATGTGGACACTACTGCCATCACAATGAAAGGATGGCAATGTCGTCAAGGTTGCCATGGTAGCGACGATGAGTCATCCCACTAGGACCAAAACAAGCGATGACATCAGGTGACCAGCGCCATGCAATCACAGCTCCCGAGTCCCGGTGTACCGATTTCAAATTACCCTCCATTCACATTACCCCCCGGTAACCTGAAATCGCATTCAGATTACCAGGGGGTAATCTGAATACTATTTCAGGTTACCCCCGGGGATAACTTGAATGACGATTTCATATTACCCCCGTCAATTCCAGATTACCGGGGGGTAGGATGAAATCAACTTCAGATTACCCCCCATGTGATACTTTAATGATTCACATTCATTTACATGTTGCCAGTAAGCAATTGACATACTTAATATAATGTCATAAAAACTACATTTAATCAATCAAAGAATATGGACGAATGATAAAATTCAGCAGATTTGGTAAAAATTGATAAAAATTTCACGTGAAGTTGTAGTACAACATTTATGTGATTGGGACGATATTGGGGAATGGCGTATATGCGATCCAATTATTTAACTGCAGTATTTGTTAAGTCAAGAGTTAGACTATTTTTGTTGGCTATTTTGTATCTCATCATCAACTTATTTATATACTTTTTTCATAACAAAGTCAAAATAATTCGCCCACACTGATTATTCTATACATCTGTGTAGATTTGATATCGAATTCAGAACAATGTGTTTAGAACAACGATCAAAAGGATACCAAGATATCTCCTGCGCACACATTTTACGCAGTGGCTTCCACTTAAAAGGTCCTGCTGGGACGCGTCTTACTGGCACGACACCAACACGCGTATAAGCCGTGCGAAAGCTGATCACAAAAGACGCAACCTCAATAACGCACAGTTAGCGAAGAGGCTTCCACATCAAACGAGTTTTACGCGGAGAGTCGACGAAATGGCTTCCGAGTCAAACGCTGTCAGCGCGTGCATGAAGTTAACATCGGGATATATATATATATATATCACGATTTACATGTATCATGATCATCATCAGACACAACGAGTGAAGTTAAACAGTCTCGAGATAACATAGAATCAATCTTTGAATATGTCGCCAATAACAAGTATCCCTCTGGGTTATCCAAGAATGAAAAATCCAACTTAAGAAGAATACTTTGCGCGTGCTGGAAAGCTTTACTACCGTCACAAAGCAGAGAGGGCAACTAATGAGAACAAAGAACTGTTAGCCATTCGTGACCATAACGAGCAACGAAGTATCATGAAAACCTTGGCATTGACAAGACAAGGTCAAAAATTCTAGAGAGGTGGTACTGGAAGAATGTAGGCAGCGACATCAGAGACAATATCATGTCATGTGATCGCTGCCAAAAGGTGAATCCAGTCCGGAAGGTGAATGTTGGGGAGCTGCATCAAGTGCCTGTTACAAATGAAGTTATGGTTCAGATTGGGGTCAACATCACCAACTTGCCCACTACAGAAGATGGATATCGTTGCATTGTGGTTGCAATGGATTATTTTTCCAAATGGCCAGAGGCTCGAGCTCTAAAAGACCACACAGCAGAAAGTGTTGCTAAGTTTCTTTTTTTAAAAAAATCCAGATAAATGATCAAGGGAGAGTATTTGTGAACAAGGTGTCTGCAGAGCTCCATCGATTAACCGGAATAGAGCAGCATGTCACAAGTGCGAACCATCCACAATCTAATGGTCTTGTTGAGCGTCAGAATAGGACCATCAAAGATTCTTTGATAAAGTCTCTTGAGGACCAGTCTAAATGGGTGGATTGCCTTCCAGCAGCGCTTTTTGCATATAGAACGTCTTAACACTCCTCAACAAAGATGACACCATTTCAAGTCATGTACAGCAGACAAGCTGTACTGCCAATTGAAATCAGCCAAGATTCCCGAAGACAGGATAATGTTGAGAATGAATTGGCAAACACAAACATAAAGGCAGCACAGTCAGTCCAGAAGGACCAGTACAACAAGGGATATCAACAACAGGAATTTAAAGTTGGCGACAAGGTTCTGGTGAGACTGTGTCAGAAGTTATTGGGAAGAACACATATCGGGTGTCCAACGAAAAAAATGTGCTAAAGAGGAAAGTAAATTCCATCAACCTCACCAGGTACATTGAGCAGTCTGCATCAACTCAAGAGCAAACACCCAGGATCGTACATCAAAACGCCTCAGACTTGGTCTCAGCGCACCGAACCCTGATGTGTGTTTTTCGAACGCCGTGTCATCTGACTGCATAACCGTGATTCCTGTGTGCGAGGAATGGCAAAGGAACCAATGCAAACTACTACAGTTAGATTGCGAACGTGCAACAAAAGTGGTTCACGGCGTTGGGAGACAGAATATCCCAATCGACCAGCAACTAAGAACCGCCAGGATCAAGGCTGATGGAAACTGCCTCTTCAGAAGCTTCAGCCGGGTACTGACAGGAACACAAAACAGCCACGGACTTCTGAGAACAATAGTTGTTTCGTATATTCTTAACAGCCCAAATTTGTTCCAGGGGACGTGTCCTAGTGTGAAAGATCACATCACGGCAACAAAGATGGGTGAATTAGGGTCCTGGGGCACAGAGGAAGAGATTTTTGCAATGGCGACAATGTTGAACACTCGGATTTATGTGTTCACCAAATGTGGACGTGACAACAAATGGCTCTCATACGATCCGCTGAAGAGCAATGGAAAAGACATCCATGCTCATGAAGCAATCATGATTTCAAATTTGTCCCAGCATTTTGAGCCTGCGATGTTAATTTGATTAATTTTTGTAAATTGAAAAATGTTGTACAATGTGGTTGTGAGCTAAATAAACTGCATTTGTTTTTTCCAAAGAAATAATACTTTTATTTCGCGGGGATTTTAATGATAGCATTAGCAGAGATGGTTTTAGGGATGGGGGTAATCAAAATTGGGGGGTAATCTGAAATCGATTTCAGGCTACTCCCGGGGGTAATCTGAAATCGATTTCAAGTTACCGGGCGGCTGACGCTCACGTCAAGCAATCACAGCTCCCGGGCGGCTGACGCTCAAGCGCAAATGTTGGCAAACCACTCGCGTTCGGAACTCGAAGGCAGGTTTCCGAGCTTCCTCACGATGGATCGCAATGTTCCCATCAGGGCCCGGATCCCATGATCGGGTTTCCAGACACCAGCTCACATGGTCAATGAGTTACCCGTCCGCTCTCCAAATATTCTAACCGAAATGCGTGCCTTCATGCCATGGAGGTTCTGATGTGACACACATGTCACCATCAAAATGCGACTCGACATAGCGAGGAAGGGCTGACACAGTTGCGCAGGCAAAATCGATAGCGCAAGACGCGGAACAGCCAACAGGACTGGGCGCTTTGCCAGCATCACAGACAGCTGGTCGCTTTGCCAGCAGCACAGACAGCGGGTCTTCTCATGTCGCCGTTGTTAATACACACCATAGGACTAGTCGGTGAATCCATGTTGGGAGTCGGAGGGCGCACGTCTGTAACCGACAACCCCCTCCCCCCCCCCCCCACACACACCTTCCACACCTAACCCGCAAAACGTCGTCAGCTGGCAGTTAAATATAATAACGCGCTCTTAAGTAGGTCAAAGACCCCACGGCTAGAGGGGGAAGAGCGAGATGTGATTTAGGTGAGATGATGCAGTACCCCCCACATAGAGCACTGAACTCAAACAGACCTGAAAGTGACACGACGGGGGCCAGATGGCGGCATTATTAGCAGACAAGACGTGTCCAGTAGAGTAGGCGACCAGACACGAGAACACCTGGTCTCAAAATACACAGCTCTTCCTGTCGCTAGGAACAAACCCAGTCGTGTGTACCTAGAGTGACACTGACACAGTGACACTGTGTCATTGAGACAGTGCTCCCAACCAGGTAATCGATCGGGCTATTGGGCTAATATTCAAGCAAAGGTTGGATTGAATGTATCTGTCCAAGTTAAACGTACATTGTATATTGTGAACATTATCGCCTGACCTCGTGGTGTTGAGACCGAAGCATTGAGGACACGACTGTGTCATTATTTACGGTAGTAGAAGATGCCCGGCCACTACACTACGTCATCAAATGAATACCAGATCCCACCCCCCCCCCCCCCCCCCCCCACCGCATCTCTATTGGTATTCTTTGCATCAAATACAGCGCGGTGTTCAACTCCACATGTAAATAATCAAGGGAAGACAAGGGTCAGATTTCGATCAATAATTCAACGCTTCTATAAGCGTCGTCACTCACCTGATGCGTGCCATGAAGAGATTGGTCCCCACCAGGCGATCCCCTATTCCATCACTCCGCCAACGATCACACACTAACACCAAGGAAGATGCCGCAATATATCCCGTCCCAATCGACACGCGTTACCAGATCCACCTCAGCCAACACGTACTCCTGTCTGTTACAGTCGGCTCCCGCTGTCCTAGCTGTAACAGTCGGCTTTAGCTGTCCCAGCTCAATCAGCTGGCTTTATCCCACTTGCCTATAGCTTTGTTATCACTACTGTTCGCTGACAACAGATTAGCGTCCACGTTCTGTTCGTCGCTACGTATATATGCAAAACACGGATAAAGCATCTCTTCTCGGCGCTTACTTCCGCATGCAGACTATGAAGGAAGCTGGCACGCCCAGCCGCCTGGTACCAGTAGCTTCACAGCCCACCCCTACGTCAGCAATGCAGGCTATCCTGCGCCGTATGCTGTGAATTCCTCCTCATCATACGATCTCCAGTGCGATTATAATGGGTTCGTAACCCTACACGCCTCCAGGGGGCGCTCCAGTTGGATATCAAGCCAGAATCTAAAGGTATAAACTCGAAATCATGACTGTTCACCTATGGCGTATCCAGGGTTGAAATGACGATATCGGATTTCTGTGAAATTTCCCGGTGCTGAAAGCAGTCGAACCAATTACAAATGAAGTCGACAGCCACAACGCATGAATAGAAAGCAGTCGCCAAATGGCTTAGAATTAAATTCCAAAGGCCAAACTCAGCCTGATTCGATCAGCTTACCAAAGACTCGGTGTGGGAGAGTTGCTACTGGCCTCCAGGGAGTGAATGGTTCACCCGGCCAGGTCAACTGTCAGGGCCTGTAGCTATGACGTCACCGTTCACGAGGCTGGCGAAGTGTGAGGTAATGTCTGGGATGTTGTCTGAAGAAGGTAGCAAGCGAGGTGACGCCTGCTACCAATGATGTCACAGAACGAACTGCGGTAGCAAGCGAGGTGACGCCTGCCACCAAAGATGTCACAGAACGAACTGTGCTAATGCCTTCAGCTGCTGCTTGAAGTGGCTCCATCCAGCCTCATCCCACCCGCCACGGATTATAGCTTATGTAGAGTAGGATTACCTGTATGTTGTCCAGTTACTGGTGGCAAGCTCCTTAACTGCACAAGCCCTCTTCAGCTAATCAACTAGGCGTAACATCGGAGAAGCCACGGCTACAGCGACGTGACGTCACAAAGGTCCGTCTATAAACCGTCTGGTTTTTCGTTTATCAAAACAAACCACCCAAAACAAACAATAATAGTTCAAACGTAAACTGCGAGTGCGAGGAACGGATAACACTAACCAGAACCGTTTGTCGTTTATCGTTTGGTCAAATGGGAAACAAGTGGGGCTCCAGTATGCCGTGTTTTTACTGATACAAGCGGCCGGATAGGTTGCTTTGTATCCAGGCGATTCGTCTCACCGACAGTTCGCACTGTGCGATATGATATGAGACGTAATATTTCTTGATTGTACCATTCAATTGGTACCATCACAGGCGAGCAGAGTACATAGGAATACAGTAAGAACGAAAGATAGTAATTTCCACTAGCAACAGTCCATCGGGTACTCCCTTGTTGGTCCATCACTAGATACAGGAAACCTCACTTTATCGGTAGATTGACAAACACGCTAAACTTGTCATCACTTACCACGTCAAAAATACCGTTTATACATATAAATGTATATGTATATGTATATATATATATATATATATATATATATATATATATATATAGATATATATATATATATATATATATATAGAGGGGATATATATATATATATATATATATATATATATATATATATATATATATATATATATATCTCTCTATATCTATCTATCTCTATCTCTATATATATATATATATATCTCTATATATATCTATATATCTCTATATATATATATATATATCTCTATATATCTATATATATATATATATATCCCATTTATATGAGTTTCACGTGTTACTCTGTTTCACTGGAGACATGTCGTTTTTTTCGGTACCATTATAGGGAGTATCTAGTCAAAGTCCCCTAGCCTGATGGCTGCGGGCGCTGTTTACGTGTTACTGATATTCAATAGTCTCGCCATCAAGGGCGAGAAGCGTAGCGGAACTCCTGGAGTCTGGGCCGCAGACTAGGGAGTATCCTTGGCCAGCGTAACGTGTAACCCGTTATGACAGAGACTTGCTAGTCAAAAGTGAATAACGTTATGACACGAAGTTGTTAAACTGTCAATTGCGTCTTTGAATGTAAATTAGTTGTTGAAGAAATCATCTAATTCATTCACTCTTTTTTCAGGAATTACAAAACGTTAAAGGAGGGCTTTGGAAACATGGGCCGCACAAAATATATTGCTCACCGTGCAATTACCTTTCTTGCGAGAGGCCTGTGTGATAAATGGAAAGAGCCCCTTGGGTATTTCATATCAAGTGGACCAATGACAGTCAAACACTGGCTGAGATTAGGGAATGGCTGCAAATCGTGAAGCCCAGCAAAGGCAGGACACTGCCTTGCCTAGAATTTCGACCACCAACTGCCTTATGTAACTGTGGGAGAGCCTCCAAAATGAACATGGTTTCGCCTTCCTCATCACAAATCGCCTTAACCAGGACTGCTTAGAGAACCTGTTCTCAGTCATTAGAGGGAAAGGCGGCCAGAGGGACAACCCTGGGGCTACTACTTCAATGCTAGGTCCCACCGATGTGACCGAAGATCAGGAAGGGGCATCCATGCTGGACATCCCTCCATCTGTATTGGACTTGATGTTAGTGATGGCGGTCCCCCACGAAGCGGACCGTGACACTTGATGTTAGTGATGGCGGTCCCCCACGAAGCGGACCGTGAAACGTGATGTTAGTGATGGCGGTCCCCCACGAAGCGGACCGTGAAACGTGATGTTAGTGATGGCGGTCCCCCACGAAGCGGACCGTGAAACGTGATGTTAGTGATGGCGGTCCCCCACGAAGCGGACCGTGAAACGTGATGTTAGTGATGGCGGTCCCCCACGAAGCGGACCGTGACACAGAGATCTCTTTGCAAGAGGTTACATTCCGGCATATATGGGAGGGTATATGTGAAAGAAGATGAAAGTGAAGGCATGTGAACAGGTATTCTTTGGGGTAAACTTAGGAGATACGCCAACAAAACCACGTGATTGGTGTTTACATCGTTAAAATAAAGTTGCCTCCCAAAATATATATATATATATATATATATATATATATATATATATATATATATATATATATATATATATATATATATATATATATATATATATATATATATATATATGTGTGTGTGTGTGTGTGTGTGTGTGTGTGTGTGCGTGCATATATTGTTGCTTTATGCGTTGCTCTTCCGTTATGGTACCTGCTTGCTGTTGCATGGAGTGGGGACGAGCCAGAGAAGTCAGAATCTCGGCAACTATAATATTTTTCAGGATTGTCTCTCGATTAGGATAGTCCTCGAATAGGGGCCTTCACATTCTCGGGTTTCTATCGCGGCCGCTAGGCGGCGATACTGATTTTCCACTGGAAATAGGGGCATGTTTCTCCAAAACACAAACGCAATACACGACGCGGAACGTAGGGATTTAAGCTGTGGTGAATATTCGTGGATGGCAGTAAAGTTTCCGTCAGGTGTATTACTGACGTGGAAAGTATATAGACTGTGTAATTACAATTGCCAGACATCAAAATAATCAAGGCGACAAGCCGTCTCTTCATCAGGCGGTAATGCTGGATTAGACTTTTCATTGGTATTAAAGTCATCAACTCTCTTTATCTCTCTTCCACCAAACGTCAACACCACATAAAACACAAAGTTAATATTGTACCAGCAAATCTTCATATCTATACATATTAACGAGATGTGTGACATATCTGTATTCAACTGTATTCAGTTAAATATTCTAATTATATAAATTAAGAATTACTCTGTGCACTCACATCCAGCCGACTCTATGGTACCAGATGGGTACATTGTATGGTTGCTCGGACTGGGACAGCTCCCCAACGCATTTCCCCCTCAGATAACACTTACAATGATTCAGGAATTTATACTCAACTGCACGTATGTGTCTGCTGAGGAACAGCTGATATCACCTTTCCCTTTCAAATGATGCCACCCTGCTAGGACTTCTTTTGCATTTGGTCATCAAATGAATAAGACAGTAAGCCTCAGTAAGCTCAGGTGCATTTGACATGTCAGCCTGCCATGCAGAAAGTTTGTTGGGATCTGGGAAATTGACTTGCTGACCCTCTATGCTGATAGTTCTTCATTCATTGTAAATATTCTCTCCATCATCTTCCCCGACCAAGTCCACAATATTTACGGGTGCTGCAGGCATTTTTTTACTAATTCTACGAGCTCAGTTTCCTTATAACTCGATCAATGGATACCTATCTTTGAGGAAAGTTTCCAGCTGGGGTGCTTTCCACTAAGAAGGGGACAGTGATGACATGGTGTAGCAACAGTCACGCACGCTAATTTGAAATGCTATCGGGTGAATACTGATGTTCTTGCAGAATACTCTCCAGACGACTGGAGATGAATGCAGATGGCAACATTTTGGATCACTATTTTATGATAATATCTGCGTTTGAGAACTGTTTCAAATTTGCTCATATCGAAGCGACAGCGTTCAGCTGAAGTTCAGAATACGCTTGACACCTTCGGAACTTAAAACAAGCAACTTGTTAAGCGCGAACAAAGGATTGACAGCTTGACAGGCAGAGAAACATGCCCCTAGTTCCGGCAAAAATCGCTGAGCGCGATGGAGGCCCTCCTAGCAGCCGCGACGGAAACTCGAGAATGTGAAGGCCCCTATTAGAATGATCTCTATTGCCATTATGTCAACCAGCATAGTCGCCCTGAACCGATGCAGGCGGGCTACTCTTATCGCTGCCTATTGTCTCTGCTTATACTGGCGGGCTGATTGTGCCGTCTAAGGACGTGGTATTGCACCTCATCACAATAGCTCGTGGACATACCCTGTATGCTGGCGCCCGAGTCAAGTACAACAGAACAAAAGACGTTGTCAACTGCATCACTCAACGCACAATCCAGGTACCTCATGTCAATCCTTTGTCCCTTTTCAAATACCAGAGCACTATCAGCATGCTGTATTTAATAAGAGTTCTTCTCATGTTGAAAAGAGAACGATTATTTCCAGCAAAGTTGAGTGTAAAATATCTTTTGCAATTCAAAATATATATGATGCCCATGATGATGGCTCTGATGGTGGCTCTGATGGTGTACACCGATTTCTTTAAAAAATATTCCTCCTCAGTATGTACCTTTGGGCCCCCATTTCACTACTTTACATTGCAACTCTTCCCTGGTGCTCCTCCAGTCAGCCACAAACACCAAAACACAAGTCCGCGATGACTCCGGTCAGTGCAACTTCCCCCCTTCCCGGTGTGCTAGCCCACACACCGCATGATTCCCCCCTTCCCGGTGTGCTAGCCCACACACCGCATGATTCCCCCCTTCCCGGTGTGCTAGCCCAAACACCGCATGATTCCCAACATTCCCCATGCTCCTTGTTATGGTCCCATGTATACTGTCATTCGTCACCTTTAACCTTCTTCTTTTTAAGTTATTCATATATTCTCTTATTTGTGTATTGTTTTTAACTATTTAATTTGTAATACTGATGCTGACAGGTTTTTCTGTCGTAATGTGAACTTTTATGTGTACCAAACGTCATCATGTAATCTGTCTCACTTACTCTGCCCTCCCCTCTTCTACCGTCATGTAATCTGTCTCACTTACTCTGCCCTCCCCTCTTCTACCGTCATGTAATCTGTCTCACTTACTCTGCCCTCCCCTCTTCTACCGTCATGTAATCTGTCTCACTTACTCTGCCCTCCCCTCTTCTACCGTCATGTAATCTGTCTCACTTACTCTGCCCTCCCCTCTTCTACCGTAACCGTCATGTAATCTGTCTCATTGGGTTTTTCAATATATCGGTGATGTTCTTGATGTCTTGGTGCATCCTGACTAATAGCCATACAAGCATGAGGTCACCGTCTCATAGCGCGAAAAGGGCTCGTCGTAATGCGTCTGTTGGAATGAACGACTTGATTCAAGGTAAGTGGTCAAAGGGTGAAAACGTTTTGATTGATCAAAACTGTAAATAAGGAGAAGTGATGCTGCAGTAGAATCGATATTGGGAGCAAATGGTCCGCATGAAGGTATGATTCGCACTAATATATACATTACTAATATTCCCAGATTGTACAAGCATTAAGATAGATCTGGCATGCATCTGTTTTCATGGTGATCCTCTTGATAGCCATAAGGCTATCCTACCGAGTTCATTGTACACAAGGTTGGCCCAAGTTGTTAAACTTATTGCTGAGTTAACCCTGATCCCTACGTCTGTAGTTTTTTAAGCCCCAACCTGTGGCGATACAAGAAACATAAACAACTCATCAATTAGTTAGATGCCCCAAGTCTTACATGCTATTGTTACATCTGTACTAGGAATATAATACATGCTGCTCGTGTTCTTAGCTAGGTACACCACTACTGAACAAAAACTTTTGGCTGTTCGGTGGAGTGTACAGCATTTCGCACTCTATTTAGAGGGTAAGAAATTCGAATTGCATACCGACCACTCGGCTCGAAATGGATTCTTGCCCAAAAGCAGTTAACACCCCGTCTGGCTAGGTGGGCTCTGTTTATACAAAGTTTTGATTTTGATGAAAAGCATGTGAAGGGTTCGTGCAATGTGGTGGCTGATGCTCTTAGTCGACGTCCCTACTCCTACACCAAGACACAGACAATGTGGTAACTGATGCTCTCAGTCAACTTGCATTCTCCTACACCAAGACACAGGCAATGTGGTAACTGATGCTTTCAGTCAACTTGCATTCTCCTACACCAAGACACAGGCAATGTGGTAACTGATGCTCTCAGTCAACTTGCATTCTCCTACACCAAGACACAGGCAATGTGGTAACTGATGCTCTCAGTCAACTTGCATTCTCCTACACCAAGACACAGGCAATGTGGTAACTGATGCTCTTAGTCGACGTGCCTACTCCTACACCAAGACACAGGCAATGTGGTAACTGATGCTCTTAGTCGACGTTCCTACTCCTACACCAAGACACAGGCAATGTGGTAACTGATGCTCTTAGTCGACGTTCCTACTCCTACACCAAGACATAGGCAATATGGTAACTGATGCTCTTAGTCGACGTCCCTACTCCTACACCACACAGGCAACTGACTCAGGCAAAGACACAGGCAATGTGGTAACTGATGCTCTTAGTCGACGTTCCTACTCCTACACCAAGACACAGGCAATGTGGTAACTGATGCTCTTAGTCGACGTTCCTACTCCTACACAAAGACACAGGCAATGTGGTAACTGATGCTCTTAGTCGACGACACAGGCAATGTGGTAACTGATGCTCTTAGTCGACGTTCCTACTCCTACACAAAGACACAGGCAATGTGGTAACTGATGCTCTTAGTCGACGTAACTGATGCTCTAAGTACTACTCCTACACCAAGACACAGGCAATGTGGTAACTAATGCTCTTAGTCGACGTTCCTACTCCTCGACACAGGCAATGTGGTCTCTAAGTCGACGTTCCTACTCCTACACCAAGACACAGGCAATGTGGTAACTAATGCTGGTAATCCTACTCTCTTAGTCGACGTTCCTACTCCTACACCAAGACACAGGCAATGTGGTAACTAATGCTCTTAGTCGACGTTCCTACTCCTACACCAAGACACAGGCAATGTGGTAACTAATGCTCTTAGTCGACGTTCCTACTCCTACACCAAGACACAGGCAATGTGGTAACTGATGCTCTAAGTCGACGTTCCTACTCCTACACCAAGACACAGGCAATGTGGTAACTAATGCTACTCCTGCTCTAGTCGACGTTCCTACTCCTACACAAAGACACAGGCAATGTGGTAACAATGATGTAACTGATCTAAGTCGACGTTCCTACTCCTACACCAAGACACAGGCAATGTGGTAACTAATGCTCTTAGTCGACGTTCCTACTCCTACACAAGACACAGGCAATGTGGTAACTAATGCTCTTAGTCGACGTGCCTACTCCTACACAAAGACACAGGCAATGTGGTAACTGATGCTATTAGTCGACGTTCCTACTCCTACACAAAGACACAGGCAATGTGGTAACTGATGCTCTAAGTCGACGTTCCTACTCCTACACCAAGACACAGGCAATGTGGTAACTAATGCTCTTAGTCGACGTGCCTACTCCTACACAAAGACACAGGCAATGTGGTAACTGATGCTATTAGTCGACGTGCCTACTCCTACACAAAGACACAGGCAATGTGGTAACTGATGCTATTAGTCGACGTGCCTACTCCTACACAAAGACACAGGCAATGTGGTAACTAATGCTCTTAGTCGACGTGCCTACTCCTACACAAAGACACAGGCAATGTGGTAACTGATGCTATTAGTCGACGTGCCTACTCCTACACAAAGACACAGGCAATGTGGTAACTGATGCTATTAGTCGACGTGCCTACTCCTACACAAAGACACAGGCAATGTGGTAACTAATGCTCTTAATCGACGTGCCTACTCCTACACCAAGACACAGGCTATAATTAGTGAATTTATTGCGAAATAAAAAAGTTTAGAGATTTTGGTTACCAGAAATTTTCGACCTGCTACATTTTTTTAACAATGCATTATTTACAACTAAGAATATATAACAAAAGTTTACAATTACATTACTTACACTTTCAGAATATCTAAAGTGTTTTTAAAATGGAATTCTAAAGCCTGGACATATTGAGCATTGAACTTGAGGCATTTTTTAAAACTTTGATGCTTTTGTAACCGGAAGTGACGTCATAGACATTCATGATATTTTAGAATACGTCGTGGTATGTTGCGGAGAACATGTGGACCAATTTTTATTACCATCGGACATGTATTGACGGTTTTATAGGCGCTCAAAATATTCATGAAACTTATGTTGCCATTTGGACCGATACCACTTTTTTTCGACCTTGGAAAACCGTTGGTTTGATGTCCACATATGTCATTAGAAAAAGGTAACAATTAGAATGAGCTACACAATGGTGTAAATTATGTAACGATCCGATCATTATTAACGGAGTTATTCGAGATACTAGTTTTTCACTTATTCGATGACCTTGACCTTAATTTTTGGTCAAGATTAAAACAAGACCTTTCGGTTCTGCGCATCATTGCTCCCAACCGTTTAAAAAAATAATCTGAAATTTTTTGAAAATTGCGACCTGTATCGCGGATCAAAAATTGTTTACATACACACATACATACATAATGACAAACGCGACTAACCGAGATAACTTGGCGAAGCGGTTCACCAAGTTAATAATCTTTCATGCATGATTTATTTGGATTCAGAATAATATAGCGAGATCAAGCGATAACGACTAACCATTCGTTGACATAACCCGAAAACCTTAATATTGTCCATACACATATATACTTTGACCCGAATCAATATTAAATATGCATATTTGAAGAATTCAGATACTTTATTGATTTTTAAATTTTATTACCGAAAACTCTATTTGTCTCATTATTCATCTATCTACAACATTAAAATAGATCGCAAAACGCTACCAATGATTCATAATGATCACATCTGCAACAAATATTATTTTTCTAATCCATAATAACTGAAAAATTGTTATTCCGCAAATATACGCGAATTTATATGGGCTAGAAAGGTTGGATATGTATGCATAAATTAAAAGCTAAATCATTCGTGAACGACCTTTAGAAGAACAAAAGTATATACCAGGAATAAAAAGTGACAAAAAGATCGAATTTTTCATTATGTCAACTAAAATATCCCGGATAAATAAGTAATAATTAATGATTAAAAAATGTCCATGATTGGTTAGATTCTACGAATAGTTGTAATCGTCACTATATATATATATATATATATATATATATATATATATATATATATATATATATATATATATATATATATATATATATATATATATATATATATATATATATATATATATATATATATATATATATATATATATATCTCTATATCTATATATATATATATATATATATATATATATATATATATATATATATGTATGTGTGTGTGTGTGTGAATCGCATCACCTGCTGGTGTTATTATAGTAGAGACATTAGTTTGTATTATCGACCTGTGTATCGCATGGGAAAAAGCAAGAAAAGGACGCAGGATCCCCTTATCAAACAAGTGACTTTACTCAAGAGCAAATTGACGCTCTATTGATTAATCAATATATATTTACAACTTGCATAAGTATTGTATTATGATTCAAGGCCTGCACAAACCCTTATGTGTATTGTTTAGAGACATAATGCTCGTCATATACTAGTGTTAACAGGGGTGGTACCTGAAAAAAGTTACCGCTCTGCCTATAAACCTACCGGCCCAAAAACGTGTGAGGACTTTCTGCTCCCATATGCAGAACAAAAACGCATATACAGAAATAACATGAAAAATCTGAAACCTCAGCAAGTAGATGACAGGTCACAGTATTTCAAATACAACTGCTCATACAAAAACCTAAATAAACAAATCATAGATAAGAGGTCATTTAGCTCCTCCCCGTAGGCAAGTTCTTGGAGCCTTTAAAGAGCGACACACACAGTGGAAGTGTCATCTTCCTCACCATCACTCTCCTCGTCAGTGTCTCCTCCATGAACATGACTCGCTTCTTTATAGAGCCACCGTAACTCAATGGCCCGTGATGGGTCATAGCTATCAATGTCTGGTGATTGAAGCATTTTTGTCATGAGGTCATTTAGAGTTGTTGTGTTGAGGCTGGAGCGCCAGTCACTTAACAAGAGGCCCATGGGAGCCATGTGGGAACTTGGCGAACTGCATCCAAATAATTGCAACAATTTCAGAATTGGGCCACAATTGACCAAAATCGGCCAAAAATTACATAAGTTATCATGGATTATAATTTTTTGTGGCAAATGGGGAAACTTTAAATTTTTTTCAAGTTAACAATTGAGATAGGCTTCCATTATATGGATCTTAATTAAATATATACAATAAGATGAATTAGTTGGCCGATTTTGAAATTTTCCTGATGCAGTTCGACAAGTTCCCCCATGTACTCTGGGCTTCTTGCTTGTGTAGCGCGGGAGGCACTGCGACTTGACCTGATTCTCGCAGGCGGCCGCGCCAAGCTGATTCCTTTGTTCTGCGCGACAGGACGGCTGCAGCGAAGTGCCAGCAGAAATGACACCCACTGTACTTCAAACTTACTTTGTGAGAAAACTGTTGGGTATTAAGAGCAGAAATTTATACACTTTGTTCAGAATTGAATGGGCTTCCTTCTCGAGCAAACTAATTCAAAATACGACCATTCGCGTCAGAGAAACGACGCGATAACTTCAGATTTTTAGTCGAATTTTAACTTTCACTCGTTCGTGACCGGAAATGACATCAGCGACATCCCCAAAAGAATCATCATTCGGTACACGCTCTCCATGGTAACATTTTACCCACGTTTTGTGACCCTTGAACGAATATTGTCGATTTTACAAGTGATCGAAAATAAATTGCCAATTTTAGCTGTTTTCCGAACTTTTACCGGCGATTCATGAGAAAACTACGCATAATTCCTGCTGTTACACAGTGTACGAAATGTTACTCCAAAAGTAACCTTCAGATTCATGTTTAAATTTTCAAAATCGACCCAGTAGTATTAAACATATTGGGGTGTTAATGCATTTGGGGAGTCACTTTTTAACTTTAAGCTCAGTTTGTGAGAAAACTATAAGACATAAACAATTAGATGAAGAAGTTTCAAGTTCGGAAGTGTATGGGCTACCTTCAGGTGCAAACATTTTTACGATACGACCATTAACGACGGAGTAATGACGCGATAAATTCGGATTGCACAGCTAAATAACGTTTGTTTTGCTCGTAACCGGAAGTGACGTCATCGACATCCACAAAACACTTATCTTCCGATAGCCAGTGCTTCTGTGAACATTCGACCCAATTTTTATGAGCATCCATCGAATATTGTTGAAGTTATAAGCGATGGAAAAATGTGGTAAAACATTACCACAAATTTTCGAGTGGGGGCTACGGGGCGAAATATGCATAATTTTTCATAACTTTTGATATGGAAAGTTGGCCAATAAATCAGGCTACAAGGAACTATAAACTTTTTCAAAATCGCACCGTAGGTTAAGATGATATCAAGGATTGAAAAATTCACAACGTGACCTTGACCTTGATATAGGGTCAAGGTCAAAACAAAACCTCTCGGTTCTGCGCATCATTGAGGCCTATCGATTGGAAAAAAAAATTGGAAAATTTCAAAAATTGCGACCTGTATCGCGAAACAAAAATTGTTAACAAACAAACACACAAACTTACAGATCTGCGCGATCGCCATAACTTGGCGTTTCGATAACGCCAAGTTAACGAGATGCCCATGAGAACATGGGTGAACTTGGCTAACAGTGTCGGAAACTTTTTAAAATTTCAATATTGACCCAAAATTGACCATGTTACTCAAGATTTATTGATAAACTATGATTCAGAGGCTGACACAAGGAGAAGCATATTTTCATATTTAATAGTACCGCGGCCTGCCGTACTTGCCGCACCACGCGCATCCCGAGCCGAGAGCAGATTCCTTTGTTCAGCGCGAGAGGCAGGCTGTTGTAAACAAGCCAGCGCCGAGCCATCAGAAATGACACCCACTGTACTTCAAACTTACTTTATGAGAGAACTGTCATATATTTTGAGCAGAAAATTTTACACCTGTGTTCAGAATTGAATGGGCCTCCCTCGAGCGCAGACAAATTTACGATACGACCATTCACGTCGGACGAACGACGCTATAACTTCAGATTTGAGTACCGTTTTTTGCTATGATTCGTTCGAAACCCGGAAGTGACGCAACCGATATCAATAAATTTTGCGGATTAGATTCGCGCTGTTGATGTCAACATCTGATTTAATTTTTATCACCATTGAACTGATATTTACGATTTTATTAGCAATCGAAAATTTGACGAAAATTGACTGAGTGAAAAATTTGTTTTTTAAACTCAACGCGCTTTGAAAAGGACAAATATATTGATTGCATATGTCAATTATGAAAGTTTGGTAATTCCATCAGCTTTCAGAAAATGTAAATTTTGTTACGATCGGACCATAATTAATGAATCTATTGCGAAATTAATAAGTTTAGAGATTTTGGCTACCAGAAATTTTCGACATGCTACGATTTTTTTTACGATGCATTATTTACAACTAAGTATATTTAGAAAAAGTTTACAATTACATTACACTTTCAGAATATGTTGACTGTATTGATATTTGATTGTAAAGCATGGACATATTGAGCATTGAACTTGTGTCATTTTTTTATAAACTTTGATGCTTTCGTGACGGGAAGTGACGTCATCGACATTCATGAAATCTATGGATCCGACTTAAGCTGTCATGGAGCACATGTGACCCAATTTTTATCATTATCGGACATGTATTGACGGTTTTATAGGCGCTCAAATTATTCATGAAACTTATGTTGTCATTCTGACCGATACCACGATTTTTCGACCTGGGGCGCTTGGGAAAACCGTTGGTTAAATGGCCCCATATTCATATGAAAAGTTTGCAATTAGAATGAGCTACACGATGATGTAAATTATGTAACGATCCGACCATTATTAACGGAGTTATTTGAGATACTAGTTTTTTCACTTATTCGATGACCTTGACCTTAGTTTTAGGTCAAGGTCAAAACAAAACCTCTCGGTTCTGCGCATCAATCACGCCTAACGATTGAAGAAGAAAAAAATGGAAAATTTCAAAAATTGCGACCTGTATCGCGAAACAAAAAAATGTTTACAAACATCCAAACAAACATACATACCGGGCCGATCGCATTGAGCTGAAAACCACGCTCACATTCTGCAGTAGAAGCAGGGAGAGTTAGGAGAAGATCCACCAAGAGGAACAGGTTTACACATTCACACCATACTGTCTGTTCATGTGGAGCCAGCTGTTCATGCCCCTGTGAACGTTCATGTTCTTTGATGCTTTCGAGCTTAACATTTCCAGTGCCCTTTTAAAAGGACCTTTTTCTAGCTGCTCTTCGGTTGTGATTACAATGCATTAAAAAAATGTCATGGTCGAATACCAGCCACTCCCTTATCTTCCCCGAATCGTCTCGCATCCATTTCTCGTTGACCTTCCTTGTCCTGTGATGATCTCTCGTAGGGTCTTGGGTCAGGCCCGTCAGTACAGATGGAATGAATTGGCTTGGAGCGCCTTACAATTGACCAGATGTAAGATGTTTGTATGTACATGTGCTAGAGATCACAAAGTAAGATGTTTGTATGAGTATGTACATGTGCATGAATGTAAGAAAGATGTTTGTATGTACATGTGCATGAATGTAAGATGTTTGTATGTGTGATGTACATGTGTACATGATGAATGTAAGATGTTTGTACGTGTGCATGTGCATGATGTGTAAGATGTTTGTATGTACATGTTTGCATGAATGTAAGATGTTTGTATGTACATGTGCATGAATGTAAGATGTTTGTATGTACATGTGCATGAATGTAAGATGTTTGTACGTACATGTGCATGAATGTAAGATGTTTGTACGTACATGTGCATGAATGTAAGATGTTTGTATGTACATGTACATGTGCATGAATGTAAGATGTTTGTAAGATGTTTGTACATGTGCATGAATGTAAGATGTTTGTATGTACATGTGCATGAATGAATGTAAGATGTTTGTATGTACATGTGCATGAATGTAAGATGTTTGTATGTACGTACATGTGCATGAATGTAAGATGTTTGTATGTACATGTGCATGAATGTAAGATGTTTGTATGTACATGTGCATGCATGAATGTAAGTATGTTTGTATGTACATGTGCATGAATGTAATGAATGTGTTTGTACGTACTGTGCATGTGCATGAATGTAAGATGTTTGTACGTACATGTGCATGAATGTAAGATGTTTGTACGTACATGTGCATGAATGCATTGTACGTACATGTCATGAATGCATTTTAACTGACTCGTCCAAAACACGATTCACATATACAATAATATGCATACACCATTAGGACTGCGGGGGATCCTTGTTCGAGGAACAGGCATAAATCACCTCCCACAAACTCTATATGTGCATACTCATAAAACACACCATGTTCCCCCTACCCCGCCTAGTGACATGCAAACATAGATATTCTGTGATAAACCTACAAAGACTTGGCAAGCCGCGCAACCCTGATTGTCGATTTACCAGCTTACTATAAACGTTCGATAAACACACCATCTGCTGGCGCCAACGCTCATAAGCATTCCAATCCAAGTCACGCAACAAATCAGATACCTTGATTACAACCTCCGTTTTCGGCACACTGGGACAAGCACAACTGACCTCATTCATGTTCGGTGGCCCTTTTTCCAAATTAACACTTAACCTTGTCCATTTGCCCCACTCCAATCTATAGCGTTCGTCAATAGATACCGCTTTCCTTACATAGTCCAATCTACGATAAATACACAAAAATGCCAACATGTTCAGATACGCTCAAGCTGTCCTAAACCACTCGTAATTGGCTATCAATGCCCTACATCCATTTCCCTATATAATACCGAATCTCCGCTCACAAATACAGACCATTCGAACTCAACGCCATGACCTACGGCCCGACGAGACACCCGCGAAAGACAAGATCGGCAAACGAATCCAACATACAGCAGTTACCACTCACGGGCGCGACAGAAGATCTCATCAAATAAAGAAAAGTCACAAGTCTCAATTTAATTCTTTCCGTTACAACCCGGTACGTCGAAAGAACCCTCGAAGTGACCAAGGGTAAGACCGCAATAACCCCAGACATCCCTGTCACAAAACTGCGCTATTAACGACACTTTCAATTACGATTTTATTCGTATATTAACATATTCCACTTATATATTCTTAATGAGAAGAAGTTAACAAGAGGTACTAAACAAGAAATACTAAACAACAAGAAGTACTAAGCAAAAAGTACTAATCACGAAATACTAAACAAGAAATACCGCAGGTTGCTATGACACCCTTGTTCTGTCTACTTTGCAATTGTTGGTTAAGGTGCCATACAGGAATACCCGACCCTTTTTGGCCGAGTTTCGACACCGCACGGTAAAACTGGCTTACCCCAAACCACCTCCATCCCCACCCCTATCCCCTAACCCCCCCCCCCTCGCCCCACCACCTACACACACACACACGAAGGCGACGGTAATCTGCCCCTCCAACTTATACCGCTTCTTCACTCCTGCCTCGTCTTGGATGCTTATTTCTGTTATGCGTTATGAATTTGTATCGTGTTTAGAATTGCGTTGAATATTATCATATTACTTCAAAACAAGTTATATTTTAACAAAGCAGGAAGTACATTCACAGTTGTAGAATCACCTTGCAACCAGGATACGCGCCATATAGCTTGTGGTCGTCTATTTTCATGCTATTTCCTCCGGAAACCCTGTGTTTGTCACGTATAGAAGCCCGCGTGTGTTAATGACCAGCATGTAGCCTACGTAGGATGTGAGAGGCTGAGGTATATAAGACGCTAGAACCCTGACGGGCGCACAACATTAGTGACATTGAAACACGACTCTCAGTGTTGGACAGAACGAACAGCAGACAAACACAAACATGGAGAAGATTTCTGATGGACAACCACGGGAATTCCGCTTAGAGAAATATTTTGCCCGGCATGGAGTCACCGAATTCAGTTCACTTGCTAATTCGGACGTCCAGCCATTGAAACTTGGCGAACTCCTGGAAATGGCGGACGCGGAATGCCGGGAACTGTGGGACAATATGTCGCTTTCGTATACCTACGCTATCGGCGATCCCATGCTTCGCCGAGAAGTGGCAAAGTTTCATGACGTCACACAAGATGAAATAATGATTACGACTGGTCACGAAGGGATCTACATCGCGTTCAGATGCTTGCTGACATACCTGAAAGCGTGAGTGCTGGCCTGCTTTATTATTGTTATTATTATCATTTCTTCAAGCTTTTGTATCTAGATAAAGAAAAAAAAATCTCGTTGCCTTGTGTTGCTGTTTCTGCGGTTGATATTATGAGGCGAACGCGCATGCTGCTTCATGGTTGTTTCACCATTAATAGAGTTAGGTCAGAAATGAACATGGAATATGTGGGACCGCAATATAGAGTGGTGTGTTACCATTTACAGCGAGTTGATGTTGTCCGATTGTGGACAGAAATTGATGAAATCGCTGTATTGTGGTTAGGGGTAAGAAAAAGGAAAGTGATATGAAACCATATAGCTGCGCAGTTGTATTCATCGGATAAAAAGTGAATAATGTTATGCTTGAATTTGTGTGACTTTTCAGGAAACACAATTTAAGTAAATTGGAAGTGGTGACGACATTTCCAGCCTATCAGAGCTTATACGAAGTGGCTCAAAGTATAGGTTGCGAGGTTAAACCCTGGATTATCCGAACAGATAAAACGACTGGTTGGGACTTCCGCCTTGAGGATCTTAAGGCAGCCGTCACTGCCAACACCAAGCTGCTCGTCATTAACTTCCCCCATAACCCGACTGGCTTCATCCTCTCCCGCGCCGTCTGGGACGAGCTCATCCGCTTCTGTAAATCTCGCGAGATTTTCCTATTTTCCGATGAGATGTATCGTTTGACAAACAATGATGGCAGTAAACCTCTGCCGTCGGCGTGTTCATTGTATGAAGAAGCCATCACGGTGTTCGGGATGTCGAAAACATTCGCCTGCCCCGGATTACGTTTAGCGTGGTTGTGCACGAAGAATGACCAGCTAATGGCAATGATGACTAACCTCAAAGACTACATCACGATCTGCCCTTCCCGACCCAGTGAAATCCTCGCTATCATCGCTCTGCGCAACGAGCAGCGACTACGCCAGCGAACTTTAGCCATCGTGAGGGGAAATCTCGACGCGCTGGATGAGTTTTTCCAGCAACACACAGATATATTTCGCTGGTTCCGACCAACCGCTGGCACCACAGGTTTCGTCCAATTACAAGGATGGGCTTTGAACTTGGACGAAGGCGGCGCGTATGGCTTTTGTGAAAACTTGGTCCGAGAAACTGGAATTCTGCTTCTTCCTGCGAAATTGTATTATTTCTCTGATAACTACATTCGTGTTGGTTTCGGCTACCAAAACATACCCAAGGTGCTACGACGTTTTCAGGTGTTTCTTGACAACCACGCACCTGCCTCATCATTATCCCACTAACATTGTCGACGATTTGATTCCTATTTCATGCTTGTTGATGACATGTTCTTGTTTGTTTTCGTTTGTGCAATTGTTATTGATGTGCTATTATATTTTATAGACTGATATTATACCATCAAAATAATGTGCAAAAGTCATAAAAGGAAGTAAATCTTACCGCTTAATTACCAACAATAGTCATTTTGAATGAATATGTATACACACACACACACATATATATATATATATATATATATATATATATATATATATATATATATATATATATATATATATATATATATATATATATATATATATATATATATATATATATATATATATATATATATATATACATATAATTAAATATATAAACTTTTTCCATGTCTGTCAGATGCTGACAAGACCCTTCAAACATTGCTCGGACGATATCATGTAGTACCGGAAGTTCGTTTGATTTTGTTGGTGCTTCCGGCAGAGGGTTGAGTTACGTGCGTTCTGGCTCCACACACTCTCTTATCGGATAGGCCTGACCCACTTGGTCGCCTTTCTTTAGCCTAAAAGGGAGGTCAGAGGTATTGGAAGCCATATCACAGGATAGGCTGAACTGGCAAAACTGGCAGGGTGAACAGGCAGGCTGAACTGGCAGGCTGTTTGAGGCTCTGAATCGGCCCCCATCTTAATCTCTTCCGGGGGACTTGCTTGTCCACTTGTAATTTGTGGTGTTTAGGTCTCTACCCACTCTCTTTTCTCTTGGGGTGTCCAGTTTGCTGACCCACTGGTCTCTACCCACTGTCTTTTCTCTTGGGGTGTCCAGTTTGTGAACTCTTGGGGGTCCAGTTTGTTTTCTGTCTCTACCCACTGTCTTTTCTCTTGGGGTGTCCAACCCACTCTCTTTCTCTGGGGTGTCCAGTTTGTTTTCTGCTTATCTCTTGGGGTGTCCAGGCTCTATCTCTTGGGGTGTCCAGTTTGTTTTCTGTCTCTACCCACTCTCTTATCTCTTGGGGTGTCCGGTCTCTACCCACTCTCTTATCTCCCATCTCTTGGGGTGTCCAGTTTGTTTTCTCTCTACCCACTCTCTTTCTCTTGGGGTGTCCAGTTTGGGATCTCTTGTCCAGTTTGTTTTTTGTCTCTACCCACTCTCTTATCTCTTGGGGTGTCCAGTTTGTTTTCTGTCTCTACCCACTCTCTTATCTCTTGGGGTGTCCAGTTTGTTTTCTGGTGTCCAGTTTGTTTTCTGTCTACCCACTGTCTCTTTCTCTTGGGGTGTCCAGTTTGTTTTCTGTCTCTACCCACTCTCTTATCTCTTGGGGTGTCCAGTTTGTTTTCTGTCTCTACCCACTCTCTTATCTCTGGGGTGTCCAGTTTGTTTTCTGTCTCTCTCTTGGGGTGTGGTACCCACTCTCTTATCTCAGTATTTCAAATACAACTGCTCATACAAAAACCTAAATGGGGTGTGCAAACAAATCATAGATAAGAGGTCATTTAGCTCCTCCCCGTAGGCAAGTTCTTGGAGCCTTTAAAGAGCGACACACACAGTGGAAGTGTCATCTTCCTCACCATCACTATCCTCGTCAGTGTCTCCTCCATGAACATGACTCGCTTCTTTATAGAGCCACCGTAACTCAATGGCCCGTGATGGGTCATAGCTATCAATGTCTGGTGATTGAAGCATTTTTGTCATGAGGTCATTTAGAGTTGTTGTGTTGAGGCTGGAGCGCCAGTCACTTAATAAGCCCCATTGAGCTGAAAACCACGCTCACATTCTGCAGTAGAAGCAGAGAGAGTTAGGAGAAAATCCACCAAGAGGAACAGGTTTACACATTCACACCATACTGTCTGTTCATGTGGAGCCAGCTGTTCATGCCCCTGTGAACGTTCGTGTTCTTTGATGCTTTCGAGCTTAACATTTCCAGTGCCCTTTTAAAAGGACCTTTTTCTAGCTGCTCTTCGGTTGTGATTACAATGCATTAAAAAAATGTCATGGTCAAATACCAGCCACTCCCTTATCTTCCCCGAATCGTCTCGCATCCATTTCTCGTTGACCTTCCTTGTCCTGTGATCTCTCTCGTAGGGTCTTGGGTCAGGCCCGTCAGTACATTGGCTTGGAGCGCCTTACAATTGACCAGATGGAATGAATGTCTGACTAGGAGATCACAAAGCTGTATGAGACTCGGCTTGTATTGTAAAAATGTAAGATGTTTGTATGTACATGTGCATGAATGTAAGATGTTTGTATGTACATGTGCATGAATGTAAGATGTTTGTACGTACATGTGCATGAATGTAAGATGTTTGTACGTACATGTGCATGAATGTAAGATGTTTGTACGTACATGTGCATGAATGTAAGATGTTTGTATGTACATGTGCATGAATGTAAGATGTTTGTATGTACATGTGCATGAATGTAAGATGTTTGTACGTACATGTGCATGAATGTAAGATGTTTGTACGTACATGTGCATGAATGTAAGATGTTTGTATGTACATGTGCATGAATGTAAGATGTTTGTACGTACATGTGCATGAATGTAAGATGTTTGTATGTACATGTGCATGAATGTAAGATGTTTGTATGTACATGTGCATGAATGTAAGATGTTTGTATGTACATGTGCATGAATGTAAGATGTTTGTATGTACATGTGCATGAATGAATGTAAGATGAATGTTGTTTATGTACATGTGCATGAATGTAAGATGTTTGTACGTACATGTGCATGAATGTAAGATGTTTGTACGTACATGTGCATGAATGTAAGATGTTTGTACGTACATGTGCATGAATGCATATAACTGACTCGTCCAAAACACGATTCACATATACAATAATATGCATACACCATTAGGACTGCGGGGGATCCTTGTTCGAGGAACAGGCATAAATCACCTCCCACAAACTCTATATGTGCATACTCATAAACACACCATGTTCCCCCTACCCCGCCTAGTGACATGCAAACATAGATATTCTGTGATAAACCTACAAAGACTTGGCAAGCCGCGCAACCCTGATTGTCGATTTACCAGCTTACTATAAACGTTCGATAAACACACCATCTGCTGGCGCCAACGCTCATAAGCATTCCAATCCAAGTCACGCAACAAATCAGATACCTTGATTACAACCTCCGTTTTCGGCACACTGGGACAAGCACAACTGACCTCATTCATGTTCGGTGGCCCTTTTTCCAAATTAACACTTAACCTTGTCCATTTGCCCCACTCCAATCTATAGCGTTCGTCAATAGATACCGCTTTCCTTACATAGTCCAATCTACGATAAATACACAAAAATGCCAACATGTTCAGATACGCTCAAGCTGTCCTAAACCACTCGTAATTGGCTATCAATGCCCTACATCCATTTCCCTATATAATACCGAATCTCCGCTCACAAATACAGACCATTCGAACTCAAAGCCATGACCTACGGCCCGACGAGACACCCGCGAAAGACAAGATCGGCAAACGAATCCAACATACAGCAGTTACCACTCACGGGCGCGACAGAAGATCTCATCAAATAAAGAAAAGTCACAAGTCTCAATTTAATTCTTTCCGTTACAACCCGGTACGTCGAAAGAACCCTCGAAGTGACCAAGGGTAAGACCGCAATAACCCCAGACATCCCTGTCACAAAACTGCGCTATTAACGACACTTTCAATTACGATTTTATTCGTATATTAACATATTCCACTTATATATTCTTAATGAGAAGAAGTTAACAAGAGGTACTAAACAAGAAATACTAAACAACAAGAAGTACTAAGCAAAAAGTACTAATCACGAAATACTAAACAAGAAATACCGCAGGTTGCTATGACACCCTTGTTCTGTCTACTTTGCAATTGTTGGTTAAGGTGCCATACAGGAATACCCGACCCTTTTTGGCCGAGTTTCGACAAACCGCACGGTAAAACTGGCTTACCCCAAACCACCTCCATCCCCCCCACCCCTATCCCCTACCCCCCCCCCCCCCCCTCGCCCCACCACCTACACACACACACACGAAGGCGACGGTAATCTGCCCCTCCAACTTATACCGCTTCTTCACTCCTGCCTCGTCTTGGATGCTTATTTCTGTTATGCGTTATGAATTTGTATCGTGTTTAGAATTGCGTTGAATATTATCATATTACTTCAAAACAAGTTATATTTTAACAAAGCAGGAAGTACATTCACAGTTGTAGAATCACCTTGCAACCAGGATACGCGCCATATAGCTTGTGGTCGTCTATTTTCATGCTATTTCCTCCGGAAACCCTGTGTTTGTCACGTATAGAAGCCCGCGTGTGTTAATGACCAGCATGTAGCCTACGTAGGATGTGAGAGGCTGAGGTATATAAGACGCTAGAACCCTGACGGGCGCACAACATTAGTGACATTGAAACACGACTCTCAGTGTTGGACAGAACGAACAGCAGACAAACACAAACATGGAGAAGATTTCTGATGGACAACCACGGGAATTCCGCTTAGAGAAATATTTTGCCCGGCATGGAGTCACCGAATTCAGTTCACTTGCTAATTCGGACGTCCAGCCATTGAAACTTGGCGAACTCCTGGAAATGGCGGACGCGGAATGCCGGGAACTGTGGGACAATATGTCGCTTTCGTATACCTACGCTATCGGCGATCCCATGCTTCGCCGAGAAGTGGCAAAGTTTCATGACGTCACACAAGATGAAATAATGATTACGACTGGTCACGAAGGGATCTACATCGCGTTCAGATGCTTGCTGACATACCTGAAAGCGTGAGTGCTGGCCTGCTTTATTATTGTTATTATTATCATTTCTTCAAGCTTTTGTATCTAGATAAGAAAAAAAAATCTCGTTGCCTTGTGTTGCTGTTTCTGCGGTTGATATTATGAGGCGAACGCGCATGCTGCTTCATGGTTGTTTCACCATTAATAGAGTTAGGTCAGAAATGAACATGGAATATGTGGGACCCGCAATATAGAGTGGTGTGTTACCATTTACAGCGAGTTGATGTTGTCCGATTGTGGACAGAAATTGATGAAATCGCTGTATTGTGGTTAGGGGTAAGAAAAAGGAAAGTGATATGAAACCATATAGCTGCGCAGTTGTATTCATCGGATAAAAAGTGAATAATGTTATGCTTGAATTTGTGTGACTTTTCAGGAAACACAATTTAAGTAAATTGGAAGTGGTGACGACATTTCCAGCCTATCAGAGCTTATACGAAGTGGCTCAAAGTATAGGTTGCGAGGTTAAACCCTGGATTATCCGAACAGATAAAACGACTGGTTGGGACTTCCGCCTTGAGGATCTTAAGGCAGCCGTCACTGCCAACACCAAGCTGCTCGTCATTAACTTCCCCCATAACCCGACTGGCTTCATCCTCTCCCGCGCCGTCTGGGACGAGCTCATCCGCTTCTGTAAATCTCGCGAGATTTCCTTTCCTTTTTTCCGATGAGATGTATCGTTTGACAAACAATGATGGCAGTAAACCTCTGCCGTCGGCGTGTTCATTGTATGAAGAAGCCATCACGGTGTTCGGGATGTCGAAAACATTCGCCTGCCCCGGATTACGTTTAGCGTGGTTGTGCACGAAGAATGACCAGCTAATGGCAATGATGACTAACCTCAAAGACTACATCACGATCTGCCCTTCCCGACCCAGTGAAATCCTCGCTATCATCGCTCTGCGCAACGAGCAGCGACTACGCCAGCGAACTTTAGCCATCGTGAGGGGAAATCTCGACGCGCTGGATGAGTTTTTTTTCCAGCAACACACAGATATATTTCGCTGGTTCCGACCAACCGCTGGCACCACAGGTTTCGTCCAATTACAAGGATGGGCTTTGAACTTGGACGAAGGCGGCGCGTATGGCTTTTGTGAAAACTTGGTCCGAGAAACTGGAATTCTGCTTCTTCCTGCGAAATTGTATTATTTCTCTGATAACTACATTCGTGTTGGTTTCGGCTACCAAAACATACCCAAGGTGCTACGACGTTTTCAGGTGTTTCTTGACAACCACGCACCTGCCTCATCATTATCCCACTAACATTGTCGACGATTTGATTCCTATTTCATGCTTGTTGATGACATGTTCTTGTTTGTTTTCGTTTGTGCAATTGTTATTGATGTGCTATTATATTTTATAGACTGATATTATACCATCAAAATAATGTGCAAAAGTCATAAAAGGAAGTAAATCTTACCGCTTAATTACCAACAATAGTCATTTTGAATGAATATGTATACACACACACACACACATATATATATATTTATACATATATATATATATATATATATATATATATATATATATATATATATATATATATATATATATATATATATATATATATATATATATATATATATATACATATAATTAAATATATAAACTTTTTCCATGTCTGTCAGATGCTGACAAGACCCTTCAAACATTGCTCGGACGATATGGCAGGCTGAACTGGCAGGGTGAACAGGCAGGCTGAACTGGCATGTAGTACCGGAAGTTCGTTTGATTTTGTTGGTGCTTCCGGCAGAGGGTTGAGTTACGTGCGTTCTGGCTCCACACACTCTCTTATCGGATAGGCCTGACCCACTTGGTCGCCTTTCTTTAGCCTAAAAGGGAGGTCAGAGGTATTGGAAGCCCATATCACAGGATAGGCTGAACTGGCAGGCTGAACTGGCAGGGTGAACAGGCAGGCTGAACTGGCAGGCTGTTTGAGGCTCTGAATCGGCCCCCATCTTAATCTCTTCCGGGGGACTTGCTTGTCCAACTTGTAATTTGTGGTGTTTAGTTTGTTTTCGGTCTCTACCCACTCTCTTTTCTCTTGGGGTGTCCAGTTTGTTTTCTGTCTCTACCCACTCTCTTTTCTCTTGGGGTGTCCAGTTTGTTTTCTGTCTCTACCCACTGTCTTTTCTCTTGGGGTGTCCAGTTTGTTTTCTGTCTCTACCCACTCTCTTATCTCTTGGGGCGTCCAGTTTGTTTTCTGTCTCTACCCACTGTCTTTTCTCTTGGGGTGTCCAGTTTGTTTTCTGTCTCTACCCACTCTCTTATCTCTTGGGGTGTCCAGTTTGTTTTCTGTCTCTACCCACTCTCTTATCTCTTGGGGTGTCCAGTTTGTTTTCTGTCTCTACCCACTCTCTTATCTCTGGGGGGTCCAGTTTGTTTTTTCTGTCTCTACCCACTCTCTATCTCTTGGGGGGTGTCCAGTTTGTTTTTTCTGTCTCTACCCACTCTCTTATCTCTTGGGGGTCCAGTTTTGTTTTTGTCTCTACCCACTCTCTGTATCTCTTGGGGTGTCCAGTTTGTTTTCTGTCTCTACCCACTGTCTTTTCTCTTAGGGTGTGCAGTTTGTTTTCTGTCTCTACCCACTCTCTTATCTCTTGGGGTGTCCAGTTTGTTTTCTGTCTCTACCCACTCTCGTATCTCTTGGGGTGTCCAGTTTGTTTTCTGTCTCTACCCACTCTCTTATCTCTTGGGGTGTCCAGTTTGTTTTCTGTCTCTACCCACTGTCTTTTCTCTTAGGGTGTGCAGTTTGTTTTCTGTCTCTACCCACTCTCTTATCTCTTGGGGTGTCCAGTTTGTTTTCTGTCTCTACCCACTCTCTTATCTCTTGGTCACAGTATTTCAAATACAACTGCTCATACAAAAACCTAAATAAACAAATCATAGATAAGAGGTCATTTAGCTCCTCCCCGTAGGCAAGTTCTTGGAGCCTTTAAAGAGCGACACACACAGTGGAAGTGTCATCTTCCTCACCATCACTATCCTCGTCAGTGTCTCCTCCATGAACATGACTCGCTTCTTTATAGAGCCACCGTAACTCAATGGCCCGTGATGGGTCATAGCTATCAATGTCTGGTGATTGAAGCATTTTTGTCATGAGGTCATTTAGAGTTGTTGTGTTGAGGCTGGAGCGCCAGTCACTTAATAAGCCCCATTGAGCTGAAAACCACGCTCACATTCTGCAGTAGAAGCAGAGAGAGTTAGGAGAAAATCCACCAAGAGGAACAGGTTTACACATTCACACCATACTGTCTGTTCATGTGGAGCCAGCTGTTCATGCCCCTGTGAACGTTCGTGTTCTTTGATGCTTTCGAGCTTAACATTTCCAGTGCCCTTTTAAAAGGACCTTTTTCTAGCTGCTCTTCGGTTGTGATTACAATGCATTAAAAAAATGTCATGGTCAAATACCAGCCACTCCCTTATCTTCCCCGAATCGTCTCGCATCCATTTCTCGTTGACCTTCCTTGTCCTGTGATCTCTCTCGTAGGGTCTTGGGTCAGGCCCGTCAGTACATTGGCTTGGAGCGCCTTACAATTGACCAGATGGAATGAATGTCTGACTAGGAGATCACAAAGCTGTATGAGACTCGGCTTGTATTGTAAAAATGTAAGATGTTTGTATGTACATGTGCATGAATGTAAGATGTTTGTATGTACATGTGCATGAATGTAAGATGTTTGTACGTACATGTGCATGAATGTAAGATGTTTGTACGTACATGTGCATGAATGTAAGATGTTTGTACGTACATGTGCATGAATGTAAGATGTTTGTATGTACATGTGCATGAATGTAAGATGTTTGTATGTACATGTGCATGAATGTAAGATGTTTGTACGTACATGTGCATGAATGTAAGATGTTTGTACGTACATGTGCATGAATGTAAGATGTTTGTATGTACATGTGCATGAATGTAAGATGTTTGTACGTACATGTGCATGAATGTAAGATGTTTGTATATACATGTGCATGAATGTAAGATGTTTGTATGTACATGTGCATGAATGTAAGATGTTTGTATGTACATGTGCATGAATGTAAGATGTTTGTATGTACATGTGCATGAATGTAAGATGTTTGTATGTACATGTGCATGAATGTAAGATGTTTGTACGTACATGTGCATGAATGTAAGATGTTTGTACGTACATGTGCATGAATGTAAGATGTTTGTACGTACATGTGCATGAATGCATATAACTGACTCGTCCAAAACACGATTCACATATACAATAATATGCATACACCATTAGGACTGCGGGGGATCCTTGTTCGAGGAACAGGCATAAATCACCTCCCACAAACTCTATATGTGCATACTCATAAACACACCATGTTCCCCCTACCCCGCCTAGTGACATGCAAACATAGATATTCTGTGATAAACCTACAAAGACTTGGCAAGCCGCGCAACCCTGATTGTCGATTTACCAGCTTACTATAAACGTTCGATAAACACACCATCTGCTGGCGCCAACGCTCATAAGCATTCCAATCCAAGTCACGCAACAAATCAGATACCTTGATTACAACCTCCGTTTTCGGCACACTGGGACAAGCACAACTGACCTCATTCATGTTCGGTGGCCCTTTTTCCAAATTAACACTTAACCTTGTCCATTTGCCCCACTCCAATCTATAGCGTTCGTCAATAGATACCGCTTTCCTTACATAGTCCAATCTACGATAAATACACAAAAATGCCAACATGTTCAGATACGCTCAAGCTGTCCTAAACCACTCGTAATTGGCTATCAATGCCCTACATCCATTTCCCTATATAATACCGAATCTCCGCTCACAAATACAGACCATTCGAACTCAAAGCCATGACCTACGGCCCGACGAGACACCCGCGAAAGACAAGATCGGCAAACGAATCCAACATACAGCAGTTACCACTCACGGGCGCGACAGAAGATCTCATCAAATAAAGAAAAGTCACAAGTCTCAATTTAATTCTTTCCGTTACAACCCGGTACGTCGAAAGAACCCTCGAAGTGACCAAGGGTAAGACCGCAATAACCCCAGACATCCCTGTCACAAAACTACGCTATTAACGACACTTTCAATTACGATTTTATTCGTATATTAACATATTCCACTTATATATTCTTAATGAGAAGAAGTTAACAAGAGGTACTAAACAAGAAATACTAAACAACAAGAAGTACTAAGCAAAAAGTACTAATCACGAAATACTAAACAAGAAATACCGCAGGTTGCTATGACACCCTTGTTCTGTCTACTTTGCAATTGTTGGTTAAGGTGCCATACAGGAATACCCAACCCTTTTTGGCCGAGTTTCGACACCGCACGGTAAAACTGGCTTACCCCAAACCACCTCCATCCCCACCACTATCCCCTAACCCACCCACCCCCCCCCCCCTCGCCCCACCACCTACACACACACACACGAAGGCGACGGTAATCTGCCCCTCCAACTTATACCGCTTCTTCACTCCTGCCTCGTCTTGGATGCTTATTTCTGTTATGCGTTATGAATTTGTATCGTGTTTAGAATTGCGTTGAATGAATATTATCATATTACTTCAAAACAAGTTATATTTTAACAAAGCAGGAAGTACATTCACAGTTGTAGAATCACCTTGCAACCAGGATACGCGCCATATAGCTTGTGGTCGTCTATTTTCATGCTATTTCCTCCGGAAACCCTGTGTTTGTCACGTATAGAAGCCCGCGTGTGTTAATGACCAGCATGTAGCCTACGTAGGATGTGAGAGGCTGAGGTATATAAGACGCTAGAACCCTGACGGGCGCACAACATTAGGAACATTGAAACACGACTCTCAGTGTTGGACAGAACGAACAGCAGAGAGACACAAACATGGAGAAGATTTCTGATGGACAACCACGGGAATTCCGCTTAGAGAAATATTTTGCCCGGCATGGAGTCACCGAATTCAGTTCACTTGCTAATTCGGACGTCCAGCCATTGAAACTTGGCGAACTCCTGGAAATGGCGGACGCGGAATGCCGGGAACTGTGGGACAATATGTCGCTTTCGTATACCTACGCTATCGGCGATCCCATGCTTCGCCGAGAAGTGGCAAAGTTTCATGACGTCACACAAGATGAAATAATGATTACGACTGGTCACGAAGGGATCTACATCGCGTTCAGATGCTTGCTGACATACCTGAAAGCGTGAGTGCTGGCCTGCTTTATTATTGGTATTATTATCATTTCTTCAAGCTTTTGTATCTAGATAAAGAAAAAAAATCTCGTTGCCTTGTGTTGCTGTTTCTGCGGTTGATATTATGAGGCGAACGCGCATGCTGCTTCATGGTTGTTTCACCATTAATAGAGTTAGGTCAGAAATGAACATGGAATATGTGGGACCGCAATATAGAGTGGTGTGTTACCATTTACAGCGAGTTGATGTTGTCCGATTGTGGACAGAAATTGATGAAATCGCTGTATTGTGGTTAGGGGTAAGAAAAAGGAAAGTGATATGAAACCATATAGCTGCGCAGTTGTATTCATCGGATAAAAAGTGAATAATGTTATGCTTGAATTTGTGTGACTTTTCAGGAAACACAATTTAAGTAAATTGGAAGTGGTGACGACATTTCCAGCCTATCAGAGCTTATACGAAGTGGCTCAAAGTATAGGTTGCGAGGTTAAACCCTGGATTATCCGAACAGATAAAACGACTGGTTGGGACTTCCGCCTTGAGGATCTTAAGGCAGCCGTCACTGCCAACACCAAGCTGCTCGTCATTAACTTCCCCCATAACCCGACTGGCTTCATCCCTCTCCCGCGCCGTCTGGGACGAGCTCATCCGCTTCTGTAAATCTCGCGAGATTTTCCTATTTTCCGATGAGATGTATCGTTTGACAAACAATGATGGCAGTAAACCTCTGCCGTCGGCGTGTTCATTGTATGAAGAAGCCATCACGGTGTTCGGGATGTCGAAAACATTCGCCTGCCCCGGATTACGTTTAGCGTGGTTGTGCACGAAGAATGACCAGCTAATGGCAATGATGACTAACCTCAAAGACTACATCACGATCTCTGCCCTTCCCGACCCAGTGAAATCCTCGCTATCATCGCTCTGCGCAACGAGCAGCGACTACGCCAGCGAACTTTAGCCATCGTGAGGGGAAATCTCGACGCGCTGGATGAGTTTTTCCAGCAACACACAGATATATTTCGCTGGTTCCGACCAACCGCTGGCACCACAGGTTTCGTCCAATTACAAGGATGGGCTTTGAACTTGGACGAAGGCGGCGCGTATGGCTTTTGTGAAAACTTGGTCCGAGAAACTGGAATTCTGCTTCTTCCTGCGAAATTGTATTATTTCTCTGATAACTACATTCGTGTTGGTTTCGGCTACCAAAACATACCCAAGGTGCTACGACGTTTTCAGGTGTTTCTTGACAACCACGCACCTGCCTCATCATTATCCCACTAACATTGTCGACGATTTGATTCCTATTTCATGCTTGTTGATGACATGTTCTTGTTTGTTTTCGTTTGTGCAATTGTTATTGATGTGCTATTATATTTTATAGAGACTGATATCATAAAAGGAAGTAAATTATAATAACAAAATAATGTGCAAAAATCATAAAAGGATGTAAATCTTACCGCTTAATTACCAACAATAGTCATTATGAATGAATATGTATACACACACACACACACACACACACAGGCAGGCTGAACTGGCAGGCTGTTTGAGGCTCTGAATCGGCCCCCATCTTAATCTCTTCCGGGGGACTTGCTTGTCCAACTTGTAATTTGTGGTGTTTAGTTTGTTTTCTGTCTCTACCCACTGTCTTTTCTCTTGGGGTGTCCAGTTTGTTTTCTGTCTCTACCCACTCTCTTATCTCTTGGGGTGTCCAGTTTGTTTTCTGTCTCTACCCACTCTCTTATCTCTTGGGGTGTCCAGTTTGTTTTCTGTCTCTACCCACTCTCTTATCTCTTGGGGTGTCCAGTTTGTTTTCTGTCTCTACCCACTGTCTTATCTCTTAGGGTGTCCAGTTTGTTTTCTGTCTCTACCCACTCTCTTATCTCTTGGGGTGTGTCTCTACCCACTCTCTTATCTCTTGGGGTGTGCAGTTTGTTTTCTGTCTCTACCCACTCTCTTATCTCTTGGGGTGTCCAGTTTGTTTTCTGTCTCTACCCACACTGTTATCTCTTGGGGTGTCCAGTTTGTTTTCTGTCTTTTCCCACTCTCTTATCTCTTGGGGTGTTCACCCTTGATGATGGATATCATCCACTGAATGGCCTTCCCTGCCCTCACATCTCCTCTCGTCACTGGCATGTCCTCCATGCTGTTCCTCATTATGCTGATACTGCGCAGGGGTAAGAGGATTCTAGCTCTCGTCTATCAGAATTGACGATTCAGCAGTTGAGTCTGATGTTAAGTTCCCATCAACCTCATCCTCACCCTCATTCACCCTCGTCTTCGTCCGCACCTTTACCCTTGTCCTGACCCTCACCCACACTCACCCTCATCTTCACCCTCGTCCTCACCTTCACCCTTTCACATCTCAGACCAGAATTATGAGAAGCGTCCAGGCGCTCCCGCACATGGTCGGAAAATGTACCTCTATGAATGATTCACCTAAGGCTGCGATGAGGCTGGCCAATTAAACCCCACACACGAGGCAGCGGCAAGATCAGCCCGAGCTGCAAAATTAACATACTCCGTCGACGACTCGGGCACCAACAGAGTAGCCATGACAACTGTGGGAGCTATATATAATCCACGGTAATTAAGGAGGGCTTCATCCAATCATTCCAGTGAGTTTTTGTGACATTGCAGGGTGTGGGAAACTATGATGCCTAATGCCCTATTGTGCTGACTGCAGCATGGGCAAGACGCGATTCATCGCATGAAAGATTAATGAAACCTGCATATTGAAAGCATAGATTCACAAGATTTTCCAAGAGGATATACATATTCAGGACCATTTATACATATTCGTGACCATTTATACATATGCATGACCATTTCTATTTTGTCGACAAGAGTTGGCCCGAGTCGAGATTCGTGCGTGCGCCACACCGCCGTGCGTGCGCCACACCGCCCCTGCTATTACGATGAGAACGGATGGATTCATCTCGTTGAGATTCGTGCGTGCGCCACACCGCCCTGCTATTACGATGAGGAGAACGGGTGGATTCATCTCGTTAATAACTTCTGGACATGTTGTGTAGTTTTGCCTCCTCCATCGTTGTCTTTTAAAGCATTGAATATGAGCTTCGATGGCTTTCAATATTGTATCAATACACACCAGACACTCGTCAACCCAACGCGATGTGAGTAATTGTGTGTACGCATCCACAGGTCACTCACAGACTCAAAGCCTCCACTCCTATCACACAACGCATCAATGCTTATAACAAATATTGGTATGCATGCCATCGGTTGATCTCCAACTTTTGACAGGATGGCGTGGTCTTTACATCAGTCTTTTATTGAATAGCACAATTAATATCATGAAAAGGCCGCGTGTAATTGCACTGGAGGCGCTCATTAGAGCCAAGTATTCAGCGACGTTCAGTGGACAGAATCAAACACAATTCAATCCACAACTTCAATGCATGGAATATTCGATAATTAGCCACTCTGTACATACTATCAATAAGTATATCACAATGCAATACTAATTCTTTGCAAATAATTCTTGGTTTTCAAAGAGGCACATAAGCAGAGCCGATAAATAACACCGAACCTCCTACCCGCTGCTGAGGTTCAACAAGTCCATTGTAAAAATAGCTCCTCTGCTTTTTTCGAAGGGAATCTCGGCATAAATTCCAATTTACGAATTTCACTGAAACCTTCACTAGGCGATGGATCTTCCAGATTCTTCTTGAAGACATTGAATCCCACATCCGGGACTCGCCGCACTCTGCCCTCGGTGTGATTTTGACGCACCAGGTTGAGGTGATGTGCTAGGTCCCATGGCGTCTCGACCACAAAGCATCGACACGGAACGTGGTATTGCTTGGCCAGCTTGATGAAGTCAGCCCGGGCATTTTGCGAGGGATTCGTGTTGTCAACTACGACACTTTCACCAGCTTTGAGAGCGTCTTTAGTTGCAGCCAGGCACTTAGCAGCCGTTCCTAACGTGTCTCTGTTGACCACGTGGTATCCGTGAGGCTGTAGGAAGGCCTTACTGAAAGTACTCTTACCGGAAGCAGGTGATCCCACCATTATGACGACTTCTTGGATACTTCTATGAAACGCTTCATTTTTCTTTGAGTTAGTGGCGACCTTTTCCATGTAGGCTTTGGCATCGAAGGATCCCCATGCGAAAGGCGCGGGGTCTTCGCTGTTGAAGAACTCCTCGGGGGTGTGGAACTGGATTCCCACGTTAGCAGCGAACATGCGATCACTACAAGAGAAGTCTTTGGGTTTCCCAGGTTGCCATTCTTTCGCTCTTCCGGCTGCGTCACCGACATATAGGCTTTTATTGACGTCTACATCCAGTCCGCCATTGCAGTACTGCGCGAAATGATGCCACATACTAGGGCTTGGCTTCCGGAAATGATTCGTCCCCGTAGCCACGACAGCACATACCGGTATGTCCAG